>VDFB02353493.1:43795713-44172968 GCA_007258455.2 Sequoia sempervirens
TTATCCAACACTTAGGGGAATTTGCCGATCAACTTCAACCAAAGATCGCCGAAGCCTATGAAGGACAAATTATGCAGCTCAAGTCAAATAAACTTCCAAAAGGGTTAGTCACTCTTGAGAATTTTTTTGATTGTAATGACGCCCGAAATGATAAGCGGAAGTTCATGGCAGACAGAAGTGATTATGAAAACCTTCGGGTCTCCGATGGCAGTAATCTCTGGGTTGGAAAAGATGTCCCACAGCGAGATAGAGAAAGGCTTATCAGTTTCTGCAAAAAATATGGAGTAGTAGCCTGGTCCTACGATGATCTGGAGGGTTATGATCTTGGCATCATTCAGCACACTATTGAGCTAACAAAAGGTGCAAAACTAGTCCGACAGAAGTAGAGGCCGGTCAACCCTAAAGTTGAGGCCCTAATGGCGCAAGAGCTAACCAAGCTCATTGATTCACGTATTGTCTTCTCAATCAAACATAGTACTTGGGTATCAAACCTGGTACTAGTCAGAAAGAAGAATGGAGATATCTGCTTATGCATGGACTTTCGAGATCTGAACAGAGCATCTCTGAAGGATCACTACCCATTGCCTTCTATGGAGTCAATCCTCCAAACTATCGCAAGATCAGAAATGTTCTCTGCTGGATGGCTTCTCTGGCTATAACCAGATTCGAGTTAAAGAAGAAGATCAGCACAATACTACATTCACCCTAAGTGGGAAAAATTTTCATATGCTAAAATGCCTTTTGGTTTATCCAATGCAGGGGAAACTTTCCAGTGAGCTATGGACATCGCATTCAGTGAACTAATCAATAAGTTGATTCTAATCTATTTGGATGACCTTACTATGTTCTCTAAATCTAAAGATGATCACTTTGATCATTTGGAATTAGTTTTTCAAAAATGCCAGGAGTTCGGGGTTTCCTTAAATCCAAATAAATGTGTATTTGGAGTACCTCAGGATAAGCTGTTAGGGCATGTTGTGTCTAAAGAAGGTATTTCAATTGACCCTAAAAGAGTAAAGGCTATCAAGGAACTTCCCCTTTCAGTAAATAAGAAAGGTGTCCAGTCTTTTTTTGGCAAAGTAAATTTCATCAACAAATTTATTTCTGATTTTGTAGGAATGATTAGGCCAATCACCCTAATGCTAAAAAAGGATCAAGCTTTCAAATGGAAAACAGAAGCTCGGGAGGCTTTTGAAAAGGTCAAGGAAGCGATCTCCACAGCCTCGGTGCTGATTAATCCAGATCAATGCAAAGATTTTATAATGTATGCCTTCAGTAGCAAGTCTAGTATTGCTACTATCCTGACTCAAAGGGATAGCGAAGTAAAGGGAGAGCATTCAGTGGCGTTCTATTCCTGAACCCTAAAAGAATATGAGGTGAATTATAACTTCGTCGAAAGACAAGCCTTTGCAATAGTAAAGGGACTTAAAAAGTTCTGCCATCTCATTTCCTGTAACAAAGTTGTGGTATATGTCACACATTCTAGTGTGCGGGAATACATCATAGAAGGAGAGATCACAGAAAAAAGGGCTAATTGGATTACCAAGATCCTGCAGTATGACATCGAGGTCAGGCCTACCAAGACTGTTAAAGGCAGAGGACTGTGTGAGTATATGGCACAGAACGAGGAGGTACCTGCCAAAGAGGAACAGCCAGAGGTTGTCTTGATAAATATATCGGGATCGGAAGACGATTGGCTGACAAATAGAATGAACTTCATGCAAACTGGAAGGTATCCGCCAGGCCTCTCATCCCAAAAAAGAAGGTATTACCAGCTTCAGAATTGTAGATATACGGTGATAGAAGGAGTTCTGTTTAAAATAAATTTCAATGGTGTGCTCCTGCGATGCATTACTTCAGGGGAGGCGTAGAGGATCTCGATGCATTTCACAATAGTGACGAGGGTGGACATTTCTCCACCAAAACTACCGCCATCAAGGTCCTGAGAGCTGGATATTACTGGCCTATACTTTTTAGTAATTCCTACTCTCTGGTAAGGGCTTGTAAAAAATGTCAGTTCTTCTCTGACAGAAGGAAAAATTCAGCAATGCCCCTCAAACCTATCGTGGCAGATGAACCATTTGCGCAATGGGGCCTGGACTTCATCGGGATGATCAATCCGATTTCTAGTGCTGGACATAAGTGGATTCTAACGGCTACAGACTACTTTACAAGGTGGGCGGAAGTTGTTCCCCTTAAGGGGGTAACAGAAATAGAGATTGTAGACTTCCTCGAAGCACTGGTGACAAGGTTCGGCCCTCCGAAGACAATCATTTCGGACAACGCCAGAGCATTTCTAGGTACAAAGGTATGTCACTTCACATTAAAAAATGGCATATTCCTTAAAACATCATCAAACTATTATTCACAGGGAAATGGCCTAGCCGAGTCCACAAATAAAAGCTTGGTTTGACTCCTTAAAAAGGTTGGTTCAGAGCACCAGAGGGAATGGCATAAAAATCTCTGAAAAGTGCTCTAGGCAAACTGCATAACTCCTAAGCAAGTCCTTAAGACTTCACCTTATGAGCTGGTATATGGGAAGCAGGCGCTGTTACCTATCTCCATGGAGATCCTAGCAATATAATTACTGAAATCTCTTGAGATAGAACAAAATGGAGCCATGGAGATTCGGCTCGCCGAACTGTTGGAAGTACAAGAAAAAAGGGAAAATTCCCTATTAGCAATGACAAGCCATCAACAGGTGGTCAAATGATGGTTTGACAAGAAGGCTTCTGACCAAGGTCTGAAAAGTGGAGACTTGGTGCTAAAATATGACAGCAGAGCTGCAAAGCTAGGTCAGCATGGTAAATTTGATAGCCTATGGGAGGGACCCTTCAAGATTATTAGGTGCAGGCAACACAACGCTTTTGAGCTAGAAAATATGGAATAGGAGTCGTTAGGAATCCCAGTCAATGGGATTCATCTTAAGTTGTTTCATTAGGCATTATGCTCACCTTGTACAGTTGTAAATAACGCTTTTGTTTCTTTTCCTGTGTGGCTTGTTCCTTTTCTAAATCAGTTATCTTTCTACGCATTTGCTCATTATCATTGGCGGGTAAAACACCGGAGTTGCTTTACACAAAATACACTCATGCATGGAGAAAAAGCATACAAAACTTGCAAACCTAGAAAATTTTAAACACAGAAGCAAAAAGAGCATGGGTTTTCCTTAAAACAAGAAGTATATATTTATATATATGTTCTTTAGTTACAAAATGGCTGGGAGGCCGATTTCCAAAATGTACAAGTATCAAGGTATATTATATACGATAGCCTTTTATTAGGCTTATCTAAAATAGGAGAGTTACATTTTGAGCAAGCAAGCAAAGGGGTTATCTATCAAAAGGCATGACTGGCAGCAATCGATGCATTCACTGCAGCCTCCACTTCATATTCGTCCATGGGCTCCTCAGCGGCATTGGCAGCATCATTTAGCGCAGCCGTCATTGGCAGTGGAAACACCAGGTTCCTGAAGTTAGTGTACCAGTCTACATCGTAGAAAGGTATCACGTTGTAGCTCTGAAACAGGAAGTGTAGGGCTTGAGTAACCCTCTGCTGGTGTTGGTCACGAGTTTGCAGGCAGAATCCGTTGAGGAATGGTAGTCAAATGACAACATCTTCTTCTTCGATAAAGCGACGCAGGTCGCTGGCTGTTGGCAGGCCTATCCCATATGCAACATGTGCAACGACCTCACCAAGCCCATTTAGGTATTTCTTCGGGAATATTTCCTTCACCAGCCTCAGGATAAGTGGTCGGGGAATGCAAATGTCCAGCATGGACGCTACAAAGTGTGAGCATATGTCGATATTCACCCTATACTTATCCTCATATTCTACATAATCCTTGCCTAGGACCCACTTAATGGCTACCAGAACCAGCGAATGCTTGTTCTTTGTCATCCTTTTGAGCCTCCTAGTGGAAATCTCACCTAGAAACATTCTTTGTGATTTAAACGAGGTTAGGCGAATTGGGGTATCCATTGTCCTTACACTGTCACTAGTCTTATAAGATAATGTTGAATTGCTCACCACCTAACCTATGAAAGGACTTGCTTAGCACTCTACTACTGACCTATCACCTCTTAATTGCTAAGTATGTTTTACTCACTATCAACTGGCCTATTTATAGAAAAATTAACAAGACACATGCCATTCGCCTCTAAAAAATGTGATGTTATGCTCGCTGCCATCTCGAAAGCCGAGTCTGTGTTTGTTCACATTTCTAGGCCAGTACATGCATGATAGCATGGATCAAGGCATGTTTAATTAAATGAAGTTGATTAATTAGCTTTAAAAAGGTGGCGCTTGTTGGTGAAGAGACGTATGGCCGTAAACTATTGTGTCACCTCTCAAGCGCATCCCAGAGTCCAAGGCAATACTCATATCTTTTCAGGTAGTGATCGTTTGCTTGGCGTAATCATTCCGGCCAGGATATTAATTGCTAGTACATGTTAACGCAAGGTTAGAAGGCTAGTTGCAAGCTCAATTTCCAAGAAGATTAAGGCGTATCACACAATCTCATAAAAGTAATGATGAAATCTAGCCACCTCAGAATAGCAATCAGTTCATCTTGCACGAGTTGCAAGATTAACGGTACATGCCGAATTAAATGCAAAAGGCTTACTTTCGCCTACCACCTTGGGAAAAGTTGATATTATTGCATGAAAAGGCTTAATATTTCAAAGGCTTTTTACAAACCTAAGGGAAGTGCAAAGTGTTTTATGTCTGTCTATCTAGAGCAAGCGTATTCGCAGGCCAGGAGTTTACGAAATCTTCAGAGAAAGAAAAAATTTGGAATCTTCAGCTCAACTGATGCAAGAGGAGATTAGCCAAGAACTGTTCACGGCCATTCGTTCTTTGGCTGAGGTGTACATATACGAGGATGTAGCATATTCCACACCTGGTATACCTGTGAAAACGTGGAGAGCCCACACAGAGGAGCTAGATAGACCCAAGGAGTGGAGTAACCAGAAAAAGGTTAAAGAAAAATGGGATAATATCTACGACCCAAAGCTTGCAAAGAACCCTAAATCCCTCAGAGAGGCAGCTTGTGCAAGGTTATCAGCAGCAAAGGCGGACCAATCCATAGCAAGTAGAGTCTGGTATAGTGGTCTTCCACAATACATGGTCCCATTGGTGCATTATTGCCCTGAGGTGGTCGACGCAGCTTTTCAGCGCTATAATCCAAATACCCACTGCATTGAAGGTCACAATTTAAGGGTTCATATCAGCCCAGAAGCCATCTAGCACATGTTATGTATCACAGATCCAAGTAGAAGGAAAGAGACTATCGAGCATTTTCGCCCAAGCAAGGGCGAGAAAATATGGAGAAGGATGAAAACCGGCTCTGATTTCTTGTTAGAGGAGACTAATAAGAAAGGTATCGCGTCCACTAAGGCACCAAGTATCTCATTATCGCGTGGTTCACCCGCGATGATCTCCAGGACACCATGTCCATGCTGGCTTTTGTTTGCGGCCGAGACTATGATGAGAAAATTGAAGCTTTTCAGTTGGGCCCTGCAATACAGTTTCACAAGCAACATGAACTCTTCTAGTATGATTTTGCTGAGTTCATGGTCGAGGAAATGATATAGAAAATAGAGAATTATTAGGTGGAAAAGAAGTTTAGATTCCTTTCCTACCTGGTCCACATGTTCCTGCATCAGAGTCCGGATTTCTTCGTCCGGTTTCTTCCGCTATCAATTTTTGATGAGCAAAATAAAAGAAAGCCGATGTCTACATGGACACCTTTCCTTTCCGCAACATATGACTATTATGCGTTCATAGACTATTTCATAGCCCTGGTCCTGAATGATTTTATCGGAGAAGGTGATATCGTCCAGCTCACCTAGGAGCAGACCAGATTTATGCAAGGCTACACCCCTGCTTGTGACTGGTTCTTAGGCAAGGATTTCATAATCCTTCGAATGCGGAGTTTTACTGGCAAACCTTTCCTTCTCCCGGCTTGCATCATCGATAGAGTGCTCGCGCTGGAGGTTTTTCGACAGGTGTGTGTCATTGATTTCATGTTTTGTAGCAACGAAAGTGTCAAGAAGAAAGGATTATTCACTTGTCCGAAGAGCTTCAAGTCGATAACTCTAGTTAAAAAACAATCGCACAAATTGTTAGAGGAGAAGCTGGCACATCTAGGGTTGGTACTGGTAAATGATAAGTGGGAATACAACCCTTTCAACGATCTATCAGAGCCATACATGAAAGTTACCCATGATTCCCGACCATACTGGAAAAAATGGCTTAATCCGCAGACGGATAGGGATGAGGATTTTGTGGAATTAGCGCAGATCCCTACGCCAGATTCTAGAGGTCCATCGCACAAGTTCTACTTTCTTGTGGTCGTGGCCAGGAACAATCTTCTGATGGAGTGTAACATGTATAACAAGTTGAAGAGGGGTGAGGAATGGAGTGATGAAAAAATAAGGGCTTTCTAGAAATATCACCAACAAATAGCGCAGTTGAATGCTCCTTATAATCAATTGAAGGATGACCAGGAATTTGATAGATGATGGAATGATGGCCACCCCAGCCCGAACTCTAATGCTGATAGGAGTGAAGAGGGAGAGGGATCCGAGGAGCATGAAGAAGTGGCGGTATCATCCTCTTCGGCATAAGGGGGCGAGGCTTCCAAGCAGACCGCCTATGTGGCCACTAATGTATGTTTTAATATATCAAGGGGCTCACTTACATGCACTTGGGCCACTAAACCAGCCTAGATAATGCCTCATCAGAAGGATCCGGCTGCCGAAGTTAGTGAAGGTCCGCCTGCGAAAAGGCAGCGCACGAAAAGTATTATTGGAGGTGTTTTGTAAGAACCCGTCGGAGGAGAAGTGCGTGCTGCTAGCCAAATGCTGGAGTTTTCAGGAGAGTCACAAACGATCCTGGAACCACCGCTAACTAGTCAACAAGTACATTTAACTCCTTCTTCTCTTGCATCTCATTCCTTCGTATCTGCCCCTGTTCCGTTAGCAACTCCTGCCATAAGTCTGGGCCCTCCACCTTCTGCTTCTGGTTCAGCTCATTCGGCCAGATTTGCCCAGTTTTCACAAGCCCAACCGTTTATAATTACTCCTCTGAGTATGCTCACACCTATCGCTGCCACTCAGACTTTCCTTGCCTTGCTTTCAAAAAATGTTCCCCCTGTCGGTCCCCATTCTTTTTCCGCTATGCTTACTGATCCTCGTATGTTGCAACAAGCTTACACCCCGTTAGCACTTCCTTTTTTCCAACCAATGAGCCTTACAACTGAATCCTCGATTCAGCCGCTACAAATTTCTAGCCCTGCTGATAGTTCTCAGGCAAAGCTATGGAGCGTGCCACACTTTTCTCCACAAACAGTCACTCTCCAGAAGAAGCAAATGCGTGCACCTATAAAAATTACCTATCCCTATGCTCTGTCTTCTGGTGATCCTTTCGCAGGTGGGCTGGTTTCATCACCAGCTGAATTTAGATAGATTGTGGAAAAGAGGCGCGCACAAATAGAATGAGGCAATGCAAGGCAAAGGATGACAATACTCCTGCCGAGCCGAGAGTACAAGCTTCGTATGATGAGGCCTAACAAGAATTAAAATTCACAACCATGTACCTGAGGATAAGCAAGCCTCAGGGAGAAATGCAACCCGAAGACTATGAGATCTATGCTGTCGGAATTAACATGAAAATAGCCTAGCCACAAGATAAGGTTGAAATCATGGAGGAGATGCAACGGGTGGTCACTTTCGACTTCCTCAAAACTGGTCACTAGTTAAAGAAGAAGGATGAGCAGGTAAGGGCGGCTAAGGAAAGGGTGAGCTTTCTAGAAACAAAAGAAAAATCCTTAAAGGCAGATATCGCCCGAATGACTGAAAGGGCGCTGACAGCAAAAAATGAGAGGAACAGGCTTCAGGGCGAAATTGCGAAAACCCAAGTTGCTAACCCAGGCTTAGTAAAAGAATTGCAAAGCCAGAATCAGGCGGCACAATAGAGCCTACAGTCAAAAGAAGAAGAGTTTGAATGCGTTCGCCTTGAGTATAGTCAGGGGATGGCACAAAAGGGTGAGGAGTTGAAGTGCCTACAAGAGCAGTGTGAGCAAAAAATACATGAGAAAGAAGCTGAATTTAAAAGCCTGAAGGCTAAACTAGAGGAGGAACTTTGAGAGACAAAGGCTTCCCTGGAGGAGCAATCAGCGAACCACTCCCGAGGCAAACAGAATTGGAATAAAGTAATGAATAGCTATGCAGAGCAGTTGGCGTCCGAGAAAAAGAAGAAGGCAGAACTAGCCAAGGCCCTCATTTCAAGGGAAACGGAGATTTTTTCGCTTAAAGCCTCTCTGCACCCTGCCCCCGTCCAACCTGATGTCATTCCGCTGGTTAGACAATTGTACATTTCTCACTGGGAGAAAGTCAAGACCTTTTGCCTAACACTGCAGACTACCCTCCGGTTTATTGACAAGGCATCAAGGCTCAATCAAGAGGCCCAGGACACAATTGAGCAGTTCCCACATTTCATTCTGGATAAGGTTCCTGAGGCAAGGGACTTGCTCAACAAGATATACTCAGTCTCAGATGAAATTATGGCCGGGGCGGGTATCGAAAATCGAGACATTGCTGCTCAAACGGCAAATAAATTCATTCATTGTCACTCCACCTTCTAGCGCACTAAGGCAGCGGCAGCTTTTCTAGGTAAGGCACTAAATGGCATTCAGGAAGGTTTTCAAGCTAGACAAGCTGGGGCTGCCGTCCCCGTTCCTCGAGGATGGCTCCATTGCAACAACTACATAGATTACGGAGGTTATTGAGCAGAACGAGAACGACCCGGAAGCATTTAGAGAGTTCAGTAGCTCCCCAATAGCAGCCGACATTGAGGCGATCATTCATCCGCTCTCGTAGCTTCTTTTTCATATCCAAGCAAGCGTCGACCTACCTAAAGTGCTGCCTCACAAGGAAGCTATCGACCTCCGTGGGGCACAAGAAAATTTGTGCAACATGGCAAAGCCGTCCGAAAGTGAATGGTCGCCCTTGCAGGCTACTCTTTCCAAACTCTAACTTCATTCGCCCTGTGGATAAAGCTCTGGTCTGCAAAACTAGAGAGTTTTTTTGAGTTCTCCATTTCTTATCCAAAATGCCCCTGATAGTCGCCAAAAGCTGTTAAAATAAATATTCAAATAGCTCCCTTCGGGTTTCTTTTTGTAGATATGTGTGCGTCAGGCTGTGCATCGCCGAGTTTAGTCAGCTTTCCATCAAGTTTTGATCTCCCGCTGTGTGCATCCTCTCTTCGAGCTTCGAGTAGTGGCTTCCCTTTTGGGTCCCAAGAGGCTGTGCTAGGCATCCACATGTCTCACTTGCGGAGGTTTTTATTTCTTTTTTTCTTGAAGTCTCTTCGAGTTGTGAAAGCCTTCTGTAGGGGCCATCACTTCTAAAAGATTGTGAAAGGGACCCACATCTTGCTATGTGGCGACATATCGCAAGCTTTTCATGCGGGAACAAAATAAACAAATACGCATTGCGTAGTGCTTGCGCGGGGTTTTCTTTCTACTTTCTAATAGGTATTGGTGGGCCCTACCTTCTACTAACTAGCAATCATTCGCAGATCTTTTAACTCGGCAGGGAGGTGAACAACTGCGGGCTGTGAAATGTTGCCACGCGTCTTTCGCACCCGGTTGATGTGGCTTTCTCTCCACATGAAGAAGGACCTCAGCTCATTAGACACATGTTGCATCTTCACAATCTCTCGACAGCAAGGAGAGAGGTTTTCATTCAGGCAGCGACAGGATGCCACGTACCTTACAACTGATCCTTGAGGCGGGCGATAGGCTGGCTGGGGAAATTATACTACTGGATGCTACTCGTCATGATTCTTCAAAGCGGTAGATGACACTTGTCGCTTCAGGTATGGCTAGGACCATTGCCATCATTACAAAGGGCGTGCTTGCAACTGAATGACCAGATGTTGTATTCTAACTCGTTGATGTTGTAACGGCATTGGGAATCTTCCAATTTTGGCATCATTACAGGGGATTGTGGGATCTTTTCTGTTATAGCTCTCCAAAGTAGTGAGGATTTTCTCGATAGCTATATATACTCTCTCGGTTGACGAGAGAAAGGGGGAAGGTCCAAGAAATTTTAGAGAAAAGGATATTAGTTTTAGCAAGAGACACCAGGCCTCTTTTACATGTTTATTTGCAAGAAATTTTTAGACTGTGCCCACTGTTCGGCCTTTCTGTCTTTCATGTTTTGATTAAATTATAAACTATGCCTTTTATTGTCTTAAGCATTTCATTTGACAAGACTTTTATATATTTAATACAAGCTTGCTTATCTAAATCATGTCTAAATAACTCTTCTTAGTAGTAAGGATGTATGCGATATTATTTTATGTCAATAAATGAACTATTTATGCTATAGCTTTAAGTTTTCGACGTTTTAGAATGTGACAACACCATTCAGGCCCTTAAGTCTATGATTTATCATGCCCATCAACAAACTTTGGTGCATTTCTTTAGATTAGATTTTGCTTCATTATATCTATTTTCTTTTCCCTTTCCAAAAATCCATTATAGAAGAAGTCAGCTTCTTTAAAATCTGGAGGTCACTCAGTTTGGTGCAAATGGTCCCCCTTGAACTGAGTTTCCCATAAGGCACTGTTACCTCACCAATTTTTGGCGTCAACAGGAACCAAGCCTAAAAAAATAAAATTAGAACAACCCCTTACACCTTGAGGTACAAGCACCAAATTCCCACTATTACAGCTAGCAAGTTGGATTCAGATTGGGCAGACATCACAGATACAAACTTAGGCCCATTCAATTATGAGGAGTTGCTTGAAGAAACATTCAGTGAAGATGTAACGGGGAGAACAAAAAAGATTGTTCAATTTGTATTGGCACGTGTTATATTTCCTTTATCTGTCCAATGTACAAAACTCATACTTATTAAAGCTAGGGATTACAATGTCACAACTAGACAATGTGTGGACTTGTAAGGGAACATCATTATTGATCTTACTCCGTAGATTATAAGATTCATATTTAATTAACCTACACCACAAAACCCTAGGAAAATAAATGAGGCAAAGGAACTGCAATTATATAGCAACAAAAAGGAGGCCAGTAGGACTCACTTGAACAAACACTAGATGAGAGTTGAAAAGAAATCCCTGGCCAAGCTTCTTAATCAGCCTATGAGATCAAATTTTGGCAAGGAGATTGGTGACATTATCATGATGCTTTCCAGGGTGTTTGGAAAGAGAGATGCTTCACAATTCAAGGAATGGATGTTTCCATTCATTCAAACCATTTTGGATGGCAAGCAACACTATTATTGGCCCATGATTTTTTCAAAAAGCTAACATAACCAAATGTTTAGAGTGAGGGAGACAAAGAGCTTCTTCATGACTTCCTATATGATATATTTAGCTGCAAGGAGGGGCATTTTCCCTAGTTTGAATGTAGTTGGAATATTGGGAGAGGCCCCTGGATAGAAGAAGGTGTGGTACCATTATGATCAATTGACTTTGCAAACTTCTAAGTTGCATTGTAGAAGAGTTAATGATGCATTCTTGTATGTCATCATTAATTAGCTCACAGGAGATGCAGGGTATAGACGGACTAGGGATGCCATGGCATTCATTGCAAAATGGGGACATTGGTACATTCAATACCCCAAGTTCACCTACTTCAGGTTGGCTGGTTTCAAAGGTCATCTTCATTTACTGCCCAAATGCTACAATAATAGAATTTTTGTGATGGAGTTCATTTATCAAGCTATAGGGGTCAACACCAAATTTGGTAATAAACATAAGCCTAGTTGTCACAAATTTACCATAAACTTAGGAGAGTATAGTTGTGCACACAATGTGGTAGAAAAGGTGATTTGTGATTAGTTGATCCATTTGAAATTAGGGTTATATACATCCAAGAAGTATTTTGATCCCAAGCACAAGATGCAAGGTTTGCTTCCTATAGTTTTTGACAAATATTTCAATTCGTTGGAGGATTTTTGGATGGATTTATAGGATGAGTATGATTTGAGGAAAAGGAATTATGAAAGGTTTCACATCCCATTAATGATTGAACATGGGTTGAAAGAAGATATTCTTGAAACATTGTCATATGATGATGTAACCTTGCATCCCCAATATGATGCTGACAATATAGGCACCAAAGACTTGGATCCAGTGAATTGGGATGAGGATGAATCCATTGACATCAAGCGAATTGCAAGGCCAATCCTAGATAGAAGTATCTAGTGGGTGGTTATGAGGATTAAGGAACTTGAGGCTCAACCTTCTAAAAAGAGAAAAGCTACAAGTACCACCCAAGGATATAAGAGAACAAAAATAAGGACAACTCCTAAGGAGCCAGTAGAATTTTTCCCTCCTAATTCTGGAGAGGATCTTGAGCCTACAATTCCTGCTCAGGATGTTTCTGAATTACATGGAGAGGAGGCCACAATACAATTTAGAGGTGAAACCTCAACTCAACCTCCTCTTCTAGAGCAACCAATTGAAGGGATGCTCATTGGAACCCTTCATAAGGAGGTTGAATCCATAAAAAGGAAGGAGCAGGAGATTGAAATCCATGATATTGATATAGATTCTGAGGCCACCCAATCTGACAAGGAAACTCATGTGGTTGCATCCCATGAGTAAATTGAAGATGTGGGAACTGAACATGTCCTCACTCCTGAGGAATAGTGGAAATTGTTTGAAGATTCCAGGATGGAAGCAGAAGCCAAAGCACAAGCTAAGGCACTTGCTAGGCAACAAGACGTTGAGGTTAAAGCTAAAGAAGAGTTAGCTATGAAACAAAAAGAGGACTTGATACAACAACAAAAAGAGCAAGAATTTAAGACCAAAGAGGATAAGGATAAATTGGATATGTTGCAGAATATTCATGAGCTTGAAGAGGAGAAGGCTCAACAAAGGAGAGAAAGAGAATCCCTTGAAGCTAAGTTTAAAGGTGTTCAGGAAGCTCGTAGGAGGAAAGAGGAGGAAGAATGCATGTTAAGAGAAAAGGAGGCAAAAGCATTGGTAAAACATGAAGCTGAAGAAGAATGTTTGCAAAAGGAGCTAGAAGCTAAGAGGGTGCAAGAGCAAAAAGACAAGGCTAAAGTTGAAAAGCTTGCAAAAGAAGCTATAGAAAGGGAACAATAACAGGTACAAGAGGTTTATTCTGAACCTAAGACCACCATTTTGCAACCTCTTTCATGTACCACTTCTACTTCTTCTTCCACACAAGTGGCTACTACTCCTGCTGCTCCAACATGGCTAATATTAGACCTTGAGAGGAAACAAATAGTCCAACCTCAGCCCTTGAATTGGGAAGAAATGATGAAGGAAATAGAAAAAGAAAGACCCAAGAAAAAGGAAAGAGTCCTGCATTCCACAAAGCTCACATATGCATGTGAAATTATAGTTGAATGTGCAATCCCTATGGTGGATAAGGACAGACAAGATATGCAATTGACTAATTACCAGTTGGGCACTGTTAATTTGGGTAGACCTACAAGGAATCAACAAATGAGCCTTATTGACATTGTGGCATCCTCCACCAAATCTAGGATGATCAAGGATAAACAAATGAAGGATGAACTTAAAGCCCAATTGGATCAATTGCATAAGTTCTTGAAGGATGTCTCCACTCCTATTTCTCAACAAGTTGTTGCTTCAGAGATACCAATCTTATTAAGCAAGAAAGAGGCTGATGATTTGGTACAAATGAGAAGTAAGGTTGGAATTCTTGATAAATGGGTTGATCAGCTTAATCAAGAGGTTGATGAGCTACTTGTCGATGGTTTTAAAGTTCATGAAGGTGCATTGGAGTTGGTGGAAGATATGAATCAACATGTTGAAGTCTTGGAAAAATAAGAAGAAGATTATAGAGAGCATACCAAGAAACTAAAGGACATTAGTAAGGTGCCAAAGAAAACACTCTTGGAGCAATCTATTCTCGATGAGGATAATGTAGACTTTATTTAGAAGACAATAAGCATAATCAGGTTCAGATCTAAATTCATTTATGAACATAAAAATGAAGTTCAAGAAGCTAGCAAAGATTTGAATGAGCATATTGATGAATTAGAAGCATTGATTGCTATTTTGGTTAATGTGGATATCCCTATGAAGGAAGGTCTTCCTCTTGATAAATTGAAGGAGAAATGGCATAATAGATTTGAGGAAGTGATGCAGAAAGAGGATGATGGTGAAGAATTGTTGCTAGATAGGCTCATGGACATCAAACATGAAGTAAAGGCTTCCAAGAGGGAGTTGATTAGATTAAGAGATATGCAAGAGTTTTCATCTGCAGAGTTAAAAAGAATCAAAATTGAAGATGATTGGGTAGATGGACCTAATGTGGATATACTCAAATACATATTCACTACTTATGATGAATACCTTCTTGAGAAAACTACGCAGGAGTGAACTAGCAATGGAACATTCTATTCTTGCTGGACAACTTTCTCTTCCCTCCTATTTTGTAGGATTATGACATGATTTCAACTGTAGATCTCATCTAGCATGTATACCTTCCTCCTTTAGGCATCATATTTTGGCAACAAGGCCATCAACCATTGAACTAAAGATTAGGCAGTGTAGTCATTTCATGCAGTTTCAGTTCCTTGATTGGTGGATCTCAAATTTTGATTGAGAGGGATTAGTGCATGGCTTGCCTATATGTAATTTTGGGCTCCATTTTGTAAAGGTCGGCTGATTGAAGAAGGATTAGTCACTTGATGAGATAACAGAATAGCATTATCATATTTTTAGGATTTTACCAGTTTTCAAGCAAGATACTTTGATAAACTCTATTTTATAGCTTTTATGTAAGGATACTTAAATACTTTTAGAATATTTCAATACAAGTTTTATGTTACTTTCAAGTTTAGGAGTTAAAGGATGATGTTCATGAATCATATTCATTCATATGCCAATGAATGTTGTGCATAATTTTTTCTTATTTGATGCAAATCAATATAGAAGAATCTGGATCTGAGACTATTACATTGAATTATCTATGAATGGAATTTATTTACATCTATTGATCTGTTAATTTTAGCAATGAGTTGATGATGTGTTTTTGTCTGGAATGAATTTTTGATGAATGGATATGGCTATTGAATTTTTCACTGTGAATGTATGCAATAGTATAGGTCAAGCTATGGATTGCATCATTTTATAGTTTTGGTTACTTGAGAAAACACTCATTGTTAAGGTACATTTCTGGATGTGAAGAAATTAATATTCATGTTTTACTATTCTAAAGCCTTGTTCTATCTTTTTCTGTTTATTTACACCCCCCAAAGTAGATCAGTTCACATGATGCAGTTTGTATTCCTTTCTACTAGTAGGACCCTTGAGTATTACGGTTGCATTGGCCACTGAATCACACTAGCACAATTGAGAACCAACTACTAGGACCTTGGAAGATAGGTGGTTTTAGATCAATTATCATTTTTAGGAGAAATACGATAGAAATATTATGTTTAATGTTGTGTTATTTTGACAATCAACACCACCACTAGACGATCACTCTCCTCCGAGGGAAATATTCACATTCCCATTTTGGTGTGTTGAAGCCCTGTTGAAACCATCTAAAAATAAATTAAACTATGAATCAATAATGGTTTGATTTTTCACTAACTAACAGCTATAACAATGAATGTAAATTGAAATTTAGTAATTTTCCTCATATTGAGGAGTCTATAGTAGAAGAAACACCAAGCTCCATTGCCCTATGAACATGTGGAGGTGTATCCACTTCCAACATCTAAAAATAAAACAACAAATTATTCAATCATGGAAACTACAATAGTGATGCACATCATGACTTATAATGTATAAGATAATGAACAAAATTTTGAGTACTTATTGAACTATATATTTCTGACTATCATGCTTACTATTTTCCCTATCCATAGTTTGTTCAAAAGCACCTATTTTAGGATTTTATCCATAGTAGCAAGGTGGTGAACTATTTGATAAAATTCTTTGATATAAATGTACAAAAACTATGGTAGCATAGAGAAGGTAGTGAACTATTTGAAAAAATGCCTCAAAGAAATGTAGTCTCATAGTGATGGAATGCCATGATGGAATTCCATCACCATGAGACCAAATTTCTTTGAGGAATTATTTCAAACAATTTGATGCAGATAATGGGTAATCAATCTCTTATCATTCACAAACAATCACTCTTCAATCCCTCAAACTTCAAATAATGGGTTTTGCTTCACAAACCCCTATTCTTCCTTGTAGCCTTTCAAAAGGGCATTTTTGGATATATCTTCCCAACCAGAACTGATCTCCAAGAAAGAAAACTTGATTTAGATACTCATTTGGCCATTATTTAACATATCTTAAAACCAGGTGGGGTCATTTTTTATAGAATTCCTCAAAATTTGACTATCCTTCTTTTGACTAGGCCTAATTGGTCACCTAGACTTGACAACATCTAGGTTTTATGCAAGGAAATGAAACCAAACAAGAGAAACAAGTTTATTTGTGGATTATCACGAATGTAACACCTATTAATGACATGACACAATGATTTTCAACCCTTCCCTAAAAAAACAATGTGTAGATTAATCAAAATAACAATGAACCTAGGGTCTTTTAGGGACTGTTTCCCTAAAAAATCAGAAATTTCTGGTGAAGAGATATTTTTCCCACATGAAAATAATGAGCCCAAAAATTATAGGGTGATATAAGGCACCAAGATATAATTTTCTACCAATTTTTAGCATTTTTCCATGGAGTAAACTCGAGTTATGGCAGTTTTTTCCAAGTTTGAACCCTAGGCAGGGTTCAGAATGGTTTTCACCAAAATGCTTATAGCTTTTGCAAATCAAAATAAAATTTAACCAAACCAAAAGAAAATGAAAGGTAAGAGTTCCCTCTACATCATATAATCATCCTTTTATCCTTATAGTGCAATATGAATCCATACCACATGAAATAATATTACTGTTATAGGAAAAACGCAAAAAAATTACTCCAAATTGATTCCAATTTTCATTCCAATTTTTCTTCCATCCTTCCCAACCTTAGGATTCTAGATTACAAGGAATTTTATGCATGTAAAAAAATATTAAAACTTCCTCTAACCATATTTTGGTTATTTTTCTTAACAAATCCTCAATTACACTTTTGTTTGTAAAAAGTTGCAAAATTGTTTGACAATGTTGACAACATTTGCATTTTTACTTAACCTTGCACCTAGAGACTCCATAATGACTCAAACTGACTCCAACACACATGAAATGGCCCAATAATACCTTATTATATGAAAAACATCAAAACAAAGCAAAATATCAACTTTTGACCCCTTGGAGGCATAAATTGACCCATGGGCGCCCTTGCACCATACTCCCCAAAGGAAAAAGAACTCAAGTCCCTCTTGAGTTAAGACCCCAATGCCAGAATTCGGCTTGATGGAAGATCTCTAACCCATTCAACATCTGAACCTACATGTGAACCTACAATAACATCCACTTGTAAAAGATACAAATCAAAAACTAAATCTGCAACCTTGAAATCAATGGCTCCTTTGTTCACAACTACCCTTTGTTCGCATTTGCCACCTCCAACTTGTAACTGATCCCTTTCTACTGTATAGATGGCACACAATGCAATAAAATATTTTTTCACTTCAATAGCTTGTTTCATTTTGAAATTAGGCTTCTCACCCCTCAAGTTTATCATCACAACCAAAGCATTTTGTCTCATCTCTTTATCTCTAACCATTAGGACAACAAGCATGGTTACTTCATTAGTGGTACTGCTCTCTTCCAAAAGAAGTATTTCATTACTAACCTCCAATATCTCCTTGTGGAACTCCTGAAATGAATGTGTGTATGCTTCACACTCAAGGGAAAGCAGAAAAGATTGAGTTCTCCTTGCCTTTTCAATGCTATCATTGCTCAAATTTGAAAGAGACCCTTGCAATACAACTATGTGGTGTTTTCCACACTCACCCAATAATCCTTTCAACATGTCAACTATTGGTTCAATAACCTCAGGAAAATATTGAATGGAATATAGTATACCCTCACTCAAAATTTCTCCTATCTTTCCTTCATACTCAAGGGTTTCAACTCCATAGGAAATACAAAAATACATACCATAACATTTTGTTTTTCCTTTGTAAGACCTACTTCATCAATCTTCTTCATGGCCTGAGATTGTATCAACTCATGTTTTCTTTCATTGTTCTTCGCTTCTTCATTTTGAAAGAATTTACTGGAATGCATGTACTCAACCTTTTCAAGTGAACATCCCTAGTTTTGATAGGGTCTTTCCTTCTTTATCATCATATCATTACCTGCAAACACATACTCACACAAAAGATTAGTTTCAAAAACACAAGGGGTATGTGCAAGATCATAATGGGCCAAAAAGTAGTGATATGATGGGTATGTGTAGGGTATGTAGCTGACAACCTTTTTTTAACCCAAAATTGATGAAATAAAAAGGGTTTTTAAAGGAGATTCTCATATTTCCACCAATATAAATTATATTTTACTTTGAATTTAATAAATAACTATTATTCATTTTCTATTTGAATTACGACTAAAGCCCTAATTGATAGGCTAATTGAAAAACATCTATAGCTTTCAAACGGTATCACATTTTTTGAATCTAAAACATGTGTCACATTCTATGTTTCGCATACTATAGGATTAAAAGAAAGATTGAATTTCATGAAGTTTTGACCAAGTTAAGGTGGTCAGACATACAAGTTTTTTTTTTTTAAAGTTGTAATAAAAAATTCATAATTAATTATTACTTGAAAAGAAATTAAAAAAAATATGCATCACATCGAGACATGATTCCTCTACTTATATCTAAAATCTTATAAAAAAATATTATCATTTTATTGTGGTTAGGGTGGTTAGACAGAAACCTACTTTTTTTTCCTAAAATTTAAGTACTACTGCATTGAAATTTCCAATTTTCACCAAATAGATTTTTTTTTTTAAAATAAACCTAGTAGTTTAGAAACTACATTCAATTTTCTATAGATTCTATTCTTACATATTTTTGAAATAATATAGATAACTTATTCAAATTTTTACGTCAAGTTGCCTAACTCTAATTTTTCTAAAAAATTTGCCACTTAATGGCTTGTTTTTTTCATGATGATCTTGCACATACCCTAAGATTTTCTTGTCTCTTCAGATGCTTCTAGCACCCTTCCTTTCAACATATCTTGCAACTCATCCATTCATGATGATGTTATCTTTTGTCTTCTTCTCCTTTGAATGATCTTCTTGATGGGTCACTTTACCTTCATTCTTATGGATAAATGCTAACCATTCTCTTGGTTTGATCACTCAAGAAACTATTGCAACTCAAGATCTATTCTTTTTCTATTTCTTCCAACGCTTGACTCAACTCTATTATATCTTTCTCAATATTAATTTTTTTTACCTTCTCATCCTTCTTCTACATCTCACTTTTCTCTCATTTTCTCTTGGTGTTTCTTGCTTGGTAAGTTCTTACTCTACAAGTCTCCATGGAAAAATCTTCTCAACATTTTCATTCTTCTTTCTCAATCAAGTCTATTTCACCTTTCTTCTCAATTCTTCTTTTATTCATGATACCTCACCTTATACCCACTTCTTTTCCCTTGGCCTAGTCTTTTGGTATCTAGGCTCTTCCTTTAACTTGTAAAAAGGCAATACACAAACTCCCAAAAATTTCCTTCCCGGATCTTTGGGCTCTGATACCAATTTAATGTAGAGAAGAGGTAATAAATCTCTTACCATTCACGAATAATCACTCTTCAAGCCCTCAAACTTCAAATGATGGGTTTTGCTTCACAAACCACTGTTCTTCCTTGTAACATTTTAAAAAGGTATTTTTGGACATATCTTCCCAACCAAAATTGATCTCCAAGAAAGAAAAATTGATTCAAATACCCATTTTTCCATTATTTCACATATCTTAAAATAGGGTGGGGTCACTTTGTATATAATCCCTCAAAATTTGATTGTCCTTCTTTTGACTAGGCCTAATTAGTCACCTAGGCTTGACAACATCTAGGTTTTATGCAAGGAAATGACACCAAACAAGAGAAACAACTTTATTTGTGGTTTCTTAAGCATGTAACACCTCTTAATGGCATGACACAATGATTTCCAACCCTTCCCTAGACAAACAATGTGTAAATTAATCAAAACAACAACAAACCTAGGGTCTTTTGGGGACTATTTCCCTGAAAAATCTAAAATTCCTGGTGAAGAGATATTTTTTCACGTAAAAGTCATGAGCCTAAATCTCGTAGGGTGATAGAAGGCACCAAGAAAAAATTTCCTACCAATTTTTATCATTTTTCCATAGAGGAAATTAGAGTTATGGCAGTTTTTTGCAAGTTTGAACCCTATGCAAGGTTCAAAATGGTTTTCACCAAAATGCTTATAACTTTTGTAAACCAAAAAAAAAATTAACCAAAAAAAAATTAAATTAAAGGTAATAGTTTCCTCTATATCATAAAATAATCCTTTCATCCGTATAGTGCAATAGGAATCTGTACCATGTGAAAGAACAAGACTATTACAGGAAAAACATAGAAAATTTGCTCCAAATTTATTCTAATTTTCATTCCAATATTTTTTCCATCCTTTCCAACCTTGGGATTTGATATTACAAAGAATTTTATGCATGTAACAACATATTTATACTTTCTCCAACCATATTTTGGCTATTTGGATTAGCAAATCCTCAATTACACTTTTGTTTGCATAAAGTTACAAAATTGCTTGATAATGTTGACAATATTTGCATTTTTACTTAACCTTGTACCTAGAGACTCCATAATAACTCAAAATGAATCCAACGCATATGAAATCACCCAATAAGACCTTATTACATGAAAAAATCAAAACAAAACAAAATATCAACTTTTGACCCCTTTGAGGCATAAAATTACCTATGGGTGCCCTTGCACCACAGTTCATTGTCTTCTCTATGGTATTATGTTGGGATGGGGTGGATGGTATAGTGTGGTATTGGTTATGAGATGGATGGTGATCATGACATTAAGTTGGAGGGGTGGGGATATCAACAAGTAGAATAAAAGGTGGAAGGTTCCATGATTTAGTAAATTGAGGATGAGGATGAGGACCTTGAAAATAATTTGGAGGGGAATTTTGGCTAAAGGCTTGGTTTCTATTCTTCAAGCAGTGAGTTGTTTGAAAAAATACCTCAAAGAAATTGGTCTAGGGTCGATGGAATGGCATTCCATCACCATGAGACCATATTTCTTCAAGGAATTTTTTCAAACTACTCACTTTATTGACTATGATATTGCTTACTATTATGCTTTGATAGATTTTTTCCAAGCATCCATAGTTTTTTGGAAAGCACCTATTTTAGGATTTTAGCCATAGCAACAAGGAATTGAGTAGTTTGATAAAATTCTTTAGTAGATATGTATGGAAAATGTGGTAGCATAGAAAAGGCGGTGAGATGTATGAAAAAATGCCTCAAAGAAATTTGGTCTCATGGTGATGGAATGGAATTCCATCACCATGAGACCACATTTCTTTGAGGCATTTTTTCAAACTACTCAATGCCTTTTCTATGCTATTGCTTACTATTATGCTTTGATATATTTTTTCCAAGCATCCATAGTTTGTTGGAAAGCACCCTTTTTGGGCTTTTAGCCATAGCAACAAGGAAGTTCAAGTAATTTGATAAATTGCCTTGGTAGACATGTATGGAAAATGTGGTAGCATAGAAAAGGCGGTGAACTGTTTAAAAAAAACCTCAAAGAAATGTGGTTTCATGGTGATGGAATGGCATTCCATCACCCTGAGACCACATTTCTTCCAGGAATTTTTTCAAACTACTCACTTCGTTATTTATGTTATTGCTCACTATTATGCTTTGATAGATTTTTTCCAAGCATCCATAGTTTGTTGGAAAGCAGCTAATTTAGGCTTTTAGCCATAGTAGCAAGGAAGTGAGTAGATTGATTAAATGCTTTGGTATACATGTATGGAAAATGTGGTAACATAGAAAAGGTAGTGAGTTGTTTGAAAAAATGCCTCAAGGAAATATGGTCTCATGGTGATGGAATGGCATTCCATCACCATAATACCACATTTCTTCAAGGCATTTTTTAAAACTATTCACTGCCTTGTCTATGCTATTGCTTACTGTTAACAAATATTTAACTACCTCCCTTTAGGTGTATTTTTCTCTATGCACCAGCCTGTGCATCGCAAGGTCAACTCGGCCTTTTATCTAAGTTTTTCTCTTCCGCTCCACATGTCTACTCCTCACAACTCTAAGTCTTGACATTCCTTTCGCATCCCAGGAAAATCCACTATGCTTCCACGTGTTGCGGCTGCGGGATTATTTTGATCATGTTTTCTTGCTGCCTCAATGAGCTCCGAAAGGCTGCCATGAAGCCCTCATTCTTAAAAGTTTTTGGTAGGCCCCACGGTTGCTGTCTGCAGTGTATACTTGCTACGTGTCTATCATTCGCAAATCTTTCAGTGCAGAGATAAACTAGCAACCGCAGGCAGTGAAATGATACCACACGTCTCTTTTGTACTTAGTTGGTGATCATTCCCTCCATTTTTGATGAAGGCTCCACTCATTTGACACGTGTAGCATTAACACAAGTCCTCAGCGGCGAGGGGAGAGAGGTTCATACGGGTAGTGAAAGGCTGCCACGTGCCTAACCAATGGATCTCATATTCAGGAGAAGGACCAGATGAACCGAATAATGCTATTGGTCATTGCGTTTCATAATCATTCGCACAAGGGGGTGACACTTGTATGATCAGGCCTTGTCGGGACCACTTCCATCATTTGCAGAGGATGCACCTGTACCTGGGATGACCGGATGCTTGGTTCTTGATCATTTCTATTGCAACGGCTTTGAGAATATTTTGATTATTGCATCATTGTCGGGGATTGCAAAAATTTTTATGTTACTGCTCTCTGAAGTGGTGGGAGGTTTTCCTACTATATATACTTTTCTCTGTTTTGAGAAAAAGGTCTGAAATTTGAGAAAAACATTGGTTTTAGTTAAAGACGTAATGCCTTTATTGTTGTTTTATTTGATTGCAAAAAACTCTCAGACTGTGCCAATTGTTCGGCCTTTCTATTTTTCATGTTATTTAATCAAACTATAAACTGTGTTTTTTATTGTTTGGACACTTCATTTAAGAACTTCTATATACGTTGAATGCAAGTTTGCTTACCTAGATCATGTCTAATGACTCTTCTTGGCACTAGGAATGTATGCAATGCTATTTTATGTCAATAAATGAATTTTCTATGCTATCATCTTGAGTCTCTGATGTTCTGGAACATTACAACACCATTCAGGCCCTTAGATCTATGATTTATCATGCCTATCATTAAGTCTTGGCACATCGCCTTAGGTTAGACTTTATTTTATTATATCTGATTCCTTTTCTCTTTCCAAGGCCCATTATAGAAGAAGTCGTCTTCTCTAAAAATCTAGAGGTTACTCAGTTTAGTGCAAAAGGTCCCCCTTAAACTGAGTTTCCCATAAGTCACTATTACCTCGTCAAATTTTGGCATCAACACTTACTATTATGCTTTGATAGATTTTTTCCAAGCATCCATAGTTTGTTGGAAATCACCTATTTTAGGCTTTTAGCCATAGTAGCAAGGAAGTGAGTAGATTGATAAAATTCTTTGGTAGACATGTATGGAAAATGTGGTAGCATAGAAAAGGCGGTGAGCTATTTGAAAAAATGACTCAAAGAAATGTGGTCTCATGGTGATGGAATGGCATTCCATCACCATGAGAGCACATTTCTTTGAGGAATTTTTTAAAACTACTCACTACCTTTTCTATGCTATTGCTTACTATTATGCTTTGATAGATTTTTTTCCAAGAATCCAGAGTTTGTTGGAAAGCACCTTTTTTTTAGGTTTTTAGTCATAGTAGCAAGAAAGTGAACTATTTGATAAAATTATTTGGTATACATGTATGGAAAATGTGGTAGCATAGAAAAGGTGGTGAGATGTTTGAAAAAATGCCTCCAAGAAATTGGGTCTCATGGTGATGGACATTTCTTTGAGGCATTTTTTCAAACAACTCATTGTCTTGTCTATGCTATTGCTTACTATTATTCTTTCATATATTTCTTCCAAGCATCTATAGCATAGATAAGGCAGTGAACTGTTTGCAAAAATTCCTCAGTAAAAAGTAGTCTCACGGAATTCCATGAAAAGCAAATGCAATTGGCAGCTGCTCCTAGTTATTACTTATGTTATGTGAAGTAATTGCATCACTACTTATGTTGACTTTCTAAACAACTATATTGTAGTTGAAATTTTGTCATCTATCAATATCTAGTTATTAGTTATACAATGTGAAGTAATGTTGTGAGTTTGAAAGATGTGCAATGCAACGTAATCAACGATATGAATATAAACTACACAAATCTATTAAGTATAATTCATTAGTTAAACTCTTTATTCTATCACCTACATGAAGGTTTTTCCAACTCCACTGGCACTCGAAGGTGTTCCCATGAAACCTCCAATATTAGCCTATTCAACATCCAAAATTAGATATTAGAATACTATTCATATAACAATACTATTCACATGTAATAAATTTATAATTTTTTACTAGTTACATACCTCGACGATAGATGCAATGGAGTAATAAATAGGTGGAGGGCTGGTGTATCCAATATCAACATTGTGACCCTAAAATTTTATTACAATCATTAAACCAAATTAGTTAATCTTGCATTTCAAAAATGAAATTTAATAAATTAAATTCAATGAACATGCTAACATTTACCTGAGTATCAATGTTGAAATCCTCATTCAAAATTTTAGTTGTCATCGCCATCTCTATAGTTGTAGATGTATCATGTGCACCAGCCTCCTAAGTGTATGTGGGTCATATGTACAAGTCAACCCACAAACCTGAAAAGAATGGGGTGGAAGCCTACCCATCAAAGACTCCCTTGGATGGTGTTGTACTATAGGAATAGCATGTTGGATGATACTCTGGGTCAAAGATTTTATAGACTACAAAGTGTCCACCTTAGCACTCTCCTTCGTGACAGAAGGGATAACGACGTGCTCATGAGCCGACCTAGTGAGAGTTCGTCTCACTTGTCACTAAGGATCCATTTTTGCACTAGGTATATCATGTGTTGACCCCCCACCTCTCCCCTAAAATTCCCTCATCAAAATAATTAGGGATTGTTGAGGATGAACTCACAGTAGAGTTTCCTCAAGAAATATTACGGGATTTCGCAATTGTTGCATGGCGGATGGTCAAAAACCATGTACCACCTATCCCAAAAATTGTTCCTAATCCCTTGGTGGTGGAACCAATGGATAGGAAATATCTTGGCATTAAGGTCAATATTTTGATTTGTGCGTGGGTCAGAGAATAGTGAGGAAAAATCATATTTTGTATTTTTTTCATCTTTTACTTCTTTATATGATAATTTATCTATATAAAAATTCCTAGATTCCTACCTCCTATCTGCCCAACCACTTAATTGTTTGTTGATTGCATCTACATTTTTTAACATTTCTTGAAGTGAACTCACAATTTTTTTTCTTTCCATGGTTGAACTTACTGGATCATTCAACCTTGTGATTAACTCATCAATCTATTTTTATTGTTTTTAATTACCCCCATTAAATTTTGTCGAGTGCCAGGAGGATGTTGAGGAATTGGTGGAGGAGATTTTTGTTGTGGTTTTTGAGGATTTTTTTCGGGTTCTTCTTTCCATGGTTGTTCAATATTTTGAGGAGGGTTTTCAATTTCATTAACATTTCCTACAAATTAAACAAATTAATATCAAAAACAACCTAAAATTACCTATCTATCAATAAATCCACAAAAGAAAACAAACAATGCTTACTTGTTTGACCTCCCCGTCAATGTGGCAACATCCTGGAAATGAAATTGCAAAAAATCAATGAAGAAATCATAAGTTAATCTCCTTTAAAAACATGAGTGCGCAAATGTAGGGTTTCTCAGTCATAGGCTTGAAAAAACATAGCGAGAATAAAATGAACTCGTTTGCTTCTTTTTTTAATGAGATATAACGCACTCGCATTATAACATGAACACGTTATAGGATCAATGTGACCAAGCCTTTAGCTCAATCACACCAATCCATAACGTGAGTGTATTATAACACACTCGTGTTATAGCCTATCAAATTATTTTTGAAAATTTGGTCACTTTTTGGCCCCCCATCTTTTTGCACCCACCCCTAGAGAAGTTGGTTAATCTAGAAAATAGTGAAGGCCTTACAAACTAAAGAAGTTGCAATTCCCTTATCCATCATCTGAAACTAAAAGATACTTACATATACTCCTACACAAAGGACTTATTACATTACCACCCATGCGAGAAATTTGATTTCCAAATCCTAAAAATAAAAACACATCTTATTGCAAATATAATAGAATTTTTAGACATAGTATTGATGAGTGTTGTGCTCTGAAACAAATCTTCAAAAGGTTTGATATCATAATCCCTTAAATAATTTCCTTTCACTCCTTATCATGTAAATAGTTGTAGAATTTTTGTACTCTCACTATTACATGATCCTTCTCATCACCTACCTTGGCTCATTCTTGTATTGTACTCAATGGGGGAAAGAATTAGATAACCTTATCCTAGTGACACATTTGTCATTGTCCCTTTTGCTAGTTGTCCACCTTTTGCATACAATGAACAAGATTGGGATATGTATGAATTGCTTTAGGTTGACTCACATGTGCTTTACTAGCCTTTTGCATTGTTTCTTTTTCTTTTGTGTAATGGCATGTGTGTAATGTGATCCCCTGTACTATTCTATTTGATGTATCTCTCTCTCTTTGTGACATTCCTCTATTTGTATCTTCATTCTTCTCTATATCATAAATCTTTTATCTTTTCCTTTATCTTTTTCATTTTTCTTGTGTTTTCCTTTTGGGGATGACACACGACATTGAGACATCCATGTCTCTTCCATGTCGAACCAAAAGCTTTTCCTTTATCTTTTCCATTTTTCTTGTATTTTCCTTTTGGGGATGACACAAGGTGTTGAGACATCCACATGTCTCTTCCATGTTGACCTAAAAGTTTTTCCTTTATCTTTTTCATTTTTCTTATGTTTTCCTTTTGGGGATGATGCAAGGCATCGAGACATCCATATCTCTTCTATGTTCACCCAAAATATTTTCCTTTATCTTTTTTATTAGTCTTGTGTTTTTCTTTTGGGGATAAGGCAAGGCGTTGAGACACTCATGTCACTTCCATGTTGACCCAAAAAAATTTCCTTTATCTTTTCATTTGTCTTGTGTTTTCCTTTGGGGGATGATGCAAGGTGTCAAGACATTCAGGTCTCTTCCATGTTGACCCAAAAAAAAATTCTTTGATTTTTCTCTTTTTGTGTCATTCTTCTAGTTCTATGAGTATTCAAGGAATGATGATAGTTCTGAGCTCTCTAAAACTATTGTAGCAAGAACATACTGACCCCAAATCCATAGATCTCTTATGTGTGTTTGGAGTTTCATCTTGAGGGAAACCCCTCTCTTTTCTTTTCATGATGTAGCTTTACTTGGAAACATATGACTTGGCATAGGGCTTTCCACGTTAGCTCTCATGTCTTATTTATTGTTAGTATTTATCTTTTGCTACTTTAAAGCAATTTTTCATAGCATGGTGTTTAGCAATTTATTTAAAGTAGGGGCATACATTGGCATTATTCTTTTGAATTTTTCTTTTTCATGGTTCATGGTGTAGTCTTCTTACTTCATGTGATGCATTCTTTTGCTTTGTGGTGACATTGGGTGTGATGTCCCTCAAGAGCGTGATCTCTCTTAGCATATTATATTCCTCTTAGTGGCTAGATGTGACACACTACATCCCCTAAGTTGTGAATCTTCTATTCTTTGATTGGTCCTCTCTTGGAGACATTAAGCACAATGTTCCCTAAGTTTAAGACCTCAATGAACTAAGCAAGACTCCTTTGAATGTTCTTTACATTATTATTGTGTTTACAATTTCGGTTATATGGCCACCTTGCATAATACACTTTGCATGCCTGTGGATCCATCTTATTTGGTCATGATTTCCAAGCATATGAATCTTTTCTTGCCTCATGAAGCTTGAAGCTCATTATTTCATGGTGCCTTATCAAATTTATCAGGAGGTATAACTTTGGTCTGGTTGATGGGAAGCTGAGCTAAGGCATGAATTTCCCATAGCCACACATGTGTGTATGTGTCTCACCTTTTGGAGTACTCACCCAGCGGACAACCTAGGGTTTGGCTGCCTCAGAGTGAGCATGCATTTTTGGAAAAAAAATCTACATCTAATCCACATCATGTTGGACAAACGGTCGAAGCTTGATCCACCCATCTTTTGTTTTGTTTTTCTTTTCTCCTTGTCTTTGGCAGTGTATGTTTTTTCCTTGTTATTTCTCTTTATATCATTTTCATGTGTGTTATTTTATGCGTATGTTGGTTTGCCATAGGACCTTGGTCCTAGGGGCTTGTGTAACCCTCTTGATCATGTATGTCCTATCTCACTAGCATTTGTACATTTGGACCCCTCTTGATGTGTGTTGGTCTACTTTAGTGTGAGTTGGAAGTAAGCTCCTCCTCTCACTAAAGTGGGGGCTAGATGTAATAACAAAAAAAGTACTCCCTAACATGGCCCTAATTTAGTGTTGTAATATGTCTAACATATTCACATTACGTCTTGGGCCCTTGTGAACTAAATGAGCTTATTGGTGTCTTACTTAGAGTGTTGTAACACACTTTCACACTTTTCTAGGGTTTTATTAATTAATTGGGATTCTTTATGCTTAAATTGGCCTTATTCTACATCCACAAGCCCCATTTAATGCATATTTTCAAGGATAATCCTAACATAAACTAACATCCAATCATAATTCATGTCTTTTTAGGTTGTGTGGCATAGATTTAGTGATTTGGGATTCATACACCACCTTGGGTCTATGAGTCCCACCTAGGTTTTTGGGCCTCGATCTGAATTTTGCATCATTCTAAGCACATTTGAAAATGTGTCACATAGTTATGCCTAATGGGACTCATACGCCACTTCTAGCGTATGAGTACCATGTGTCCCAAAATCAAATTTAATTCAAATTCATGGTGGTATTTTATTCTCCTAGATCTAATGTCAGCTTGTAGTATTGTAATTTTAGGAAATTTGGCATAAACAAGTATATATACAAATTTCTTTCACTCATTTTCACCTAAGCATTCATGAGATCAACTTAACAAGTTGAATGAGCATCCTTATAGCAAAGTTTGAGTTCACAAGAGCATTCAAGTGTTTACAAGAGCATTCAAGGGCTGATTATCAAGTGATTTAGAGCATTATTCAAGCATCAAGCATCATGCCAAAGTCATCATGCATAATGTTTTTTTTAGCTAACATTTGTGTTGTAAGGTTTCATGATTCAAGCTAGCATTCAATTTAAGATCTATAACATTCAAGCAAGATTCAAGATCTATATCCATTGGGGCCATTTCATACATGTTTGTAACACTTTATTGCTATGGCTTGGTGAGTTGCAATATTACATTTTGTCCATTCATCATTCTCCTTTCCAATTTCATTTCATTTCAAGGTTTGATTACCAAAACAGGGTTTGACCAAGCCAAGCCTGTTTCCACTAAAAAAACAACATTTTCTCTTTTTAGTGTGTGATTTATAGATCTAGGTTTTAGATATTTGAAGAGAAATATTAGAGAAAGTTTTCAATTGTTCATAGTTGTCACCTTGCATTAGAGATCATTGAAAGACACCTACAAGTTGCAAATAAGAGATTCAGATCTAGAGATCGGGTGGAAAGGACAAAGTAGGCATTGAAGAGCTGAATCAGACTTTGAATTTCTAAAAAACCTTAACTAGATTGATATGCCACTTCTAGTGTATGAGTCCCAGTTTAGGAAAATTTGCAAATTTTAGGAGTTTTAGTCACATCTCTGCCAGATTTTTGTTCCTACCCAGAAACCCTAATCTGGGACTAAATCTCCTAGACTGGCATATGAATCCCAACAGGCATTAATTTTAGTTTTTTTAGCATTTCAATCCTTCGTCCAGTCCTCTTTAGGTTTCCAGTTGTGCACATTTCATCTCTCAACTTTTTGTTTTGATTTACATGCTTTTCTAGGTCATTTAGTGAAGTTTTGCATTGCACTAGATTTAAGCATTAGGAATTTCATTTCATTAGTCTTTCCAAGATCTAGCTTGGTGGTGAACCCCTCTTTAGTTTATAATTAGACCCTAGGATAGCCCTATTGGAATATCTCTTTCTCCTTTGCATACTTTAGATTGAGATCTCTAGGATTTTCCTTGAATGAATGAGGTGAAATGTGTTGTTTTATGTCCTAAACCATAAAGCAACCATTTTTTGTTCATTTCAACTTGCATAACATGTCTTATTTTCTCTAATAAAATAAGGAACCCTTGTTTCTTTGTTTGATTTTAGTTTGATATGTTTAATATTTATAATTTTATTTTGAATATTTATCTCTTACAATTTTACAATGGATTGGAACTAGAATATTTTTGTTATGCCTCTTTTAAGTCTCAATCAACCATCTTTGAATTGTCCATGCCACATCATGACATGTTTAAATATGTTGAGTTATAGTTGTAAACATAAGGTTATTAAGTATTTGAGATCTTGCTTCTAAATTATTTATGATTTTATGCATTCCTAATTAATAGGTTGGTGGACTTAACCTTATTTGTAATTCATAGTCTAGTTTCTACACTACAAATGTAAAATTCATAACAAATATTAATCTAATATATTTGGCTATTTAAATTTCTAGCTTAAATACTTAAATAAAACTTTGAAAATCCCTACACTTGATTAGTATTTATGCAGCAGCTTTAATAACTAAATATTATTCCACAAGCTCCATTATTGAGCCCTAAAAGGATAAACCCTTATTTATTATACTTGAATCTAGCAAACACACAAAAAATATGTTTCATTCTTGTATTTACATGGATATCCCAAATCATGAATTAGACCCACAATAAAAGATGAACTACAAACTATATTTATATTAATAGGTTAGAAAGTCTTTATAGAATGCTACTAGCATAATGATAAAAGACTAAAATAGGACACTTGCAAGAACAACAAACCCATGGCTACATATTCATAATACTAAATTGAGGATACATGCTTACAAAGAATATAGATTTGTTGGAAGTTTGTCATTGATGATGTTGTTCGACAACATGAGCATAGTATGTAGTACAGTTTGTATATTTTACATGATCCAATGTTTTTATTGATGTCAACATGCTTTTGGATCATTCTAGCATGATTTAGAAGTGTTCTTGAAGACATTTGTATAGGATAAGTTTTTCCAAAAAATATAGCTACACAAAAAAGTGCCTAAGTATCAAATTTGCCAATATAGTGGTTCAATGCATCAATTTTTGGGTCCGCACTCCACTGCAAATAGAGATATCACTATGTGATTCTAAAAAAAATTTGGTGATCATCAAATGCATCTAAATCCAATATTCTTTGTTGTTTAGTGAAGTATTCTGGAAGATATGAATGACGAAGTTCAGTTTTATATATTGCAATTATTTTTTGTACAAAGTGTTGGTGTGGGAGATTTTGCATTCCTTCATGAATGATTATTTTGAGTGGTGATGTTAAGGATAATCTATTAGAAGTTAATTGAATAATAATTTCATATGAGATCAATTTTTGAGTTCCTCATATGGTGAATTGGGAAAACAAATGAAGGTTTTTATTTTTAGGTCTTATTTGGGGCCGACATAACATGTTTGAAGGATTAATATGTGTTGCAATATTATGTAAGACCTATATTGGGTCCATCCTGACTTATCTTGAGGTAATTTGAATTTTGAATTAAGGAACAAGATGTTGATTAAAAATTTTGAGGATGAAAAGTTCAATTTTGTGTGTTACTTCCAATCAAGCCGACCTAATTGAATTTACACTTGATGTGTATATATTGGAGATTCATTTTAGTGTTTTGGGAGAGGTCATGTGAGTGATATGTGATAGATGACATGTATAGTGTTCCACCTACATGTGTGTGATGCGAATGTGATCAGAGTTATGCAAATTATGTGAATTTAGAGCAAAGCAATGCATTGATCCAGATCAGTGCAAAGATTATTTTGTACTTCATTGAAACTATAATATAACATATTGTAGATGCAATTGTAACAGTTACCCTTCTTTCTTCTATCTTATTCTCTATTGGAGATGAGTCCATTGGACAGTGAGTCCACCTGCAATGAGAATTTATGTAATATAATATATTGTGAGCTAACACTCACCGTGGTTTTTCCCATTTTGGGTTTTCCACGTAAAAATATTTGTGTTCATGTGTTATGTGATCTTTTCGATGTTTAATGCTTTCATTAATTATTATAGTTGTTTTTTTTTGGTAATTGGATGGCTAATGTCTAAATGGTTTAATAGAATATTGATTCAACCCCTCCCCCCTCCCAGTATTCCAAGTGTTCAACAATTGGTATCATAGCTTGGATCCTTGGAAGGATCTTGACCGTTTTGGGAAGATCTTGGAGATTGAACACATGGTTGATAGAATTTTTTCTATTCCCCTAGAAGAGATTATTGCTATTGAATACATAGAAGAAGATTGCATGATTGACAAAGAAGAACTCAAATTTTCTCTTGAAGATCTTAACAAAGTTGAAGGTGAAAAAAAATATATGAAGGAGAAATTAAAGAGATAAATGAGTGCATCAGAAAACTAAGAGAGAAGATCAAGAAGTTGAGAGAAAGGCATAAGGAATTCAATGAACAATTGAAGAAAGAAAATGAAGATCTCACTAGAATAAAAGTGTAAGTGGAAGAAAAGAAAAGAGTTGAGGAATGTCTAAATATAATGGTAGAAAGAAAATCTAATGAATGCATGAGGCTTAAACAAGAAGAGGTAAATCTAAGATCAGATCTAGAGAAGGAAAGAAGTCATGAAGAAAAATTCAAGACAAGTTCTACAATGCTTAATGAGTTGATTATAGGTGAGAAAGCATCTAAAAACAGGTGGTCTAGGACTTGAAAAGGGAGAAATCTCAAAAGCAACTCAAAAACCTAATGTAGAAAAGAAGATCAATGAACCAGAAAAGACTGAAGATAAAGAAGAACAATGGCAAGATCTAGAATCAAAGAAACAATGCAAAAAGATCCCCTATCAAAAAACCAAATGATCAAAGGTACTCATCTTTCAATGGCATTTTTTATTTTTGCAAAAAATATGGACATAGATCAATGGAATGTAGAAGAAGAATGAATCAAAATGCTCCATCCTCTACTAGTCAATGCTTTACATGCAAAAAAATTGGACATAGAGCAAATGAATGCAAAATTCAAATGATGAATGGATATAACAATGGTAGAATGATTCAATATTTCAATGGTTATTGTTATACATGATATGGATTTGGACACAAAGATAATCAATGCAGATCTAGAATGAATGGAAGGAATAATGCTCAAAGAAATGGCATATGCAACAATTGTAGTAGGCCTAGAAATATTGCTAAATTTTGTAGAAGTAGAAACAAAAGGAAGGATAATCTGGTAAAGAAGAATGAACCAGTCAAAAATATTGGTCTAGTTGAAGTAAAGAAGGAAATGGAAGATATTTGGAGAAAGAAAGAAGAGACTAAGGGTAAGGGAGAATCTCTGCCACCCTCTGTTGTAGATATTTCCTCTGATAACTAAGCCCTGAGTTATGGATTAGGGGGAGCTTTAATGGATATCTTATATCCCCTAACAGAAAAGAGGTGTTGAAGCTAAAACATGAGGATATGTCATGGAGAATGGAATGATTAATATATTGAAGAAAATTGCAAAAGGAAATATACTAATACATGGAGATTTGTAGGGCTTGAGAAGTTGATTGTGCACACAGCTTTTTAGGGTTACCAGATTCATGGTTTGAAGCATTTATTACATAGTTAGGTCAAATCAAAGAGTTAAGAGTGAATTTGATAAGGAAAATTCATTTCATCAAAATAATTTTAAGGAGAATAGAGCAGAAAGAACTGAATTTGAAGAGTTCAAAGCATCTCCAAGTTGTAGAGTATCAAAACCCTAGTTCGTCAAGCAAAATAAAAGGTATTTAGCAATCCTTGCATACTCTAGTTTTCTAGAATTATCATTTGAAAGCAATTTGAATGCAATGGTAATAGAAAAAGTTGTGGATGTTTCAAAAAAACCACAACATAAGTTTAAAATATGTTCTACCAAATCCTTAGAAGATGATCTCTTAGGCATATTTTCACACATACCTTGTGGGGTTCTGCCAACTGAATACATTAGGGCATACATTCATGGTAGTATGGATGAACACTCTCCTGGGAAATTATTGGACTAATAGATAAATGAGTTAGTTGGGGATGATTACGCTTTAAAGCCAAAGTACAAAGTCCTAACTGAGAAGAAATTAGATGTATGGAAATGGTTTTTGAATTTTAGCTATGAAAAGAAGTACATCAAAATGGCCCTAAGAAAAATTCATGACTAATTTATGTGGATTGATTGCCCTTGTATGATTACTAAGGAAGTAATTAGAGAGATAACTAGTTTATGGTCCATTGGACTAGTTCTAGTCTTGAAATATGCCAAGAATAAGGATTTAATGGAGAGAACGGGTTCTACATTTGATCAAAGAGCCCCCACAGTAAACCCTATCAGAGGCCTAATAGTTAGATATGCAGCTATTCTTATTAAATACAAGATTTACTATACCATTAGAGACAATTCGGTCTCTACCATTACAATTCATGTGGCACAAAACATGGTTGAGAACAATGTTTATTATGACCTTTTTGAGTTTCTCTACAAACAATTGATGGAGAATTTGAACAATATTAAGAAGAAATATGTATTCAAGTATGGAACATTGGTGTTGTGTTTTCTTTTCTACTTTTCAAAAGAAGTTCTTGTGGTTCAAAAAGTTAATTGGTCAAGTACAAGGCCTATTGCACACCAGATAGGAGATTATATGAGAGGTTTTGGAGATATGAATTCTTAGGGTGATGCCCTTGCATCCTTATTTGCAATATTCCAAAGAAGAATGAATGAGAGACAAAGAATTCCAAGAAGTGTTCATGTGAAGAGATACAAAAATGACATTACTTTTCTAGTCTCCACAATTTTTGTATAATAGAAGCATTTGAACCTAGAACCATTTGGGTTCCAAAACTAGGTTATGAAGTGTTAGAGGTAGAAGTAGTTGGTTGTGCAGAAGTGCTACTAAATAGTCCTAAAGACCCCAATAGGCCAAGGTATGGGAATTATGAAGAAAATTCAATGGAAGTTCACCTAGAATTTAAGAAACCATAGATGAGGAAACATGTTGATGCTAAGGTAGACATATATGCCAAAGATCTTGGCATCTCAAAAGAAAAATTTAGGTTTTTCATAGAAAGAGCTAGAGCTAATATGAGTGCAGAAAAAGCCTCTAGTAGCTCTAGGGGATCAGTTACTACATGTCTACCTACAGCTGGTGAGAAGAGGAAGTCCACAAATAGTCCTTCGATAAGGGAGAAATCCCCTCTCGTATTACATGCCACCAAGGTAGAAGCAAAGAAAACTACAAGGAGAGTCAAGTAGAAAGCTACAAGGAAAAAGGAAATTGACATAAATGTTGCTAAGAAAGAATGTACTGACAAGGCTGAGGAACTTGTACAGAAGTTAGGTTTACTCCTGGAAAATGAAGAAGGCTCAAATGATGACTCTGGTGCTCTGGAACACATTGAGGAAGGAGATATGCACACAAATGATGCTCAATATGAGTATGAGATCAGTGAATTAATGGATGAAGCTGTAAAGTCATTGCAAGATATAACACCTATAACAAACAATGATTCCTCCCTACCTACAATACAAAAATTCAAGCTACTAATTAATTCCTTCAAGGAATATGCCTCCGAACTGAAAGGTCAAGTTGAAATAGAAGTATAAGAAAGGCATGCAAAGAAGAATTTTTTGGACATTACAGAGAAGTGTGCATCTGCACACAACAAAGTTGAAGAACGTTTGAAGGATGTACAAGCCTGTGAGGAAGAAGTAAAGACCTTACTTTTGTATTGTATGAAGTGGTTGAATGCCACACAAAGCATAAAGGATGTCATGAATTCAATTAAGACACAAATAAGTAGTGCAGCAAATGCTTATGATCTAGGATAGGATAGAGATGATCAACCCTAGACTACTATAATGGACTTACATGAAAAATACTTTACACTATAGATATAGAAAGAAGAAATAATCAAACAGTTTGAGAAGCTAAGGGACTTAGTGAAGATGAAGTATATACCTATCTCAAGTGCCCTTGCGAGTATAGATAGGACTTCAAAGATAAATATTACTCCTAGTACTCCAGAAGAAGGAGAGGAAACCTTAGTGAAGCTTGAGTCACAATATAGAACACTTGTAGTAGCAAAGAAACATTAGCAAGAAGATAAATCTGCTTGGCAAGTTATCTTATAGAAGCTTCAAGGGTCAACATCTTCAGGTTCACCATTTCTAATTTTTATGCATTTTTCAATCTTTCAAATTATTTTGCAAATATACAGATGATATAGGAGTTTTTGGTTAACTTCCTAAGGAGGAGTTAGCATAATCGTTTAGTTATTTCTATTTGTATATCTGAGGGAGAGTAGAAAAAGTTTTTTTTGGTACCTGCACACCCTTTTCCATTGATGTCAAAGGGGGAGAGATATTCATAAATTTACTTAGTGAGATATTTGGGGAGAGCAAGTTTTTTTTGGAGGATGATTTTGGTAAGCATGTTTCCATCAATGACAAAGTGGAAGATTGTTGGAAGTGTTGTCTAACAACATGAGCAAGGTATGTAGCATGGTTTGTATATTTTGCATGATCTAGTGTTTTCAATTATTTCAACATGGTTTTCAATCATTCTATCATGATTTAGAAGTGTTCTTGAAGACATTTGTATAGGATAAGTTAGTCCAAAAAGTATAGCTACATAGAAAAATGTCTAAGTATCAAATCTGCCAATACAATGGTTCAATGCATCAGTTTTTGGGTCTGCACTCCACTACAAATAGAGATATCACTCTACAATTCTAAGTTTTTGGCTGATCATCAGATGCATCTAAATCCAAGAATTTTTGTTGTTTAGTGAAGTATTCTGGAAGATATGAATGACAGAGTTTAGTTTTGTATATTATAGTTTTTTTTTTTTACAAAGTGTCATTGTGGGAGATTTTGCATTCCTTCGAAGATGATTATTTCGAGTCACGGTGTTGAAGATAAGCTATTATATGTGATTTGAATAAGAATTCCATATGAGATCAATTTTTGAGTTCCTTGTGTGGTGAATTAGGCAAATAGATGAAAGTTTTTGTGTTTAAGTTTTATTTGGGGCAGACCTAACACATTTGAAGGATTAATATGTATTGCAATATTATGTAATACCTATATTGGGTCCATCCTAACTTATCTTGAGGTAATTTAAATTTTTAATTAAGGAGCAAGATGTTGATAAAAAAATTTGAGGATGACAAGTTCAATTTTTTGTGTTACTTCCAATTAAGTTGACCTAATTGAAGTTGCACTTGATGTGTATATATAGAGGACATTGATTTCGATGTTTTGAGAGAGGTGATGCAAGTGATATGTGATAGATGACATGTATATTATTCCACCTACATGTGTATGATGCAAATGTTATCAGAGTTATGTGAATTGTGTGAATTTAGAGCAGAGCAACGCATTGATCCAAATCAATGCAAAGATTGTTTTGTACTTCATTGGAATTGTAACAGTTCAATAGGCTTTGAGCCACCCCATCTTTCTTCTATCTTATTCTATGTGGGAAATGAATCCACTGGATAATGAGTCCACATGCAATGAGTATTTCTATAATGTACTATATCTATATATAATATATTATGAGTTAACCCTCATCGTGGTTTTTCCCATTTCGGGTTTTCCACATAAAAATCTTGGTGTTCATGTGTTATGTGATCTTGTGGATGTTTCATGTTTTCAATCATTATTGTAGTTGATATTTTTTTGGTAATTGGATGGCTAATGTCTGAATGGCTTAATAGAATACCGATTCACCCCCCCTCTCAGTATTCCAAGTGTTCAACAAGATTAAAAAATATCTATTATATTAAACAAGACTATAAAATGTTACAATATTTTGTTACAAAAATAATGTAAAATTGAAACATAAATGCTTACATCCTTGACACTATAAGTTTCATGTAGACTCAATATCATTAACATTGGCCACCATTAAAGCTTCAAGTGAGCTACGTGTGAGATTACTCCTTCTGTCGAATGGTTTTTTCTTTCAATACAAGATCTATAGGGGTTACATCCTATGATCTCTATAGAACCTTGGGTTTTCATCATCAGATCTAGATGCTCAAATAGCCAATATTTTCTACGATTTCTTATTAGGGTTTTCATTTTTTTTTCATGATGACCTATCAATAATGTCTCTAAAATATTTTAAGACACCTAAGAAGAGCATCAAAGGCTACATAGTGGTCTCTATCTCGGCCTAATACACACAAAATCATTATCGTATGCATATGAGAAATATTTCCCTTCACATTGAGTGAGGTTTCCTCTTGTGTATAAATAATCTTGGAATTTGTGGAGAGGGATCCTCTATGGCCTACAACTATCTTTAGAAATTATGGTGAGGAGCCTCTTTGCATTTGTAACCCTAACTATTGCATTAATGGTTGGTTGTATCATCTTCTTTGTGTGCATCATTGAAGCTACATGTGGATCCAAAGCACCCTTATTATATAATTTTTTATGTAACATGGGAAATCATTTTTTAAGATATGTCATCACTCTAATAATTAATGGCACTCAAAACATACAAGGAGGTAGGTGAAGGTGTGTTGGTGTTTCCAATTCATTTTCCAAGTTTCTTTAAGGATTACCTAGATCCTATGATTAAGAACCCTAGGTCAGTGGCCAATGAATAGGAGATAGGTTTTATACTATTTCTCCTCTGTAGTCTTGGATCTGCAAAGCCAAGGTGGGTTCCCCTTTGCATAACACAATTTGAATTACAACAATTCTTACAATGATGCCAAAATAGATAATAATCTTCACACTAATAATTTTTAAAGGGTGAGACTGATTTGCTAAATCATCTTCAAAACCCTCTATTATCTAGTTATGTTTTGATAGTGTGGAGTAAGCATAAAAAGACAAAGTAAAAGATAAAATTCAAATTTAGGTTGGTTATGCCTAGGTTTGAGTACTGTAACTTAGCTTGGCCAGTACCTTATCCTTTATAGAGTCAATAAATTAAGAAAACCCTCTAAATAACATACTAAATAACTTACTCAATGTTCTTACAATATTACTGCATTACAATAAGAAACCAATAAATTGACAATATTTCTAATCTTCTTCAAGATCCTTACTATAACCACAATATCCTTAAGTATACAATTGAAAGAAATTTTAATCCATTAATTGAACAAAAGCTAACATCTAAACATCCATCACAATAAATGTGTAATGAGTTCCTTAAAATATCTTTGATTTATTAAAATTCAAAAGATTTGTTACAGTATGGAGACATTAATCGTATGACTTGAATTCATATGAGAAAAATTGAGTTGTTTGTTACTATTATAGAGAGAAGTTAAAACATCCTCTTTCTGAATTTCAGAAGACCTAAATATATAGGACTTAATTCTATACATATATTATATACACCTAAGGACTCATACTCCTAAAAACGAGGTTCAAAATTACCTTTTATAGACACAAGAAAAGTAACAAGAAAAAAACCCCATTCACCACTTAAATCACTAAGGACAAAATTTAAGCAGTGAAATTGTTACAAAAGGAAAAAATACATTTATACACAAAGAGTAACCACTCAAAAAGTGGTTGAATATATTTTGAAGCATTTACATTGGTCTATGGATTTTATTTCTTCAAGCTTGCAACTTGATGGCAACAAAACATTTTTGGCATTCCCATCCTTATTTGTTGATGTTGCATTTATGTTGGTTGGCGATGATAGATTGAAATGCAACTCAAATCTCTACACCATCCTTCTCTTTGTCTTTATCATCCTCCACTAACATGTCACCTCTGGGTGGGAAAAATTGGTTAACCTTAACCATTTGTGCCTTTATTCACCACCTATGAAAATTTGTACCAAGTAAAAAAACCCATCATGTTGTACTCTATCTTGGAGAGTAATGTTGGCATAAATTTTTCATTGATGTCAAAAGGTGTCATTGATGACAAAGGGTGAGTTCAGTGGATCAGTGTTTGGAAGAGTCAGTGTAGAATGATGGAGAGAAGAGAATATTTATGTAATATTGTAAAGTTGCTCAAAAGTTGCAAAGTTGTCATGAAATATTGTCATAATTTTGGAGAGGTCGCTTCTAAAAGTTAGAAGAGAAAACTAAGGCTAGATTTGATATGGGTTTTTTGAGTGGATTCAATTAGTGTGGTCCACATGATCAGATGACATGAAATGTGCTTAGAATTGATTTTTTTTTGTTCTATGGTTGAATTAGGGTTTTGTAGTTAAACCCTAATGTGTTGCAATCATGGTACTGATCAAAAATTCTATTTGTGTGTTCACTGGGTGCAGACGATAGTAGGTAACATAAGTTAAAACTTATATTCTTTGTATTGCTAAGTAGATTGGACCCCCTTTCCTAATGCTACCTATTGGCAGAGTGTGTGTATCACAACATGTCTTTGCATCACATTTTACACTCTTCATGTGCTATGCACTTTTACGATGTGTGATATGTTCCCTTCAAGATATAATGGTGTGCATCTATGTTTGTGGATCAAACAACTATCACTTCATTGATTCACATTGATGTTGTGAAGAAAAAGGGTAGTGTGCAATTAGCAATATGTGATGAAAGAGAACAATGGTGATGGTCGGAGCATATAATATTGGATGAATATCACTCAAGTAATTTTTATTGTGTTTTGAATTTTATCTCAACATGTGATTTTCACTATATGTGATAGAGATAAATCAATGGAAGAGGATAGACAGAGGAGATCTAACGATCATTGCTTCACATTATTGTTGTGAAGAAAAAGGAAGGAAAGAAATGCACAGTATCCAATGGCTAAAGTGTTAGTGGAGTGTGATGTAAGCATGGGCAGGTGGTGAAATGCAATTGTGTCACTCATGTTATTCACATCGCAGTTGTGAATAACACTATGCCAAGCTAAAAATCGATACACTAAAGGGTTGCAATGAAGATGTTGGTGAGTCCCCTCTTCAAAAGGAGTGATGGAGAAATAAGGTGGACATGTGTTCTTTGAGATTGGTGGAAAATTATTACTGCATCACAATGATCCTTTACATCATTTTTTTCCACTCTTTACGCACAAACGAAGTTGTGCTAGGAAAAGACGATGTGATGGCTATCCAACGGCAGAGAGTATGAGGTGAAGATCGAATATTGATCATGAGTCTACTTCACATCACAAAATTTGAGTTTTATGCCCTAAGAAAAGTTGTGATGTGTTAAGTGAGTGGGAGATTATTTACAAAGACATCATATCAACAGGGCCAGTTAAAAGGAGATCAATCATACGGTTGTGATTTAAAGTTGGATCTGATGAAGGTGGATTGATGGATCATGGCGTAAAGACAATGAATCAATGGCTAATTTTAAAGTTGAAATCTCACAATGGCTATGTCAATGTGAACTAGGTTTTCAACTGATAGCTAACACAATGAATGAATTTACTTGGTTCAACTGCTCCAATGACCAATTTGATTGGTGATTTGATTTATAGAACAACACAAATTGCAAAGGAGATCAAGATTAGAATTAGATGTATTATACAAAGAATGAATTAAATGCATATATAGTTTAGGGTTTTGTAGGTTTCCAAGTTTAGTAAGTTCATCAAATATGTACAAGAAGCTTGCTAGAGAAGGAAGCATGGAGAAAACCCTAGAAGAAGTTTCTAGATCAAAAATATAAATTATGCAAGTAATTTGTATGGTGGTGTGTCGCTTGAGGAAGGAATTATTGTTGGTGAAGATATGAGAAAAGAAGAAAATCATAATTTTCTCTAAGTGTTGATACATGATGTAGTGGTGTATGTGTGAGAAGATGGAGTAGACAGAGAATGCACATGTTATGATTACGTAGAACCCAAATAGAAAATAAAAAATCATCATCCAGGTTTTCACTCAAGGTTTAGAATAGAGAAAAGTTGAGAATAGTGAGAGGTGCAAAGAAGAGAATTGAGTTGCAAATATTCTAGCAAAGAATTTAGTAGTTACAAATATAGTTGTAACATTGAATTGTGTTTAATAGAACAAATTGTAATAGTTTCATTGTAAATATGATTGGTGGGTGCCATTAGATAACTAGGTAGGTGCTTAGTGTAGGGAGTGGGTGCTCCTAAAACTAGGGGATTGGTGTCTCCTTAGGGTTGGTGTTCTTAAACTTTGTAATCTAAAGATTTTCATTATGAGGTTGGATTAGGATAGTAGATTCCAGTAGCTATTCTCACTGTGGGTTTTCCCATCTTGGGTTTTCCACATATATGATGTGTTATGTGAAATAGTGTGTGAAGGTTTATTTCTCTTTTATTTTAGTTTAATTTGCACAAAAAGGTATAAAAGGAATTAATCTATGTGAAGTGTTAAAGGGATAAACTTTAATTGATCTACTGATTCACCCCCCCCCTCTCAGTAGATTGTTGTGTTCTAATAATTGGTGTTAGAGCACTGGTTCCATTGGAGAAGCTCAATCAGCTCGGATAGATCTTGGAAGAGAGAACACAATGGGTAACCAAGAGGGTTCATTTACAAACAAGGAACCTTTATTTGATGTATCAAATTATTCTTTCTAGAGAATTAATATGGAGACATATTTGGCATCATTAGGGTTTGTTTTGTGGATGTCAACTAAAAATGGATATACACCTCTACTACTACCCCACCGAGACTGTAGGAAAGAAAGACTATGAGAATAATGCAAAGGAAAATCATGTTATTCTTTGTGGATTGTCTAGTTCAATGTTTGTCAAAGTAATGCATTGTCAAACTACACATGATTTTTGAAGTAAATTGAAGAGCGTTTATGAATGAGATGATATGGTAAAACTAGCAAAGCTATAGACACTTAGAGCCAAGTTTGAAAGTCTCATGATGAGTGAAGAAGAAAAGATTACAAATTATCTTTTATGTTGATGAAATTGTGAATTCAATAAGAGGGTTTGGAGAAGAGTTAAAACATCAAGTCAATGTTCAAAAGGTTTTAAGATCCATGCCATCCAAGTATGACCCCAAAATATTTGAAAAAGAAATAGACAAACTAACTCTTGATGAACTGCATGGCATATTCACTGCATATGAAATGAGAATGGGAAATGCAGTCATCCAAAAGGGAAGTTTCTTTCAAGGCTGCCAATAAGGGGAAGGTTGAGGCATCCAAGAAAGACAAGCAAGAAGCTTCTAGATCTAAAAATGAAGGGACTGATGAGTAAGAAGCGAACTTCATCAGAAGACTAAGAAGAGGCTCCAACAAATATAGAGGTAAGCTACCCTTCAAGTGCTTTGACTATGGTAAAGTAGGATATTTTTCTTCCAAATTCCCTTGAAATAAGAAGGATAACTTTGAAAAAGAGGTAGATAGTAAAAATAAGAAACCCTACCTTCCTAAGAAGATAAGTTTTGTGAAGAAGAGTTTGTACATCCAAGAGGAAAGTGATTCATCTGATGCTAGTGATAGTTCAAATGATGAACAAGATTGTTCTTTCATTATGAAAGAAAAAAAATTTATTTTCATGGAAAAAGACTATAAAGAACAAAAATATGGAAAGGTTCAGAATCTTGGTGAAGAAAGTGAAGAATAACAAGAAGTCTTCCTTGAAGGTGAACTGATCTGTGCTTTAGAAGAGATCAATAACTTGAGAGAGGAAATTTTTAGTCTAAAAAAGGAGAATAAGCATCAAAAAAATCTTGCACAAAAGGAGTCTAAAAAGCTAACTAAAAATCTTGAAGAATCCAATCAGATGGTAGTAGGCTTGAAGAAACAAGTGGAGGAATCCAAAAGAATTGAAGATGTATTCAAGTATAAACTACAGACCAAGATTGACAAATGTATGTAGCTAGAGGTAGAAATAGTTTCCCAAAGAAGAGATTTGGAAAAGGCTAGAGAATAAATAGAAAAAGGATTGAAGTTGAAGGGAGGCTCAGAGATTCTTGATGAGTTAATCAGCACACAAAAAAAATCCTCAAAAGAAAATTTTGGTTTGGGCTTAGAGAAAGGGAAGAGTACTTTCACCAGTGCATCTACAAAACTATATGAAATATTTAGAGAAAAAGAAAAGACTAGTACATATAGTGAGAAATCCAGAAAGGAGAGTATCTCTAGAGATGAGAAGAAAACTGTTGAGGTAAAGAAATTTGAAGAAGAAAAGAAGCCTATTGTAGATAAGAATGACAACCAATTAGTTCCTAATCATCTGAAGAAGAAGCATAACATAAGAAGAACTAATTCTGATGGATTCACAAGGGTGAGAGATCCAAATAATTCAAAGAAAAGAAGACCCCCTCATCCTACTCAAGGAAATTATATGACGAGGTATCCTTCATACTTCTATGGGTACTATTATACATGTAATCAATTGGTCATAGGGCTAGAGAATGTAGAGTTATTTCTAGGAGTACAAAATTTGTAGGTAAAAACTCATTTTCTACTTTAGTAGATATGAATGTAATGTGTTACAATTGTAATAATTTTGGTCATATAACTAAGAATTGTAGAAAAAAATTATAGGACCAAATATACAGAATGAGAAAAAGAGAAACACACCTTCTAAAGTGAACAAAGAGTCTAAAGTCCCTAAAAAGAAAGAAGAGAAGGTAGAAAAGAATCCTAAAAAGGTATGGAAAGAAAAAGAGCATATGCCCACATAATCAATGATTGCACAAATGACACTTCATGCAAAAAGGAAAAAAAATTGGGTGATAGATAGTGGTTGCTCTAAACATATGACTAGTGACAAGAGAAAATTCATCTAATTTAAGAAATGCAAGGAAGGATTAGTCAGTTTAGGTGACAACACTATTGTAAAAAAACTTGATAAAGGAACAATAAGCATAGATGGTAAATCACCTACAAAAGATTTCCTTTATGTTGAAGGTTTGATGCAAAACCTGTTGAGTGTGAGTCAGATGTGTGACAATAGTTATAAAGTCGCATTTAATTTAGAAGGATGCAAAATTAGAAAAATAGAAAAGGAATTGCAAAAGGAGTAAGAACAAATAGCAACCTTTATAATCTCAGTGAAGTAAAAGGTCATAATTGTCTAATAATTCAAGTTGATGAGAGCTAGTTATGGCATTGGAGAATGGGGCATGTATAATTTTGATAATTTGGTGAAAGTGAGCTCAAAAGTATTGGTAAGAAACATTCCTAAGATAACTAAACCTGCAAACACCACCTGTAGAGAATGTCAAATAGGCAAGCAAACAAGGGTCAAATTTCATACAAAAGAATACTCAACTACAACGACCTTGCAATTGGTTCATATTGATTTGTGTGGTCCTACAAGGATAAGAGGATTGAAAGGTGAAAAATTATTTATGTTGCTTATTGATGACTACTCAAGGATAGCATGGGTAACCTTTCTAAAGGATAAGTCACAAGCATTTGAAAGATTCAAGAATTTTAGAGCCATGGTTGAAAATGATATTGGAAAAAGAATCAAATGACTAAGATCAAACTAAGGTGGAGAATTCACATCAAATGAATTCATTGAATATTGTGAGAAGTATGGAATCAAAAGACAATATTTTGCATCAAGAACTCCACAATAGAATGGAGTAGTTGAGAGAAAGAATAGGACAGACAAGGAGATGGCCAGAATAATGTTAAATGAGGCCAAATTAGAATATATATATTGGAGGGAGGCAATTTATACTGGAGTTTATATTTTGAACAGAGTTCAAATACGAGTAAACAACAATAAGACACCCTATGAATTGTCGTACGGTAAGCCAACATCTGTCAAGTATATCAAAGTGTTTCGTAGCAAATGCTACATCAAGAGAGAAGAAAATAACTTGGGAAGCTTTGATTCTAGATGTGATGAGGGAATATTTCTTGGATATTCCACCCAAAGAAAATTTTACAAGTGCTATAACAAAAGGTTACACAAAATTATAGAAAGTATCAATGTCAAGATTAATGAAGAATTGGAACATGTTAAATCTGATAGAGATAACTTTGAAGAAGAATTAGAATGTGAAGAAGAGATTGTTGATGAAGATTCCAAAGAAGAGAATGAAAAACACCTAAAAAATATGTTCAAAAGGATCATCATGTAGATCAAATAATTAGAAACAAAAATGAAGGTGTCCAGACAAGAAGAATTGCAAAGAACAAGGAACATGTAAAATTTTCTCTCTTGTCATAGATTGAACCTAAGATTTATGTGGAGGCTAGCAAGGATGAGAGTTGGATAAAGACAATGGAAGAAGAGCTGAATCAAATTGAGAAGAACAAAACATGGTAATTAGTTCCTAAAACTCCACGCAAAAATGTGATTGGCACTAAATGGGTTTTAAGAAATAAGCTAAATGAAGATAGAGTTGTAGTAAGGAATAAAGCAAGGTTGGTGTGCAAGGGGTATGCACAAGTTGAAGGGATAGATTTTGAAGAAACATTTTCACCTATTGAAATATTAGAAGCCATAAGAATTTTTCTTGCTTTCTCAATATATAAAGGTTTTAAAGTCTATTAAATGGATGCAAAATCTGCCTTTCTAAATGGAAACCTTGAAGAAGAAGTCTACATAGAATAGCCAGAAGATTTTCAGCTATCAAAAGAAGATGATTATGTTTGTAGAGTGAAGAAAGCTCTGTATGGTCTAAAACAAGAACCAAGGGCATGGTATTCAAGATTAGACCAATACCTACAACAATAAGGATTCAAGAAAGGATGTGCAGATAGTAATTTGTACTTTAAATTTGAAGGTGAGCACATGATTATTGTTGTTGTATATGTGGATATATTTGGTGGTAGCAATGACAAGATGTGTAAATAATTTTCTGCTCAAATGCAAGATGAATTTGAAATGTCAATGCTAGGAGAACTATCATTTTTCCTTGTTTTACAGATAGTGAAAACTAATGATGGGATATTTATATCTCAAACTAAGTATGCTAAGGAAATTCTTAAAAAAATTGGAATGGAAGATAGTAGATCAGTTAGTACTCCTATTGTAACTGGATGTAAGTTGAGCAAGTCAAATGAGTCCCGAAATGCAAATCATACAATGCATAGGTCAATTATTGGAAGCTTGTACTTAATTGCATCTAGGCCAGACATTATGCAAGCAAATTGTATGGTTGCAATATTTTAAGCTACTCCTAAGGAGTCTCATGTCAACACTATAAAAAGAGTCTTCAGATACATCAAAATTACTATTGACTATGGACTGTGGTATCCCAAGAGTAAATATTTCACTTTAACTACATATATAGATGTTGATTGGGTTAGAAGTGTAGATGATAGAAGAAACATTAGTGGTGGAGCATTATTTTTGGGAAACAAACTTGTTTCTTGGATGAGAAAAAAGCATGAATTAGTAACTCTTTCTACACCAGAAGTAGAGTATGTAGTAGCTACAACATGTTGTACTTAGGTATTGTGGATGAAGATGACACTTAAAGACATCAAAGTTGAGTACAAAGAACCTATCTCTATTCTTTGTGATAATTCAAGTACAATAAACATCTCAAAGAATCCAATTATGCATTATAGGAAAAAGCACATAACAATCAAGTATTAGTTCATAAGAGAAAATTCAAGAAGTCACCATGGAGTATGTGCCAACCAAAGATCAAGTAGCAGATATATTCACCAAGCCTCTTCCCAAGGATTAATTTGAATATCTAAGGCAAAAATTGGGAGTTATTGTTCCCACATCATATCACTAAATTTTCGTGATAGGGCATGATTCTAGGGGGAGATTCATAAAATTTTATTCATCCTTGGATATGAAGGAGAGATCAAGCTAGGTAATCTTGGTTTTATAAATTTCTAATGACTTGATGCTTGCAGATTTACGAACCTCTTCTTTCTCTTTGATATTTGGTCAGTCAAAGGGGGAGAATATATGTAGTGGCACATATTGATATCAGTTGGTATAAGTCAAAGTGGGAGTAAGGTCCATTTTCCAGTGCTAAGGGGGAGATTATACTGTGGTTTCAATAGTTGCATGGAGTGACCCCTTTCCATTGATGTCAATGGGGGAGAAGTTGTGCAAATTCTCTTTGTTTGCAATAAGAGGAGATTTGTCTAAGGGGGAGCTATGATGTATGCGCACTCATGATTAGTTTCATTATAATTGGTACAGAGAAGCTTAGTTGATTGGTGTAGTGGTGGTCAGTTGGTACAAGAGCATGGATTGAAACATTCAGAATTGGTACAAAACATTTAGAGCATTTGGTTTTGCCATTAATGACAATGGGGGAGATTGTTGGCATAATGTTGTCATTGATGTTAAAAGGTATCATTGATGACAAAGGGTGAGTTCGGAGGATCAGTGTCTAGAAGAGTTGGTGCAGAATGATGGAGAGAAGAGCATGTTTCTACCATGTTGCAAAGTTGTCATGCAATGTGTTATCCTCGAATCCAATTGCACTCGATTCACGGGATAACCCCCTACGAAACTTTTCCATTCTGTAGGTTTGTGTACTTCAAGCATGTAAAGCAAAGAAAATTTCATTTGGTCTTAATACGTAGTCCTAAACCTAGAATCGTTCGTTCGAGTGTTTGTCCTTATTCATTCCTCAAAAATCTTCCAAACAATTTTTTTTTGATTTATAACTTTTGGGGGTTAGAAAATTTTTGACTCATGTTGGAGTGCTAATTTTCAGCACTCCTACATGTGTTAAGTTGTCAAATTCCTTCTAAGTGTTGGAGGGCTGATTTTTAGTGCTCCTACACTTAACTCCTCCTTGTCAGATGTTCGAGCGCTAATTTTTAGCGCTCCAACATATGATATTTTTGTCATCTTAGGCATGTAAGAGTAGTCTGTTTTGCCACTTATGCATCTTTGGAATTTTGAAAATGTTGGAGCAATGATTTTCATCACTCCTACATTTTCACTCCTTCGCACAAGTTGTCATTAATACGACTTGTGTTTATTAATGACACGGTTTTTTGAAGTCTTTAAATATCTTTTAAGTCATTTTTATTTCATTTTATCACTGTTTAGTTTTTTTCTTCCATTTTCTTCTTATGTCATCTTAGATTTGAGCTCCATCAATTTTTAGGGCTCGGATTTTCTTCACGAATTTCACTCCAAACTTTCATTGCTTCTCACTAGGTACATTATTTTTTTCTTATTGTTCTCTTTGTTTAGTCTTACATGTTCTTTGCATGTTCTTTCATGCTTTTGGTGAATGTGTTTGCATCTTTATTACTTGGTTTTCATTACTTCTTAGAGTTTTTTTCATTCTTCCATCAAGTTTTTCAAATTTAGGGTTTTAGGCCTTAGTTTTCATTGGTCTTGGGCATCCTCTTTGATGCTATGATTGTAATTTTCACCCTCAATCATTTACCTTTGGTGTGTTGATTTTAAATGCTTTTGCATTTATTTTCATGAAGTTTCATCATCCATGTCTAAGCAAGGTTTTTAAGCACTTCCTCATTTATGTTCTCGAGCTTCATGTGTAGGAGTAGTGAAAATAACTGCTCCACATCCTTAAGGTTTCTCCTATCATCTAACATGTAGGAGCAGTGATTTTCATTGCTCCTCTGCAAAATGATCTTCCTCGTTTATGTCTTGGTGGTGAAAATATTCGCTCTTACAATCAGTTCAACATTTATGCTAGGACATGTTTGAGTGGGGAAAATTAATGCTCAAACATAAGTGATCTTCCCACCTTGATGTCAAAGCACTGATTTTTAGCACCCCAACATCAACTCTTTCAAAGACCATTTGCATGTAGAAGCGCTATTTTTCAGCACTAATACATGCAAATGAACTTCCACTAGATGTAGAAGCGCTGATTTTCAACACTCTTACACAAAAAATATTTTTCCACTTAACGCTCAAAAAATCATTCCATTTTGTCTCTAAACCTCATTCCATCGATAATGATCCATTTTTCATGCTCCATAGCTCACTTGCACTCATTCCAAATTTCCTGCTTGCTTCACGCATTCTAGATCACTCTCAAAACACATATTCTCTCAATGTCTCCTAATCCATTATTCTTACAGTTTCTTTCAAGCTCTTATCAAGTGATCTCTGAAAGTGATTTTCATTGGTTTTTGTACTCTTATATGACATCAAAAGAGCCTCCATCTTCTAAGAAGGAGGGAAAGATGAATTATAAGTACCAAGACGTTTATCCACCTACTATTGTGCTCTCAAAGGTTGATGAAATCAAGGATATAGAGATCGGTCACCAAGATATGGAAGATTTTGTGAAAAGAACTGGAAAGCAACCATTAGAGGAAAATTTGTGAGCAATTGTTCATAGAAACTTGCACTTAGTGGCTTCATTTCCAACAACTACTCACTGCACGGAGTTTTTTCTTCTAGTTACTTCTCATTATATAAGGGAGGAAAGAAGTGTGAGATTCTTCTGGACAAATCATGATGAGATTTGATCCAGACTTCTTTGATATTATTTTCCAGGTTCCACCTATGGAAAAATATACTAATATTTCTATTCAACAAGAATACGAGGTTTATGAAAAAGATCCAAATAAATATAAAATATGTATTAATACTCAATGGTTGAAGTCTCCAAGGCCCACTATCTCAAGATGGCCCAAAGGACTTCCTTGAAGTGATTTCAAGGAGGATGTTCAGGATATGATTACTCTTTTGAGTAGGGTGAAAGGCTTGCCCGTTTCATTCCATTTTCAAGAGTATGAGTATATCTGCAACATCAGAAGGAGGAAAGAACACATATATTGTGGAGCTTAGATAAGTGATGGAATTCATGAACTATTGATCAATGTGTTGACCACCTTGAATTTTTATATGACTTCTTACTTGGTATATGTTGTTGCAGTCATGATGCAATTTCCAAGGTTGTCAACAAAAGGAAACAAAAATGTTGTGCCTGTATTTGAGATTTATTCTTAGATAATTTTGAGAAATATTCTTAAACATTTCAAGAGAGTCACAGATGCTTTCTTTGTACCTCTACTTTTCACTTTTGATCTGACTCTAAAAAAGAAGAGATTATCAGATGAAACCTATAAGGTTATTAGTAAATTTGGATGTATCCTTTTGTAGTTTCCAACTTTCATATATTTGAGAGTAGTTTGTTACACTAGGTGCCCATACATGTTGCCCAGATATCCCTCAGACAAGTGGGTATTGATGGAGTTGTGCAAACAACTTATCTCAGTTCATAAAGAACTTCAGAAAAATCATAATCCATGCTTCAAGCTTCCACTTACTATTGGTAGATATACTATTCAAGGTGTTCAAAAGGAAAAGTCAGTAGTAGATAAAATGAAAATTATGACCATAAGGACATATAGATACATATTTGACTTTGACTACAAAAATGTGAATAGGAAACTTAAGAAAGATCATCACCATGTCTATTGCTTTGAGGATATATGGGCAGATTGTAGAGATGAGGAAGACATTCAGATAAAGGATTTTTGTAGATTAATTATGGAAAAGATCAAGGATCTTGGTGTAGTTGATATTACTGATGATTTTGAAGATCCTGGTGATATCATAAATTCTGCATATGAAGAGGAAGAAATTGCCAGAAAGCCTTTACCTCTTATGCAATGGTCTAAAAAAGAAAGTGTTTCTATCAGAGAAAGACTTTCTCCTATTCTGCATAACACTGGTGAATGGTTATAGAGGCATGGATTTCAATTGAAAACTTTTAGAATAGAATTTGAAGGAGAGACACCAGGAGGTGAAACTAGCCAACGGCAAGCACTCCGTACTAAACACAAACATGTAGCTACTCCCTCTTCTTCACAGAGGGGTCCAAAGATCAAATTCACTTTTGGTAAAAGTATAGTTACATGGACAACTAAAGAAGAGGAGGCTACTAAATCAAAACAACCTTTTGTAGAGGGACAAGAGCTTTCATTTGAAGAATAATCATTAGAAGAAGAGGAAGGGAACGAAAGTGAGGAATTAGAAGAATTTGTAGAGGATGAACAGTCTAAATAAGATGAAGGAAAGGAAGAAGGTAATGAGGAAAAAGAAAGGCATAATGATGAAATGCAACTATCTCCCCATGATAAAATTGTTGATAATCATCCCCAAACATCATTTCCTATTACTACCAATGTTCCTCACACTCCTCCAAATCCTACTACTCCTCCACCTCCTCATCCTACTTCACCTCCTCCTACAAAAAATCTACATGTAGTAAAGATAACCATTCCTCCTTCAGTATCATCATTTCTTTCCACTCCTCCTATAGGTTCCATCCTACAAACTATTGATGTTTCCTCAAGTTCTCCATCATCCATTCTAAGTTTATCATATCCATCATTTGATATCTCTTCTCAGGAAGAGTTTGACATGTTCATGAATGATTCATTGTAGGATCCTCTTGGTTTGCAGTCTACTAGTGTCATCATGACTGATACTATTCTAATTGTTACAATATCATCCATTCCTACAAAGGTCGATGCTACACTAGATTTAATAGTAAGTTAAGAAGGAAATACTTCATCTCTTCCCCCTTGGCTAATCTCACAAGTATCTAAGTGCAAGAAACAAATAATTTCCCCATATGACCTTGATCTTGAAGAGATAATTCTTCCAAAATCCAAGGGGAAAAAGAAGTCAAAGGTTCATTCAAGACTTTATGTTGACGAGTCAAGTCGCAAGTATGTGGATATTGGGTTACCTCCACATGAACAAGGTGATGTGAACATGGAAGATTACAATGTAGCAAGGGTTCAACTTGGTAAGGTAACCAATGCAAGTGCCAAAGAAGGTGCACAAGTGACCCTAACTGCATTATCAGGTAGACTTGATCAAATGAAGCATGCTAGAGAAATGTACAATGAGAAACCTGAGCGGTATGCATCAATCATAAGAAGGATCACAAGTTCCTCAAAGAATGTGCATCCTAGGGCCATGGTAAATTTTGAGGAACCAACATTGCTAAAAGTGGAGAAGTTTTACTCCAAGGGTAAAGTGTTATATGAGTTCATTGATGACATAATAGAACAAGGCTCATAGCTCATAGCTTTTACTGATGAAAAGATTTCTCAAGTATCCAAAATGAAATTAGAATTGGAGAAGGTATGACACACACTTTCCTTGGAGTAGAAAGAGATGGAATAAAGTCTCACATTTTGGTTGAGAATGAAAGAGTCTAAGTTGAGTAAGTTAGTGGAAGTTGAGGTAATTCCTGAAAAAGACAAGTATGTGGAAGTAAAGGAATCTCTTAGAAACCACATGCAAGTAATCAAATCTCTCATCAAGGACATACAACAAGTAGAAGAAGATATCGAAGGACATCGTGTTGTCATGGTGAATGGAATTGAGGAATTGTCGGGGTATACTCCTTGATGATGATCACACTTTCCTCCCGGTTAGTGAGATTGCTCAGATCTTTAAAGAATCTATCATGAAGCAAGTGGAAGATGAAGGATTTTTAAAGACTTCAATGCATGCCATATTTGATATATGGCTTTCTCTCGACAATCTCAAAATGCATCTACATAGATGCAAGAAAATTTTCTCATCTGCAAGGAAGTCAATCACAAGGGTTCATACCATTATTGACTATACATTTGGTCCAGATGAGGTATTCATGTGGGAGATAAAGAAGAAATATGAAGACTTCTGAGCCAAGAGTAAGGAACCATGAAAAAATTCTTGTATCTCTAGAGTTAGATAATTCATAATCTTTCTTATATGTTTTATGTAGATAGGCTTTGAAATTTTACCTGTCATTTTGAAAAATGTAATTACATGTAAAAATAGAGATGTTTTCCTACATTTATGGACAACATTTTTGAATAACTTAACTAGTTAGTTAGGGATTTTTCTAGATTAGCTCTCCTCTCCAATCTATAAATAATAGAAGATTTTATCGTATTAGGCATCTTTTATCATATGCAATGAAGTGTTGCCCAATTGTGAAGCAAATATTGAAACTTTGAGTTCATTCTTGTGAATCTACTTTTTATCAATAAAGAAGTGAAGTTGCACACCAAACTTTGTGTTGGGAACAATTATCTTGTGAGTTGATTGAAATTGACAGTGTTAAGTAATTGATATTGAAAGGGATTTTCAATAAATCTGCGTAAACATTGAATTACACTCATTGCTTGAAATTGTGATATTATTGACACTATTGGTGAATTCTCTATAAGACTTTGTGCTTATATTTATTCATGTTGTTCATGGAATTTATCATGAAGTATATAGAAGACTTTGTGCTTATTTTACAACATTGGTTACTATCTTGAAGGATTCATTATTGAAAGCTACTGAACGACTTTGTGCCTTCATGAGATTTTATTATTTGTTACTTATCATTATCATGCTGGTATTCCTAAGCTTTGCTTTGACAAGATCTAGGAATATTGGAATTATTGCTTAATTTTAGTTTGAATTTGTATTGCATCAAGAAGCTAAAATTGTGAAACATTGTAAAACATATGCTCTGAAGAGAATCATTTAAGTGACACACCCCCATATCATTATTATAGTGTACATTATTGAGAATACTTGATTAGTTCTCCTTAGTTTTAATTAGTAAGATGGGTGCCTCCCCTTTTCGAGAGGAGAGATTCTATCTCACATAAATGTGGTTGAAAACAAGGTTTTGTAATCTATTAAAAGGGATTACAAAATTTTCACCCAATAGTTTTTTGGCGACTCCACTGGAGATCGAAGCACACAATCAGAGCTTCACACTTTTGATTGAAGTGAATAAGCACTATAGTATCTTATTGTGATCTTGTGTATTTTTATTGTGATGAAGATTTATTTACCTATCCTAAAAGATGCAAAACGCAATGCAAAAGAAGCAAATAACACTTCAACACCTCAAGATTGGGCTATGTTAAACTCAAACAAAATAAAGATGAAAAGAAGATTTATACCTTGTGTGAGTTGCTCCTTGGGTATCCCTTTGATAGTTGATAAATGTGTGCTCCTTGATGGAAAATGGACTAAAAATGGATGCAAAATGATCAAGGTGAGATGATGAGTGCAATGAGCTATTTGGGTTTTTTGATGGATGAATGAAAATGCAAGTGATGAGAGATTGAAACATGCAACAATGGAGGCTATGAAATTGCTTGCAAAATGCTTGAGTGTGAGTGTTTGAATGCTTGAACTTGAATGTGATGAATGAATCAATTGAGAAAAAATCTTCCATTTTAAGGGAAGAATCTCTAGAGAAATGGACGGTCAAGATTTTTCCAATATGGGAAAGATGAAGGGATGTGGTGAGTTGAGGACTCACAAGCCCTCACATCTTTTGCATGTGGATGATAAGGTGTTACAAGGACAAATGAGTTGGAAAAATGACATGTGAGGTGGAGGTACTTGCAAGTACCTTGGGATTGGGAGAAGATTTCCTTAAAAAGGAATTTTTTGTTCCCATATGGGAGGAAAGTGACATATGAGGAATTTTAGTATTCCTCAAAAATCTCCATGGGGAAGAGAGAAGTGGTTGGGGAAGTAAATGTGAATTTTAAATTCATATGATTGGGAGTACCTTGGGGATAAAACAAGGTTCTCAAAAAGGTAAGTACTTATCCTCATGTGAGTGATGTGACAAGTGAGGAGTTCTAGAATTCCTAACAACTTGCATGGGGAAGAGGAGAGTCTTGGAGGGATAAATGTGAATTTTAATTCCCATAGGGAATAGGGTCTAGGATAAATGTGGAAATTGTGAAGGTTGACCAAAAAGGTATGCTAAATATAGCAAGGGGATTAGATTAAGGTTGTGCAAATAGGTGATTAAGAAAATTAATGAAAGATTAGAAGCAAGTTGGAAGATGTGGAAGATGTGACATTAATCCTGATTAAAGGTGTGCACATCTTAATCATGGATTAATTAAACTAATCCAGATTAGAAGGTCATGGAGGATGTGACAAGGAGAGAGAAAAGAGTGAATTTAAAATTGATTTAAATTCAAAAAGGTAAATGATTAAATTAAATAAATTTATATATTCATTTATTTTAGAGAAAGGATGAAAGGTAAAGTATTTAATTATAAAATTGAATGCTTTAGGAACCTTAGGGAAAGGGGAAATATTAATTAAATAAATTATTTAATTAATATTGATGAAATAAATAGATATAAGAGGTGGATTTGACCATATAGGAGTGGTCAAATTTAGATGTCTACAGTTATTATTAATATCTATCTTGTTTCAAGACTACATTTTGGCTAATAGAAGTTATACATGGGATTTAAGGGCATAAGGAGTGGTGGATTCATTTTTTGAATTATTGCAGTGACATAATATCCTTCCTTCTTTGCGAGCAAGGTCACTATTATAGTGAATTGCAAGCTATCCTCCATGGAATTTAAGATCATCCATTCTGAGTGAATCTTTTGTCTTTCATAGAGTTCCAAACCAAGTACCTGTCACACAAAATATCATGGTTGCACCACCTCCAAGACCTTGGGGAAATTCTTTTGGTCCTCTCAGGTTGGCAGGTCCTTTACATGAACTTCCTCATGTCTCATGGAAGCATATTCTGAAGTTCCAAGGTGACAAAAAGCAACACCCTGATGAGCACATTGTTTCCTTTTATATTGTTTGTGGTGTTCTTGGCATAGAACATGAAGATGTTGTTGTAATATTGTTTATTGAAACTCTACAAGGAGTTGCTTCAAAATGGTTGTATACTCTTCTAGTTATTTTAGTTACTAACAGGAATACTCTTCACGCTATGTTTGAAGAAAGATTCAAACTCTCTAAAGATGCACACGCCTTGTTGGCACAACTCACAACCATGTGAAAGGAAGCCCCTGAGCCCATGCGTGAGTTCGTGGCTAAGTTTAATAATTTGGTAACAAGAATTCCTACGGTGGCGAGACCAATGGATCGTAATCTAAAGTGTTTCTTCATCAATATGCAACTTCCCAAAGTAAGTTTTCTTTTGCGTAGGGCAGCTCTTGCCAATGTTGAAGAAGCTCAATAGTTAGTTGCAAGTCTTGAGGATGATATGATTCTAGCTGGAGAAATAAGAATGAATGCAAACAAGAAGGTGCAAGTGTTAGGATCTTCAACCTCTAATGCTAATTCTAACTTTGCTAATCTTATGGTCCAAAGGTTAGCAAATGAAAATTTAGCTTTGAAAAAGAAAATTTCTAACAATAATACCTACAAGGATATTCCACGAAGGACTTTCCCTAATTATTTTGGGAATAGAAATCAGAATCATCTTCCAGCACCACAAGGAAGGCTTGTACTTGAATCTCCACCAACCAATACTACAATGGGATATTATGAAGCAGAAAAAGATGAATATGCACAACCAAATTATCCCATGGAAGAAAATGTTGATCTTTTTCAACATGAATAAATAGAACCAGTTGGCGACTCCAATATTGGCTATTTGCAAATGGAAAATCAATCTGATGATGAGGACTTGGTGATAGATACATATGTTGTATTTACATGATCACAACAAAATCAGATTGATCGAGCTCAAGCTGCTACTCCACCAACAAAAGAAAGTCCATTGGTGACCATTGCAAAAAGAGGCTCTCCTTTTCCTTAGCAACCAAAAGATACAACAAATAAACAAGTACTCCCCGTCCTCTTCCCGTAGTTCCTGTTGTTCTAAAAGCCAATGTCCAGGTTCCTAAGATTCGTGTACCCTTTGTTAAGCCTATAAATGAAGTCACTACATCTTCTTTACAAATTTCCTTTCAAGATTTCAACATAATTGATCAAGCTAAGAAGAAAAAAATCCAAATGTCTAAAGCCGAATGTTTGAAGGAAAATCCTAACCAATTTGACAAGCTTGTTAAGTTTGTGAAGGATAAAGGAACTAATCCATCTAGGGAAATCTCTTCAGATACTCCTACTGCCCCAAAGCCTAAAACTCCATAGAATAACCTTATTTTTTTTCCTCCAGCTACTTTTGGATGTATTGATCCTTTCTTTATTTCCTTACTTTTTAATGGCTTTAAGTTAAGCAATTGTGTCATAGATTCTAGTGCATCAGATAATGTGATGCCAACCAAGGTAGCTGCTACATTCGGTTTTAATCTAGCAAAAACTTTTAGCCATTGTTTTCCATGGGAAACAAGCAAGTACCTTTGATTGGAAAAATCAAAGATGCACAATTTGCATTTGTTGTGTATCCTAAAAAGAAGATCAAGATGACAGTTCTAGTAGTAGATGTTGGGGAAGAGTTGAACATGGACATGTTAGAGGTAAGGATACCTGTGAAGGGTGTAATGCAAAAGTTGGTTCGTAAAAGGGAATCAAATTTCTCAATAACTAAGTCTGATGATTTGAGAGCTCAAATTTTATTTAAGTCTTCGAGTGTTGGAACATATTATTTAAAAACATAAGAAGTTTTTGAATCTTCAATAAGACATGAGTTGGAAACTGTTGATTCTTCTTCATCAACAAATGATTCATCATTAGATGATTTATCTATTTTAGATTATGAAGCTTCATCAGATGATGAAGCTGTAGATTTTGATACTGTCAGTCTTGGTGATCCCAATGATGTTTGGGTCATTAAGTTCGATGGCAATTGTTCCTCCACCAATTCTGGAGATAGAATTGTCTTTGTATCACCCAAAGGAAAAGTTTGTCCTTTCTCTTTTAAATTGCAGTTTTATAATACTAATAACATTGTTGAATATGAAGCTTTTTTATTAGGAATGCAAGTTGCACGCAAGAAGGATATCAAGAATATTCATGCACAAGGTATGCAGAGTTGGTAGTTTGTTACGTAAGAAATTTGTATCCAACAAAAAATGACAGGCTAAGGCATTACCGTAGTCTTGTTTTGGATTGCATTGAGGAATTTGATGCCTTCGAAATTTCTATTGTTCCAATGGAATACAATGAAAGAGATAATTCCCTAGTATTTTTAGCTACTCTCCTAATACCACACAAGGATTTTCACAGTTCTACTTATACCATTGAGTTGTTCTTTCGCTCAAGTGTTCTTGAAAATTTAGATAACTAGAAAAATTTTAATGATGATCATCAAATTGTTGCTTTTTTGGAAAAGGCTGAAAATTTTGATCAGATATACTTTGAAAGAAGTGATTCTCCACCTTGAGAATCCATTTCTGAAATTGATCAAGTTACGGGTGAATAATTCCTACAACTCAAAGGAAATAAAATTCCCAAGGGATTGGTATCCCTTGAGAAACTTTTTGGCAAGCATAATCGCTATGTTAAAAAGCAACTCTTAGATTTTGATTCATCAAAAGAGATTGAGCAGTTTAACTTAGGAACTGAAGTAAATCCTAAGATAGTAAATATTGGTAAGTGTTGCACAATAGAGGAAAGAAAGAAATTTGCTGAATTATTATGAGAATATATGGATGTCTTAGCATATTCATATGAAGAACTAAAGTCTTTCTGACCAAAGGAGGTGCAACATGAAATTCCACTTTAAGGTTGGAGCATTTCCTTACAAAAAAAAGAAAAGGTAGTATAATCCAAAGATTTCTGGAGCAATCCTTGTAGAGATTCACAAGATGTTGAATGCTCGAAATATACTTCTTATTCATCATTCAACATGGATAGCTAATATTTTTCACGTTCATAAAAAGAATGGTGAGATTTGTATTTGTGTAGATTTCTGAAATCTAAATTAGCTATCACTCAAGGATAACTATCCTCTTCCAGTGATGGATCAAGTTCTTCAAACTATGACTAGATCCAAAATGCTTTCTATGTTGGATGGTTTCTATGGTTACAACCAAATAGAGGTTAGTCCAAATGATCAACACAAGACAACCTTTACAACACGTTGGGGTGCTTTTGCATATCACAAAATGCCTTTTGGTCTTATTAATGTTGGAGCCATGTTTTAGCACGCTATGGATTTGGCTTTTTGTGATGTACTTGGTAAGTTCATTGTAGTTTATCTTGATGATCTTACAATATTTTCCAAGGAACGTCATGAACACCTTTACCATTTGAAGGAAATCTTGGAGAGATGTCAACAACATGATATTTCTTTGAATCCCAAGAAATCAATTTTTGAGGTTACAAAAGGTAAGCTTCTTGGTCACATCGTGTCCAAAGAAGGTATCAAGATTGATTCTATAAGAGTCAAAAGTATTCAAGCTCTTACTTTTCCATCAAGTAAGAAAGTTATTCATTCTTTCTTTGGAAAGATGAATTTTCTATGAAGATTTGTACTAGATTTTGTAGAGAAGACTCATCATATTGTTAATATGATGAAAGGAACCACCACATTTCATTGGATAGTAGAAGGAAAAGCTGCATTTGATGATATCAAAGAGGCTATTACTCATGCACCAGTGTTAGTCTACCTAGACTACACAAAGGATTTTATCATGTATAGTTATACTTCTGAGCATACACTTTCAGCAATTTTGGTGCAAGAAAATAGTGAGCATTTTGAATCCTCAATCGCATTCATGAGCTATCCTATGAAAAATTATGAACTAAAATATTCCCAAATGGAGAAGCATAATTTTGTTGTGGTTAAGGTAGTAAAGCATTTTAGGTTTTATATCCTTAATAACCATGTTAAAGTCTTAGTTCCAGATTCAACTATCAAATCTATCTTGACACGGCAGGAATTTGGTACAAAAAGGGGAAATTGGATTGCCAAAAGTCAAGAATACAACATGAAAATCAAACCCACCAAGCTGGTATGTGGGTGAGGATCATGTCAGCTTATTGTTGATAATAATCCTGATGAAGAAATCTTGGAATCTAAAGAGGTAAGACCAAATGAGCTTCCTATGGTGTTATTTGTTAGTACTACTGACGAATAGTATTCAAATATTGCTCATTTTCTCACATATGGAGAATTTTTGGATCACTTAACTCCAAAGGAGAAAAGAACCATTAAATTGAAGTTGTAGACACTAAAAATTGTCCTAGGCCTGAGACTCTTAATTTCTTCATAATTCTTTCATTTTGATTTTTTCATAATTAAATAATTTTAATTACTTAATTATTTCATAAAGTCTTATGTCCTCTATTAATTAAATAATTTTAATTATTTAATTAATATATTCTTACCTTTATTCTTCCTCGATTAATTAAATAACTATTATTTATTTAATTACATCACTAATTAAATCTATCCTCTTTCTAAAATTAAATAAATGATTATTTATTTAATTTCTCTGACACTTTCTACTATAATTAAATAATTACTTTAATTATTTACTTATTCATTAACCTTTTCTCTCTTTAATTAAATAAATCTTTATTTATTTAATTTAATCCTAAAATCTTGAATGTTGAATGGAAATCATTTAATTCAAAAGATATGTATTATATTCCTCTATAATTAGATAATCTCTTAGTTAACTAATTAGTCATTAATCGCTCAAGTCTAGATAATATCTGATTTTCTCTAACAAACAGTCTTTCTGTGTTGATCACTTTGTTATCTAGATGAGATCAGTATTAATTAAATAATTTTAATTATTTAATTCATTCTTATATTTATTCTTCCTTGATTAATTAAATAAATATTATTTATTTAATTACGTCGTTAATTAAATCTACCTTATTTCTAAAATTAAATAAATGTTTATTTATTTAATTCCTATGACACTTTCTACTATAATTAAATAATTACCAATTTAATTATTTAATTATTTACTAGCCTTTTCTCTCCAAAATTAAATAAATCTTTATTTATTTAATTTATTCCAACATCTTCAATGTTGAATTAAATCATCATTTAATTCAAAAAGTGATTTCATCTGTAACACATTTCTCTATAATTAGATAATCTCTTAGTTAACTAATTAGTCATTAATCACTTAAGTCTAGATAAAATTTGATCATTCATTTATCTGGTGAGATAATATTTAATTTTCTCTAATGAAAAATCTTTCTATGTTAATCAGTGTGTTATCTAAACAAGATCAAATTTGATCTTATCTTCTACATGCAATCCTTATCCCTCTATGTCTCAACCAATTTTCACCATTGATTAAATTACTTTTAATTTAATCTCCACCATTCAAGCTTTATCACTTACACTAATTTAACCCTAACCCTATTTTCCATGTCACAACTTTTAATCTTAATCGTTGAGTAATTATCTTTTAATTTGAGCATGTCATTTGAAAATTACATCTTCTATAAAATGGCTTTATCTCTACCATTTTTACTCTCCCAAAATCTGATGAGTTTTCGAAGAAACTTTAGAAATCTTCAATGCTTTTCTATTATCATTATCATGAGGCCATATTTGCATACGTAATTAAAATATGAGGGAAAGTACTATACTACAATGAAATGGAGAAGGGTAATGGAGGTGAATCATGTAATTGCATGTGTGTTTGGTGAGGTCTTTCTTTTATGCATGTTTTTATCTTCCATTGTTCTTCACTATTAGCTTGGGTTTAGTTTGATTTATGCTTTGAATTGCTAATCCTAGAATTTTCCATGTGCTACATCTGGTGAAACTGATGTGAAGGAAAAATTTTATGCAATTTCTCATATGGTATTATGTGTTTTGCAAGTTTTTTGTACTATTCGACACAATTGCCAAGACAAAGTGATGCATCCACCAGTATTTTTCACCACAACCACCAACAACACGAGCTGCATCCATTCTACCACATCGCAATTGCCATCCTGTCAGCCGCAATTGATATTCTAGCAACACACCTGATCCATCTCGTGCACCACATCTATCATTCCATGGCGCAACTGCCTGACTTTGGGTTTGTTTTTAAATTTTTGTAGGTAATTTTCAGTTTTCTCCATTTTTCAGTTCAATAGGTTAGGATTTTCTAGTTACTAATAATTTGTTGATAGTGTTAGTGTAATTTGTACTTGGGTACCTGATCAGGCCTTGTTGTCGAGACCCATTCATGCTTTCTTGCATTCATCTTAGTTTTAGGTGCATGCTTTTTTAGTCTCCCTAAGTTGCACTTATGGGGGGTTGTTAGTGTAATTAATATTTAATTACACTTGCATAACTTTACTTAGGTAATATTTAATTCCTAGGTTAATTATTCTCATCCTTATCTTGTTGAGTTATCTTCTTGCTCAAGATAAGATTAGGGTTATGCATCTTTGCTTTTATAAAGCAAATCATATCTTGTAATTAAGAATTCCTGAATAATATTATGTTGCACATCTTTTTGCAATAGCTCTGCTTTTTCTATTTTTCTCTTTTGTGGAAGGCTTTTTCTGGTTTGTATTTTAGATCTTGGTTTCTAACAGATAGCGTGTGGCAAGAGAAATTTAATGTTTATTTTGTAGCTTTGTTTGGCCAAGATCTAAGGCTACAACTCTCATTTTATTGAAGGCTAAAATTGAAACTACTAATGAAATCTAATGCAAGACGTTTGTCGAATAATAGATTTTGAAACTGATTATATGTATAGCTTAGATCACATTTCATTTGGTGCCTAAAATAAACAATTGATTACTATGCTTGGTGCTTTTGCACACTTCTTTTTAGATTAAATCTTGATTTAATAATAAAAGTATCATCTCCCCTTGCGCACTTGTGCGATCCTAGGTGTAAGATAAATTGTTATTAACTCTAGAGGGCCTGTCTTGGTGGAAAAAATTACTCACCCCAAGATGACTCAAACCGGCAATGAGCTAAAGCCAAGCTACTCCTAAACAGTATATAAATGTGAATGCTAATGGAAAACTTAGCATTACATGTGTGGATGTGTTATACAGACAAGTGATTCCCTCAGTACATGTGTGGTACATTAAACCTGTAAAGTGTAGCCTCTATATGCTGGGAAACCTCCTTATCAAAGCTAATCTTGCCCCATGTATAGCCACTTGAATAGGTGTCATTATTAAAAACCATTTGTTTAGATTACCAAAATCCTTCTATTTTTTGGTGTAGGAGGTCAGACCTCTGAAGTCATCCCACATATTTGTGGTTCTTAGTAGAGAGGAAAAATTCTTGGGATGTCGCTACCCAGGAATTTGGATCTTGGTAAGCCCGAGAAGTGATTGCACTGTAAGGGGGAGCCTATGCTATCAAGATCCTAAGTCATCCACTCTAAATAAGTGTGGCTGGAGAAATCCAAGTGGGAACTCAACAAATATTGTCCTGGCCAACCATAGGATCGTACTTGTCTTTTTGAAATCAAAAATTTTCACATTAAAAACCAAACCAAAACAAAGTGTTTTTTGACTGTCTTCTATTTTTCCAAAATTTGATCAAAATCAGACCGAAACAAACCTGCAAACTTTTCCAAAAATTATAGAAAAATCAAATCCTATTTATAGTAAACCACATCTTCTATTGAGAACCACATCTGTTGTTATGAACCACATCTACTATTGAGAACTACATCTGCTATTATGCACCACATTTTTTATTAAGAACCGCATCTGTTATTGAGAACTACATCTGCTACTGTAAACCACATCTGATACCATAAGCCACAACCAACTGTAAAATGACGCATTTGTTAAATTTGAACCGTAATTGACTGACAATCAGAAAAATAAATTCCACTATCATAGTCTAAGGTCAAACTATCAAAACCTATCTCTAATTATCTTTTCACAATGATCTCTAAACAAATTAAACCAGAAAGATTTGCTCACACTTTTCACCATTGCATCTTTTAGTATCATTTATCCATAATAATAGACATACCAGTTGCAAACCTTAGTTACATTTTAGGAATCCTTGTTATCTTTAGATCAATCAGACTTTTAGGACAATCACCTTTGCAGATTAAAATAGGCCAACTTCCCATACTTTGTATAAACATTTGCTTCAAGGAAAATTGTCATTAAACCAAGTCACTTGTCACAACTGTTATCTTTTGTCATTTTGGTGAGTCTTTTCCATCTTTTCAATCTAGTTTGGGAACTCACTTTTTCTCTTAAAAAATCTCCTTTGAAAAACTAAATTGAAGTGTTGGCTAAACTTTGGATGGTTAGTAACCTCTTCTCAATTCTCCCAAATTTGATTACCTTTAAAAGCTTGCCTGCACTTTTTCATACTTAGACAGTCATTTTAGGACACCATTATTTTAGACATTAAGTAGCACATTGCATTTAACATCCCTTATTTTCCAAAAAAGACCAAAAACATAGTTACATTAGCATTCATTCCTTATATCTAACAAATCCAAAAACATAGACTAAAATCATATCATTCATAGACATAGTTATGTATCATCCACATTTTGAGCATACCTTACATGGTTGAAACAAGGTAAAAAAGGAAACAAAGAGAAAATATGGCTGACCCACAAGACTTCATCAATCCATTTTCAAACCCCCCACAAGGGACATCAAAACTACACAAAACCTTATTAGAGAAATTTGTCACTAGAGACCAACAAGGACGCATTGTAGTTGAAGACTTGGACGCTGCTACCCAAGATCCAGAATTTTCCTCTTTTGTAGATGAATACTTGGCACAAGATCCTCAATGATACTTGCAAAAAATTTAGTAGAAGGTGCCACATTACCTCCTGGATTTTATATTCATACATTGCAAACTTCATCTACCCAAGGGAAAAAACATGATGACTTCTAGTGGCTCTATCCCTCAAGTAACTGCAGCCATACCATTTGGAGTACCTACCCAAAGTGCCACAATAATACATACAACACCATTTGGTACATTGAGCATGACACAAGGCCTTAATTTTACCATAGGGGCATCATCGTCAAATCCCTTTGGCACCAATACTAGAAGCAAAAGGCCTAAAGTTAGCATAAACACAACAAAAGCTATACCAAACATCAACACCACTAGTGCCATTCCACAAATAGGGATTTCACAAATGGGACATGTACCTCTCATACAATTTGGGAACCATCCCAATCAACCAACATCAAACCAAAACTTATTCTCTCACATTCCAAACAAAAATCTACCCTTCATTCATACACTGAACCAAAATCCATCACATAATGTTGGGTTTCAAAACACTTACATAGACCCCAACAATACAGTCAACACTTCATTGACACAAGTGGATGTTCTGCAAACACAAATGCAATCCCTTCAACAAAAAATGGACAATATGACGATGTCTAGCAAAAAGACTTTTTCAACAAAACAATTATGTCCATTTCCCTTTGACAAAGCTTTATACATGACACCCTTCCCACATGGATATTTTATACCAAACTTTCCTAAGTATAATAGGAAGCATAATCCTATTGAACATATAAGGGAATTTTCCACAATGTGCATAGGCATTGCATATGACCCCACATATCTCATGAGTCTTTTTCTGTGAAGCCTTGTTGGAATAGAACTTGAATGGTTTTCTCAACTTCCATATGGCAAAAGGTCATGGGGTGAACTTGCTAAAAAAATTATTGAACATTTCACCTTTAACATTGACAATGAAATCGCCATAGAAACCTTATGTCACACCACACAAGATGAAGGAGATAACTTTATCACCTTCTTCCAGAGATGGAGGAGTCTAGCTAGTCGATGCCCTGTTGAAATATCCGAAAAGCAAAAGGTCACCATATTCCTAGAAAACCTTAATTCAAAATTGAGAAGTGACCTAAGAGTAGACTCTTTCAATTCTTTTGTGGAACTAGTAGAAAAGAGTATCATACTTGAAAAGGCTCTCATTGAAAAAGGTGAAATCAAGATGTCAAATATAATTCCAAATGGTCAAAGCACCCCTAATGATAGGAACAAATTTTGGTCTTGAAACAAGAATGTAACCAATGATGGCATTGTCGATGCTAAAACCATACATGCAAGACCAGTCATTACATTTAGAGGACATAACTCCTCTAACAATATACCCAACAATGCCGACCAAATTTCCAATGTTGTCCAAAACACGCAACAACCAAAACCGCAAAGGAAGTTTCCAAAATGTGAATTCACTCCCCTAGGGGAACCAATTGAATTAGTCTTTAAAGAACTGATAAAACACAACCTCATACAACTTGCTAAGACAAAACAATATTCCTGTACAATTTAAACCCTCTTGGTGGGATGACAATGATTTTTGTGATTTCCATCGAACTAAGGGACACAGTCTACCACAATTTTGACAATTGAAGAAAATTATACATGATCTCATGGAAAATGGAACTATTGAAGTTAATGGAGAGAAACAAACATCCTCAAACAGTGATCACAAGGTCTTTACTGATCCATTACATGACCATGGAAAAGGAAAAGCCTCTAGATCAATAAATAAGACCAATAATAATTTGGCCAACTATGCTAATGTCAAATATGACTATAACCATGGCACCATCATAAATCACATTCGAGCCACTGATGGAAATATCAACACTATTACCATAAATAAAACTCCCAAATGTGTTGTCAACACTTGTTGAACTAAGATAACCATCCAAGGCCCTCTGTCACAACAACAACCACAGTCCTCCAAGCCTCAGTACAATTTACTTGACCAGTTGGGGAAGACCTTGGCACAAATTTCTATCTTAGAACTGTTGTATATATCACCCAATCATTAAGCTATTTTAGACAAAGCTTTGCAAAGCACAACCATCCCCACCAACCTTGATCTCAATCATTTCCAAGAGATGGTAGGCTACCTAACCAATTCCCATCATGCTACCTACTCTGAACAAGATTACTCAAATGAGAAGATAGACCACAATGACCCATTGCACCTCGAAGTTCTTGTCCATAAAACAAAAGTTAGATGATTCTTGGTAGATGGAGAAGCGGGGTTGAATATTTTCACCTTCAAACTGGTTAAGGCATTATACTTCTCAGAGGCATGTGTGGAAACTACTAAGAGCATTATCATTAAGGCATATGATGATGAAGAATGGTCATCTAAAGGAGTTGTAGCGCTCCCCATCAGAATTGGTCCTATGGTTATGGATACCAATTTCCAAGTCTTGGATCTTGTCCTTCCATATAATATTTTACTGGGCAGACTATGGATACATGCTATGAAGGTTGTTCCTTCCACTTACCATCAATGCCTTAAATTCCCATACAATGGCATTGATATCATGATAGATGGTGACCATAAGGCTAGATTTACCATAGACTTGGATAACATGGCTTATTTTGGGGAGTTTTTTCACCCTTCTAGCTGAAAAAGAGGAAACAATAAGTAAAACAATGAAAAAAATAAAAGTGACGAGTCCCTAGGTGAAAACCGAAAGACACCTTTGGACAATGAAAATGTAAAAAATAAGGATGCATCCAAGGGTGAAAACCTCTCTAAGGCACCCAAGGATGGAGGGTTGAACATTCACCCCATTTCTCAAGAAAAGTCACCAATGTTGGTTGAGGAATTTGTGGACATCAACATAGGCACTGAAAATAATCCTCGGTTAATCTATTTTGCAGCTCCTTTGATAGAAACAGAGCAACTTGAATTTCATAACTTCTTCACAGAAAGACAAGTCAACTTTGCATGGTCATATGTCGACATGCCTGGACTAGATCCTAACCTAGTATTACATCATTTTCCATTACAACTAGGTGCTAAACCGATGAAGCAGAAATTAAGAAAAATGCACCCACAAATTGCTTTATTAGTCAAAGTTGAACTAAAGAAACTATTGGATGTCGGCTTTATTAGATCAATTGACTATGCATAATGGATTTACAATCTCGTACTAGTGAAAAAACCAACAAGTGGCATTCACATCTATACAAACTTCCAAGAAATAAACAAATCATGTCCTAAAGATGACTTTCCTCTGCCAAATATTGACATGATTTTGGACCTAACAATAGGATATGAAATGCTATCCCTCATGGATGGTTTCTTGGGATACAATCAAATAAAAATCGCACTTGAAGACCAACATAAGACAACTTTCACTTGTCCATGGGTAACTTATTGTTGGAACGTCATGCCATTTGTACTTAAGAATGTTAGAGCAACATATCAACGCACCATGACAACCATTTTCCATAATCTCATACACACTCTCATGGAAGACTATGTAGATGATCTGATAGCTAGATCATTGACAAGGGTTGATCACTTACGGGTCCTAGATAATATTTTTCAAAGACTAGAAGAATAAAAAGTGAGGCTAAATCCTAAAAAATGTGTATTCAAAATGCAATTAGGAAAACTTCTAGGATACATTATTTCTAGATGAAGCATTGAAGTGGACCTAGCAAAAGTGAAAGCTATAATTGACATGCCTCCACTGGCCAATATAAGTCAACTACGGATACTACAAGAGATATTGTAGTCTATCAAGTGATTCATAGTGCAATTAGTAGAAAAAATGCATCCCTTCCAACATCTACTCAAAAAAGGGGTACCATTTGTATGGTCAGATAAGTGCCAAGAAGCTTTACAATGAATCAAGGATTACCTACTTACACCACTAGTGTTAATGCCACCTATATACCTTGGAATTTATCCTACTCTAAATGTGCAAACTAACTAAGAAATGTGAATGACAAAATACCAAGGACACCTCAAGATTAGCCAAAAGAGTGATAAACAATAAGGAAAATGGACAAAATAAGACACAAACGATTTCACCTTCCTTCCTGTTGATTTCTCCTTGATTGGCCCTTGCTTGGAATTATTTTGTGTGCTCCTTAGATGATTGCTTGAATGACTAAATGCAAGATTCAATGTGCAAGATGATTAAAGAGATGGCTAAATGATGATAAAATATTGAGGATTCAAATGGGCAGCATGTAGTTATGAAAATGCAAAAGTGTTCTAAAAATGCCCTTGAGGAGGGGGTATTTATAGGAGAATTTGAATTCTCTAGAGAATTCAATGGTCAAAATTGATCCAACAAGGTCAAGATGAAGGGCTATGGTGGGTTGAGAACCCACAAGCCCTCAAATCTTGACATGTGGAGGGTGAAGTGGCCAAGGGGATATGAGATGGAGATGAGTTGTCAAGAAGGTACATGAGGTGGAAAAGGACATGCACCTTGGGGAGTGAGAAGATTTCCACAAAAAGGGATTTCTTGTCCCCAAGTGGGAGTGAAAGGGACATTTGAGGAATTTTGGAATTCCTCAAAAATCTACATGGGAAAAGGAAAGGTGGTTGGGGAAATAATTAAAATTTACATTCTTAGGAAGGTGGACTGGAAACAAAGGGATGGGAAATGGAAAGGAATTAGGAAGAATAAAAAATTAAAAATTCCTTGGAGAATGATTAGGCTTAATTAATTAGTAATTAGAGGATAATTAGAGGCTAATTAGGATTAAAAGCCAACTTGCAAAAGTTGGAGGATGTGACACATCCTAATCAAGGATTAGGCATGTGCACATCCTTAATGAAGAGATTAGGAAATGGATTAGGATTAGATGAAAATGACATGTGAGGAATTAAATAAATGTAATATTTATTTAATTTATTTGATGAAAAGAGGATTAAGGAGGGTAAGGTATTTAATTATAGGGATTTAGCGGAATTAAAGATATTAATTAAATAATAGTAATATTACTTAATTAACTCGGATAAGAGGATGTTTAGACGAAAAGTGATAAATTTGGATAAATTAAGTGTCCAAATTTGGATGTCTACACCGCCTATTAATGGATGACCTTTGATACTCTACAGTTCAACAACCACATCAACGCTAGGAGCCTTACTTGCACAGAATGATAATGAGGGTTGTCAAAGGGTAGTGTATTATATCAGCCGCACTTTGGTAGGTTATGAGCTAAATTACAATCCCATATAATGTGCATGTCTTGCACTAGTTTTCGCTACTCAATGACTAAGGAAATACATGTTAAACCACTAAACAATGTTGGTCACAAAGATAGATCCTTTGAAGTATCTCCTTAGTAAAGAAGCATTAACTAGATTCCTAGCTAAATGGGTAATGATACTCAGTGAATATGATATCCAATATGTACAAAGAAAAGTTATAAGAGGACAAGTTATTACTAACCTGCTGGAAGATGCACCCATTAAGGAAAATCATCCTTTAGTTGCAGATTTTCCTAATGAATCCATCTTCACTCTTAACATAGGAATGACATGGAAGTTATACTTTGATGGGTCCCACACAAACCATGGTTTAGGGGCTGGCATATTGTTTATCACACCACAGGGTGACACTATTCCTAAGTCATTCAGAATTGCTTTTCCATGCACCAATAATATAGAAAAATATGAGGCTCTTGTAATAGGATTACTAATTTCAATCAAATGGAAGATCAAGCACCTACAATTTTATGCAGATTCTCAGTTGGTAGTCCTATAAGTTAATGCTGACTTTGAAACCAAAGATGAAAAGCTCACCCCATACAAGTGGATGGCAGATAGTTCAAACAATATTTCGACAACATCCTCTTTCATCAAATACTGTACATCCAAAATAGGGTAGCAGACATCATGGAAACCATTGGATGACTCTTGGACATACCTAGAAACATGCTTAAATTTGAATTTTTGGTAGAATAGCTTTTGGTCCCTACCTTTCACGTCCTAGATTCAAAGATGGTGTGTGAACTTGTTGGTCCCAATTTCCCATGGTACAAAGACATATATGACTACCTCCATGCCCAAATACTATGCCCTAGCCTCTTGAACATCCAACATAAGACATTTATCCGTAAGTCCTCCAAGTATACTATCATTGGAGATACCCTTTCTAGACGTGCCCTAGACAATACCCTATTGATATGTCTCGATACTGAAGAAGCACAAGAGACCTTACATGGGGTACATGAGGGTATATGTGGATCCCACTCTAGCGGTCCCACCTTAGCCAAGAAGATTATGAGACTAGGCTATTATTGTCCTACGATGGAAAAGGACTCATATGTCTTTTTCAAGAAATGTCGATGGTGCCAGATTCATGGAGACTTGATACACTCACCAACATAGGAGCTTCATCCAATAAAATCACCATATCCCTTTGCCCAATGGGGACACAACCTCATCGGTAAGATACATCCTACATCCTCCAAAGGTCATAAATTCATCATTACTGCAAATGAATACTTTACCAAGTGGATTGAAGCCATTCCTATAACCTACATTATAGGCATAGACATTTCTAAGTTCATCCTTAACTATATCATTTGTTGGTATGGTGTTCCTCAATCCATAATCACGGATAATGGTTGTTCTTTTAAAAAATAAGAATTCTATCACCTCTACCAAGAATTCCATATCCAACACCACTTTTCTACTCCATATTACCCACAGGGTAATGGCCAAGCTGAGGCCTCTAACAAAACAATCCTCAGAATCCTTAAAAATATTGTCAATGATGTTGGTCGTGATTGGCATTTACAGTTTAACCCTGCCCTATGGGCTTACCACACAAGCATTTGCACTCCCACCGGTGCCACTCCATATTCCTTGGTATTTAGTTCTGAGGCCATCTTTCCTATTGAGGTCGAGATTCCTTCCCTAAGGGTATCTCTGAAAGGGCATATTGACGATGAAGAGTATCGTGTGTCAAGACTACATGAGCTACAGTTCTTGGACGAATGAAGACAAAAGGCACTAGATCATCTTCAAGCATATCAAAATTGACTTCATCACAGCTACAAAAAGAAAGTCTTGAATCAACATTTGGACATTGGTGACCTGGTTTTAATGGAAAATCCAAAGAATTAAGCAAAAAGAGAAAAACCAGTAAAGTATGAGCCAAACTGGCTAGGATCTTATATTGTCACAGAAGCCTTTGGATCAAGAGCATACCAACTCTCTACTGCTGAAGGAGAACCACTATTAGCACCAATCAAGAACCTTCATCTGAAGAGGTTCTACACATAGCTTCTGAGAGTCTTGTCTTAATTGTCAAAAATACAAAAAAAATGGAAAAATAAAAAAATCATTACCTAGTGGAAAACCTGGCAAACAGGCATCTTGGTAACATCAAAAAATTGAAAAATCTAGAAAATAGTAAAGAGAAATAATTATTCCAATGGTGAAAACCACTTTGATGGTGCTTTGGATGAGTACCATGGTGAAAACCTAGCAAACAGGCATTGTGTGTAGTCGACTATGCTCCTTTGTCTACCACCATTCCAATTTGACTTCCCTGTCATATCACCTATCTTTCCTATCCATGCACTTTACCATTTATCCTTTTCATATCACCCATAATAAATGGTTTTCCTTTCCATGACTTGGAATGATTGGCATCAAGCACACTTCACATCCCCATTCCATCCTATTCATAATAAATTGGTCTTATACCAGACTGGGGATAGGAATTTGAGTTACATCATTTAGTTTTTACAGTGGTTGTTCTGAGGATGTAAAACCATTGAAAAAAAAACATCACAAAATGTCCTGAAAAAATCCAAAAACTTCATAAAACTTGAAAAAGAAAAAAAAATCAAAACATGTCAAAAACCCAAAAAACATCCAAATAACTTTCAAAAACCCAAAAATAGAGTCAAAGTCAGTCTTTTATTAGTAAAATAAATTCAATGGTCATGTTGAACTACGTTGCCTCTATGAATGGATGTAGGCAAGGCCATTTGTCGATGTGCCCCAAGGCATTAGGTTAGTCCTTTAGGTTTTTCAAATAAACAATGAAATCATGACTCAATCTTTTATCAATAAAAGAAAGTCAATGGTCATGTCAAACTACGAGGTCTCTGCATGTATAACGTAGGCAAGGCCATCAATCGATGAGCCCCCGAGGCCACACTAGGTTAGTCCTTTATGGTTTGTCATGTCAGTAAAAATAATTCAAACATTATCATCAAACATAAACAATTACAAAAACATCAAGACAAGTCACGTATCAACAAGAAAAACAAGTCAACAAGGTCATTAATTCAAACCAAACAAATTGCTGAAACACTAAAATAACCAAAACAATCAACCTATGTCTTATAGAGGATGTGTCCTTCCTGAAAATAGACATTGCCATTTAGTCAAGCTTCATCATTTCCTTATATAGGTGGTCACATGATCGAAACCAAACTCGACGTGTGATACGATATGTGTCATTCCTGAAACCAAGCTTTATCAAATAATCATCTTATCAATCTTCTAGACAATTAAACAACAAATAGATTAAATTTTGGAAAATATTCTTATTGGTTGTTGACATTGTGGCTTTTTTTTTCTTATCCTTTCGTTTGGCTTTGTCTTTGAGTTCGGTTACTAGCTTCCTCGAGGATGTCCCATAAAGGATTTAGAGAAGCAAGGATGTCTCAGGACTCTTTTTCTTTGACTATTGTTTGTCAATTTTCTTTTGGTTTTATTTTTGAGTCAGGTTACTAGCTTCCTCGATGATGTCCCACGAAGGATTTAGAGGAGCGATGATGTCTCATGACTCATCTTTTATTTGATCGATGTATGCGGTTTGTCTTGACAAAAAGACTAGGGAAACTTTTCCCTTACTATGAGTTAGGACATTCCTTGTATGCGACTGTCTATTTTTAGCAAGTGGATGACCTTGCACACCTTGTTCTATCTCATATCATGGTTTTTTTTATCCATTTGTATCATATAACACCCAATAATGATTAATGCAAGGCCTATTATGATTCAAAAAAATATTGAAGTCATTCTAATAAAATAACATCCCATGTCTTCCATGCTAACATCCATGTCTTTTATGTTTCTATTCATCTTTTTCACTCTAACATTTCTTCTTTTCTACATCTTCACCACCCTTATCTATGTTCCTCTATCATTTTGTACTTCATCTTCTAGTTCTCTCATCCATTTCAAGAGCACATTTGTGTTCTTCAAACCTGTCTATCCTCTCAAGGGGGCATACCACTACTTCCTCGTCATCCTTCCTCATCTTACTTTCACTAGGGCATATCTTTTTCTATCTTTTTCTTTGACACAACCCGATAAACTGCATTGTATCAAAAAGGGGCAAAATGTAGACACTAAAAATTGTCCTAGGCCAATGACTCTTAATTTCTTCATAATTCTTTCATTTTGAATTTTTCATAATTAAATAATTTTAATTATTTAATTATTTCATAAAGTCATATGTCATCTATTAATTAAATAATTTTAATTATTTAATTAATTTATTCTTACCTTTATTCTTCCTCGATTAATTAAATAAATATTATTTATTTAATTACATCACTAATTAAATATATCCTCTTTCTAAAATTAAATAATTACTTTAATTATTTAATTATTTGTTAAAATTTTCTCTTTTTAATTAAATAAATATTTATTTATTTAATTTAATCCCAAAATATTGAGTGTTGAATGGAAATCATTTAATTCAAAAGGATTTATACATATCATATTCCTCTATAATTAGATAATCTTTTAGTTAACTAATTAGTCATTAACCACTCAAGTCTAGATAATATCTGATTTTCTCTAACAAATAGTCTTTCCGTGTTGATCACTTTCTTATCTAGATGAGATCAGTATTAATTAAGTAATTTTAATTATTAAATTTATTCTTATCTTTATTCTTTCTTGATTGATTAAATAAATATTATTTATTTAATTATGTCGTTAATTAAATCTACCTTCTTTCTTAAATTAAATAAATGTTTATTTATTTAATTCCTATGACACTTTCTACTATAATTAAATAATTACCAATTTAATTAATTAATTAATTGCTAGCCTTTTCTCTCCAAAATTAAATAAATCTTTATTTATTTAATTTATTCCAACATCTTCATTGTTGAATTAAATCATCATTTAATTCAAAAAGTGATTTCATCCATAACACATTCCTCTCTAAGTAGATAATCTCTTAGTTAACTAATTAGTCATTAATCACTTAAGTCTAGATAAAATTTGATCATTCAGTTATCTGGTGAGATAATATCTGATTTTCTCTAATGAACAATCTTTCTATGTTAATCAACCTATTATCTAAACAAGATCAGATTTGATCTTATCTTCTACATGCAATCCTTATCCCTCTATGTCTCAACCAATTTTCACCATTGATTAAATTACTTTTAATTTAATCTCCACCATTCAAGCTTTATAACTTACACTAATTTAACCCTAACCCTATTGCATCTCACAACTTTTAATCATAATCGTCAATTAATTATCTTTTAATCTAAGTTTGTCATTCAAAAATTGCATCTTCTATAAAATGGCTTTATCTCTACCATTTTTACTCTCCCAAAATCTAATGAGTTTTTGAAGCAACTTTAGAAATCTTCAATGTTTTGCTATTATCATTGTCATGAGGCCATATTTGCATACTTAATTAAAATATGATGGAAAGTACTATACTACAGTGAAATGGAGAAGGGTAATGGAGGTGAATCATGGAATTGCATGTGTGTTTGGTGAGGTCTTTCGTTTATGCATGTTTTTATCTTCCATTGTTCTTCATTATTAGCTTGGGTTTAGTTTGATTTATGCTTTGTATTGCTAATCCTGGAATTTTCCCTATGCTATAGAAGTCATCAAATTTTGTCTTGTGAGATAATGGTTTGTACAAGCGTGCTTTAGATGGTACTTTCTTGCGATGTGTTGATAAAGCCCAATAGGAAAAGTTGTTGAAATCTTATCATGATTTAGCATGTGGAGGACATTACTCAGCACCAGTATTACTAGGCTACACTTTTTTAGGATGCGTACTCTTGGGTGCGTAAATGCAAACTATGCCAGCAATTTGTAGGCAAACCAAAGTTGGCAGCTTTACCTTTGAAACTGGTTGTTATTGAAGAGCCCTTCCAGTAGTGGGGGATTTATTTCATTGGTGCGGTAAATCCACCCTCAAGTGCAGGACACACCTATGTTCTTACCACAACTAATTACTTCACTAAGTGGGTGGAGGCAATACCAATTAAGCTTGCTACTTCTGAAGTTGTGTGTAATTTCTTGAAGGAAAATATCATTTCTAGGTTTGGTGTGCCGAATAAAATTGTTGTTGATAATGCTTATGCTTTCTAGTCAAGCGGGAGAACTAAGTTTTGTTTTGAGCATTACATAACATTGTCTCATTCATCTAACTATTACCTACAAGGTAATGACCAGGATAAATCCAAAAATTAAAACTTGGTGACTATAATCCGCAAGCTTGTGGATGAGAATTAACGTTTGGGGCATAAGGCTTTGTATGATGCTTTATCGGAAAATAGGATTACTCTAATGCAGGAAACATCCATGTCTCCTTTTCAACTCTTGTATGGGTTGAATGCTGAAATTCCAATTACATTAGAACTCCCCACTCTCAATTTGGCAAAGGCCATTGAGGATAAGAATTTTGATAATTCAATTGATAAGCAGATAATGTATCTCTCTGAATTGGAGGAGAAACAAGTTCAGGTGGTCAACCATATCACGAAGCATCAAGAACAAGTTAAAAATATATTTGACAAGAAGGAAAAGTCTCACAACTTTCAAGTTGGTGATCTCATTCTTTTGTGGGACAAGCAAAGAGAGCCAAAGGGTATGCATGGGAAGTTTGACTCATTATGGACAGGACCATTCAAAATTCATCAATTACATGGTGAAAATAGATTTCTCTTGGAATATGAATATGGAACACCATTTTCTCTTCCTCACAATGGGAAACATCTGAAACACTTTACACAATGAGGTGACAAATTTTCAATGTAAATATTTTTATAGTCCTTGTGTCTTCTTTTTTTGAGTCTTTTTGAGTTTTTTTATTTTTGTCGCCTGAATCTATGCCCAATGGATGGATAAAGGCACTTCAAGTCTGGAATTCTTCCTTCATTCATTTCTAAGAATGACTGAAGGAAGCTCCCCAGCTAGAGCTAGTTGTTATCCTCAAATCTAGTTGTACTCAATTCACAGGTTAACCCCCTACAAAACTTGTTCATTTTGTAGGTCCGTTTACTTCAAGCATGCAAAATGAGGAAATTTTCAATTGGCCTTAATGCGTAGTCCTAAACCTCGAATTGTTCATTCGATTGTTTATCCTTAGTCATTCCTCAAAAATATTCCAAATGAATGTTTTGTTGATTTTTAACTTTTGGGAGTTAGAAAATTTTTTACTCGTGTTGGAGTGTTGATTTTCAACGCTCCTACATGTGTTAAGTTGTGAAATTCCTTCTAAGTGTTGGAGCACTAATTTTTAGTGCTCCTACACTTAACTCCTCCTTTTCAGATGTTTGAGAGCTAATTTTTAGCACTCCAACATATGATATTTTTTTCATCTTAGGCATGTAAGAGCGGTCTTTTTCGCTTCTTATGCATCTTTGGCATTTTGAAAATGTTGGAGTGGTGATTTTCACCGCTCCTACATTTTCCCTCCTTCACATGAGTTGTCATTAATAATACTTGTGTTTATTAATGACACGGTGTTTTGAAGTCTTTAAATCTCTTTTAAGTAATTTTTATTTCATTTTTTCACTGTTTAATCATTTTCTTCCATTTTCTTCTCACATCATCTCAAATTTGGGCTCCATCAATTTTTAGGGCACATATTTTCTTCACGACTTTCACTCCAAACTTTCATTGCTTCTCACCGGGTACATTATGTTTTTCTTATCATTTTTTCTATCTAGTCTTACATGTTCCTCACGCATTCTTTCATGCTTTTGGTGAATGCATTTGCATCTTTATTGCTTGGTTTTCATTACTTCTTAGAGTTTTTGTTGTTCTTCCATCAAGTTTTTCAACTTTAGGGTTTTAAGCCTTAGTTTTCATTGGGTTTGGGAATCGTCTTTGATGCTATGATTGTGATTTTCACAGCTCGATTATTCACCTTTGGTGTGGCTATTTTAAATTATTTTTCATTTAATTTCACCAAGTTTCATTGTCCATGTTTGAGCGGGGTTTTTAAGCGCTTCCTCATTTATGTTCTCAAGCTTCATGTGTAGAAGCGGTGAAAATCATCGCTCCCGCATCCTTAAGTTTTCTCCTATCATCTAAGATGTAGGAGCAATGATTTTCACCGCTCCTACAAAAAATAATCTTCCCCATTTATGTCTTGGCAGTGAAAATATCTTCTTGTACACTCAATTCAACATTTATGCTAGGGCATCTTCGAGCAGGGAAAATTAGCGTTCAAACATAAGCGATCTTCCCACCTTGATGTCAGAGTGCTGATTTTCAGCACCCTAATCTCAACTCTTTCAAATACCATTTGCATGTAGAAGTGTTGTTTTTCAGCACTATTACCTACAAATGAATTTCCACTAGATGTAGAAGTGCTGATTTTCAACGCTCTTATAGAAAAAATAGTTTTCCACTTAACGCTCAAAAAATTATTCCATTTTCTCTTTGAACCTCATTCCATCGCTAATGCTCCATTTTCCATGGTCCATAGCTAACTTGCACTCATTCTAAATTTCCTTCTTTCTTCATGCATTCCAAATCACTCTCAGAATGCATATTCTCTTAATGTCTCCTAATCCATTGTTCTTGCAGTTTCTTCCAAGCTCTTATCAGGTGATTTTCATTAGTTTTGGTACTCTTAGATGACATCAAAAGAACCTCCATCATCTTCTAAGGATGGAAAGATGAAGTACAAGTACCAAGGTGTTTATCAGCCTACTGTTGTGCTCTCAACAATCACAAGAGGTTTATGACAAAGATCCAAATAAAGCTAAAACATTGATTAATACTCAATGGTTGAAGTCTCCAAGGCCCACTATCTCAAGATGGCTCAAAGGACTTCCTTGAAGTGATTTTGAGGATGTTCAAGATATGATTACTCTTTTGAGTAGGGTGAAAGGCTTGCCCATTTCATTCTCTTTTCAAGAACTCGTGGATGTATGAGTATATATGCATCATTAGAAGGAGGAAAGTGCACATAGATTGGGGAGCTCAGATAAGTGATGAAATTCATGAATAGTTGATCAATGTGTTGACCACCTTGAATTTTTATGACTTCCTACTTGGTATATGTTGTTGCAGTCATGAGGAAATTTCTAGGGTTGTCAACAAAAGGAAATAGAAATGTTGTGCCTATATATGAGTTTTATTCTCAAATAACTTTGAGGAATAGTATTAAACATTTCAAGAGAGCCATGAATGCTTTCTTTGCACCTCTACTTTTCACTTTTGATCTGACTTTGGAAAAGAAGAGAGTATCAAATGAATCCTACAAGGTTGTTAGTAAATTTGGATGTATCTTTTTGTAGTTTCCATCTTTCACGTATTTGAGAGTAGGATGTTACACTAGGTTCCCATACATGTTGCCCAGATATCCCTTAGACAAGTGGGTGTTGATGGAGTTGTGGGTAGAGATATTTCTTCCAAAATCCAAGGGGAAAAAGAAGGAAAAGGTTCATTCAAGACTTCATGTTGACAAGTTAGGTCGCAAGTATGTGGATATTGGGTTACCTCCACTTGAACAGGGTGATGTGAACATGGAAAATTACAATATAACAAGGGTTAAACTTGGTAAGGTAACCAATGCAAGTGCCAAAGAAGATGCACAAGTGATCCTAACTACATTATCAGGTAGACTTGATAAAATGGAGCAGTCTAGAGATATGTTCAAGTAGAAATTTGAGCGGTATGCATTAGTCATAAGAAGGATCATAGGTTCCTCAGAGAATGTATAGCCTATGGCCATGGTAAATGTTGAGGAACCAGTAGTGCATAAAGTGGAGAAGTTTTACTCCAAGGGTAAAGTGTTATATGAGTTCATTGATGAGATAATAGAACAAGGCTCACAACTCATAGTTGTTGCTGATGAAAAGACTGCTCAAGTATCCAAAATGAAATTGGAATTGGAGAAGGTATGAGGAATATGTTCCTTAGAGAAAAAAGAGATGGAACAAATTCTCACATTTTGGTTGAGAATGAAGGAGTCTAAATTGAGTAAGTTAGTGGAAGTCGGGGTAATTCCTAACAAAGACAAGTATGTGGAAGCAAAGGAATCTCTTAGAAACCATATACAGGTAATCAAATCTCTCATAAAGGACATACAACAAATAGAAGAAGATGTTGAAGGACATCATGTTTTCATGGTGAATGGAATTGAGGAGTTAACACGTAAACTCCTTGATGATGACTATACTTTCCTCCCGGTCAGTGAGATTGCTCAAATATTTAAAGAAGTTATCATGAAGCAGGTGGAATATGAATGCTTTTCAAAGACTTCAATGCACACCATATGTGATGTACAGCTTTCTCTCAACAATCTCAAAACACATCTAGATAGATGCAAGAATTTTTTCTCATCTACAAGAAAGTCAATCACAAGGGTTCATACCATTATTGACTATACACTTGGTCCATATAAGGTATTCATGTGGGAGATAAAGAAGAAATATGAAGATTTCCAAGCCAAGAGCAAGGAACCATGAAAAACTTCTTGCTTGGATAATGGTAATAATGAGGTGAGAAATTCCTTGGTCTAAACAGATAAAAGGTTAAGCTTGTCTTAGATAGGTAGGCCTAGTTTGTTTCAAGGTTAAATGTTGTAAGTTTCAGGTGTGGTGTTTGATTTGTATTAGAAATGTTTGTTTGAACACACACACAAAACATAATAGATAGAAATATTTTGAGTGGATTTGATATAGAATCAGAGAATGTCTGAGTAGGGGCTTATGTTAGTCCCAAAATTGTTGCACTAGTATTGACAAATTTCAAGAACACTTGTAAGCAAGCACAACCTAGGTTGGAAAGTGGATACTACATGTTAAGTACCTACTTAGATTTCTCCAAACACTTAAACAAAGCGGACAATTAAAGACCTTGGTGACACTAGGTTCCCCTTACACAGCACGAGCACACCAAGTTCTCTTACCTCCTAAGATCTAAAGAACTTGAGGGATTTTTTGTCTCTACAATGAATAGTGGAACATAGGATGGCTTCAGAATGACCGTTCCTGCACTAGCAAGTAAAAAGTATTTGGGCCTCTATAACAATGGTTCTTATTCTATGTTTCAGGGAAATACTGGTGCCTATACACGAGGCAAGATTATCTCAATAAAGAGGACTCCTAGTCCTTTCATTAGAAAGGATTTTGACTTATCTCATGGATATTGAGGGTAACACTCGTCTGTATAGGACATCCACACCAAGTGATTGAAGATTTTTCCAACAATCATGAAAATTTATATAATGGACCAAAACAAAGTGTTGCTTGGTTCATTCCCTCTCACAAGTTGGGAGGCAGGCCCTCTACGGGATTAACACAACAAAAATGATGGATTTGGTTTTTGATCACCGAGTTTACACAAGGTGGGAGCATACACCTACCATCTCAAGCATAGTAAACACTAGTTCATTAACCCCCATATGAAAATAAAAGAAAATGATTGCTTTGGCTTTTGATCACCGAGTTTGCACAAGGTGACGACATATACACCTACCACCTCAAGGAAAATTTACCCCCCCTTAATTATCCCATGTGAAAGTAGACACTTAGAATAAAATAAATTAAGGAGAACCCTGCTAAGACACTATTAGTAGTTTCAAGCCTCCAGTCTTTGAAAAATGAAATTTTAAGTTTTATATTTAATTCTTGGACATTTGAACCAATGTAAAAGCTAAGTTAATCAAGGATTAGCCCCAATTTTTTTTTTGGAAAAATTCTAAAAGTTGATATATATATATATATAATAAAGTTACAAAATAAACTTTACAATGGTTCTTGACAACCAAGATTGTTGTCATGTTTACTTGCTACAATCAAAACTGATAAAAACCCCTTATATGATCTATACTACCACTGACTGTGAGTATCTACAATATCCCCAAATAAGAACATTGACTGTAAACATTTACAACTTAGTTTAGGTTTTGTATCATATGGGACACCCGATCAACAATCCCCGATGGAAGGGCCCCATCCTTTTTATTATTGAAAATTTGCCTTAGTCAGAGTTTTAGCCTATAATATCTTGTGGGATCCGAACCTAATTTTCACCCAATCACTCGATAGTCCAACTTTTGATACTAGTCAATCCTTTGGAGTCCATCAAAGGGGGTCCTCACAAGCCCATAATATCAGCCAACATTGACAATTCCTTAGAGATGTAGGCTTAGATGTCGATATTTCCAACCTCACAAAGGCATATCGGGTGATAAGACCTATCGAGTCCAACACCATATGAACAATATGTTGTGTACACCCGATGTGCCAATATAGCTGACCTCACAAAGGCTTATTGGGCAATAGGACCTATCGGGTCCAGCACCATATGAACAATATGTTGTGTACACCCGATGTGTCAATATCACCGACTTCACGAAGGCTTATCGAGTGATAGGACCTATCGGGTGCCATATGAGCAATATGTTGTGTACACTAGATGTGTTGATATCGCCGACCTCACAAAGGCTTATCGGGCGATAGGACCTATCAGGTCCGACGCCATATGAACAATATGTTGTGTACACCCAATGTTTCGATATCGCTGACCTCACAAAGGCTTATCGATCCATATGAACAATATGTTGTCGTAGAGGAGATGAAGTACTTGCTTGATCTAAAGTAGCTACCAAAGGAGCCACCTATGGAAAATATGCATGAGGGACTGGAGGAACAAAGGCATGATGAGAAACCACTATTTGAAAAAGTTATTTTTCACCTAGAGATTTGATATCATGCTCATGCTTTCCAATCTCTGAGTATATTTTCTAAGCTTTCTCGATTTATAATTTCTTGCAAATCAGGAAAAGCTTTTAGATCATCATTATTTTCCATTATTGTTACCTCTATTTTCTGACACCCCATATTTGCTAAATAATCTGCAAGCTTGTTCCTCTCACGATATGTATGTGAGATCTAGAATAGTTCGAACTCGTCCATTAACTCCCACACCTTTTCTAAAATATATCTTACATGTCAGTTATGACATTGCCTTTCCTTACACATGTTTACAATTACAAGTGAATCTCCTTGGATTAGCCACAAAAATAAAACTAAACTAAAAAGGAAAATGACATTAATCTCACTAACAAAAGTTAAAATTTAATCTAAACCTAACTAAATTAATCCAACTAACCAAAAATTAATCTAAATTAATTACTAAAATTAATCTAAATTGATCAAAACTAACATTAATCTAAACCAACAAAATTAATTACTAAAATTAATCTAAACTAACAAAATTAAAAACTAACAAAAAATCTAAATTAAAAAATCTTAATTAAAAATTTAAATTAAAAATCTAAATTTTTTAAAAAAATCTAAATATAAAAAATCTAAATCTAAAAAAACTAAATTTAAAAAATCTAAATTAAAAAATCTAAATCTAAAAAATCTAAATGAAAAAAAAAATCTACATTAAAAAAAAGGTAAATCTATATCTAAATTCTATAACTAAATCTAAACTAATCTAAACTTAATCTAATTCTTCTAAATCACTCTAAATCTAAATCTAAAATAAATTAAAAAATCTAAATTAAAAATATGCACAGGCGTGTTTGATCTCAAAATAGATAATATGCTTTCGGATGTGCATTAAGAATAAATCTTCTTTGCTGCCCATGACACAAGAACTTGTAGATTTTTCCTTGTTTGCTATGTGTAATCTTTCCTCAAAACGCAAAAATCAAAACTCTCTCAAGATCAAAGCAGATTTTTCCTTATTCCTTCCCTGTAATTTTTCCTACAATTCACATCAGGTTCATCATTATGTGATCAGGAAAATTAAACCAGGATTAAAGATTGCAAATCATTAAACTTAAATCCTAAAGATCCTAATCAAGTAATAGAGCATAAAAGAAAGCGTAAAACATAAAATAATGGCATGTCATTACCAAAGTCTTCATGCTTCCAGTGAATCACCTCTATTACCCTCTTCTACTTCACTTCTAAGTAACTAATGCCCTCATATTATAAGTGCAAATAAAAGTTTATGCCTATGCCTAGCAAAATATTGAAGATTAATTGTCTTAGCCTAATTCTGGATTTTCTAAGATTGTTCAAATGAAAATGATATGTGTCTTTTATAGAAAAGACAATTTTAAATGGATGGTCAAGATTAAAAAGACATTAATTTGATCAATGGTCGAAATTAAACGAGACGAGATAAGATAGAAACAAGACTGATGGAAGAATAAAGAAATTGACTAATTTTTACAAAAATCACTTCAGTTTGAGAAGGAAATCACATTTTCAAATAATGAAAACATTATTTTTTATTTTTTTTTAAAAGGTGCAATGCACCCATATTATTAGGGGTAAAATCTTTTGATCGAAGATATGAACCAGGTATAAGAAACCACAAGAAACAACCAAACCCACTAGCACATTGGCCCAGCGAAGGCACAAGGCCTACGAGTGCTTTGTCCCAACGAGGGTTTGAACCTTGGTGGTTGTCATTACAACCAAGCGACTTGACCACCAAACCACGCCCTTATCAGCAATAACAACAACTAAAAACTAACTACCAATTAGTAGCACCTTGTCTCCAAGGAGACATGGAAACATTATTTAAATGCAAAAGGAAAAAGCAAATTAACTTTTTGATAAAATAAAAATTTAATTCAAAAAGTGAGAGAAAAGATGAGTCATTTAATTAAAAATATATATTTAACTTGTGACAAAAAAGCTAACAGTGAATAATTAAATAATTAACATAATTATTTAATTATAGTGGAAAATGAAAAATAATTAAATAAATATAAATTTATTTAATTATAGAAATCAAAGATATTAGTGACATAATTAAATAAATAACAATTTATTTAATTAATCAAAAGCGGACATAGAAGGATAAAATGAATTAATTAAATAATTCAGATTATTTAATTAATAGAAGACTTTATGACATTAGATAATAATTAAATAATTAAGATTATTTAATTATCAAGGATGAAAAGGGGCTCTAATAAAGCCATAGGCCTAGTGATATTTTTAGTGTCTTCAAGGGCACATTTCCTGAGTCCAAGATCATCTCATACTGGGCCAAAGTTGGAGACACCAACATGGGCCACGTGGACTATGAGGATTTCAAACAAAGAATGTATTGCAATGCTCCTACCCCATTGGCAAGAACTCTGGTGCATACAGGATTGGTGTAGACAATTGGGTTCCCACCCTCCATACAATGTCCTAAATTGATCATTGAATGTGCCAAACATTATCACTCTGAAAAAAGGATAATAGTTGGACCTCAAGGGAGAGTCATGGCAAACTTGACAGTGAAAGCAATTGTTGAAGCCTTTAACATTGGCTCACATCATAAACTAATTAAGGTCAACTTGGAGATATTCAAGAAGTTCTACAATGAAGACCCTGACAAAGCACTAGAGATGATGAATAGGTCTTGGATTGATATGCCAAAGTTTCATTATTCCAAGCTACCAAAACAATTGCACAGGAGTGACTTCAAGTTGGAATACAATGATATGATCACTCTCCTTGTCAGGGTGGTAGGGTTGGATAAGGCTTTTATATTTGAAGAGTGGATGTTTTATGTCATATTACAAATTGAAGCTAGAGTTAATTATCATTGGGCAAGAATGATTAGTGACAACCTATACATACAATTGAGGGAGGTGCAGGATACAAAAACATTCACCGTGACATATTATGTTTTTTATAAGGTAAGGAAGGTTTTGAAAGCACCAAGAACCTTTTATATAACTAAGAATAGGAAACTTCCAAAGAGAAAAGTCTCAAACTTTTCCAGCAAAATAGAGAAACAGCAACAACAGAACCACTACAGAAACACAAAAAAAACAAACAGCTCTCAGTCACTAGATAACCGGGAGTGATAGGTCACTCAGAATCAATAGCAATCCTGAGTCAGACAAATAAACAACCCATTCTAGGCACTAGAACTAGGAATGACACAACCCTTAGGACCAACAATAGTCCTAAGTCAAGTACAAGGAGAGCAAACCTGATGTAGGAGCATCAAGGGTGTAAGAGCAATCTTGCATCACCCAAAAAAAATGTTGTTTCTTTTCAATAAGGGCTAAATTTGGTAGTGTTGCTATTTTAGTAAGTTTGCATTTATGCATATATGGACACAAATAAATCTTACACAGACCTCCAAAATGGTAAATTGAAGCCAATGGTGTAGAAATCACTTCAATACCATTTTTCATTTGAGAGATATTAAAATTTTAATTTTTGAAAATTCTAGTAAAATCTTCGTGGTCAATTTTGAGGCACGTAGAGGCTTCGGATGGGCCTAAAAATTAGTGGAAAAACAAAGTATTTGGCCCACAAGATTTCTCGAGACCTTTTCGAAAAGGTATTATAATAGGAAATTCGACGATCGGATCAAAAGTTATGACCTTGCGAAGTTGTAATACCAAAATTAATAAAATTTCAAAATATCTTATGGAGGAAGTTACACTTTCCAGAAGATTCTACGGTGCTTACACTTTCCAGAAGCTTCTTGGGTGATTACACCTTCCAAATAAAGGATGTAAAGGTGGACTACAAAGAGGAGGTGAGAGTAGAGTAGATGGTAGCTCCAATTTTGCAGATTTGCATATTTATGTAATTAGAAATCCCATGTGAAGGAAAATATAATACTGTAATTTCATTTTCATTTCAGTGACAATAGAAAATATTTGCTTTCCTTATTGCATTTTGTTTGTGTCATTATCTGTTGTTTTGCGAGTTTTAGATTGTAAGGGAAGTACCCCTCATCAAGTGGTATCAGAGCAGGTTTTCCTGAGTGTGTAAATAGATCATCGAACATGAGGCAGTTTGCACCAAGACTTGTGGTTATGGGTCCATGAAAAAGGATGCATCCACGAAGAAACCATGGTGGAAGAAATGTTGGGGTAATAGAAGAGGGTTTTAGAGCCCTCCATAGAAAAGTTCAAGCACTGCAAGAGGATTTGTGTAAGGGAGCTGATGTCAGAAGAAGAGATGAAAGTGAAGATGAGGAGCCATTCAAAGAGGAAGCACGGGATGTAATGGATCCTAGAGAAGTCAGATTGATTAGGGCCATTTCCAAGACTAGAAAGAGGCCAAAGATAGAACTTTCTAATTTTTCTAAAAACCTAAATCCAAAGGAGCTGATCAATTGGGTCAATGACATGGAGGAGTATTTTGAGTATGAGAAAATAGAAGACCCAGATAGGGTCAAATTTGCAAAGGAAAAATTGAAAGGACATGCTAGCATATAGTGGAAAGAAATCTAGTTGGAAAGAAATAGAAGAGGAAAAGAGAAAATATCAAGATGGGATCGGATGGTGGAAAAATTGAAAAGACAGCTCATTCATGGGGACTATGAGTTGGATTTGTTGAAGATGCAAGGGTTGAAACAAGTAGGAAAATCTATTGAGTACATAAAATAATTTTGACTGAGTCCTGATCAGAACAAGTCATTCTGAGGCCAACAAGGAGAAATTTTCTCATTATATAAATGGGTTGAAGTCAAGCATTCAAGAAGAGTTGAGTCTGGTAAGAATGTCTACCATTGAAGATACATATCAATTTTCCTTGAAGGTAGAAGAAAATTTGAATAGGAGGTTTGAAAGTAAGCAAAGAGGTGGAGGTCACGGTGGAAGGACTAGTGGACAGTCATATGAAGGTCAAAATGAAGACCAAAAGAAGGGTGAAGGATCTAGTAGCACCAAGAACTAGAAAGGAGATAACACCTATCGTCCTCGTGATCAAAATAATGGAGACCAAAGAGGAAGAGGAAGATTCGGGCGAGGACCAAGGAGAGGAGGCTTTCATGGAACTAGTTTCCAATATGGAGAAGAAGGGCATAGGGCATATGAGTTTCCTCAACATCAAGCAAGGACAAATAGAAGACCTGAGGGTAATGCATGAGTTGCACATGTAGACAAAGATGTTGAGTCTTCACATTCTGAGGATGCAGAAAGAGGAGAGGTTCTTGTTACTAGAAGGGCCTTGTTGAATGAGAAGAAAGAGAAAACTCAAAGGAAGAATTTTTTCTCACGAGATGTAAGTGTGAAGGTAAAGTTTGCAATGTTATTATTGATGGAGGTAGTATCAATAACTTTGTTTCAGAAGAGATGGTTAGTAAGTTGCATTTGGAGAGAATAAGGCATCCAAATCTATACCAAATTGCTTGGTTGCAGAAGGACCATAAATCTTTCATAAATGAACAATGTCTAGTAAAGTTCAAGATTGGAAATTACCACGATGAGGTATTGTGTGATATTATTCCTATCGATGTTTGTTATATGTTGTTAGGTAGACCATGGCAGTTTGATCGACAAGCAGTACATGATGGACATGCCAACACCTATTCTTTGACAAAGGATGGAGTTCGTCATAAGTTGAAGCCCTTGAAAGACACGAAGGAAAAGGTATGTAGTAATGCAATAATTTGTTTGATTAATGGAAGAAATTTCCTAGAAGGTATGAGGCACAAGCATATGTGTTTTGCATTGATCCCTACAGTTGATAAAGAAGATACTAATGAGGTACCTGTAAAGGTTTCAAATTTTTTGAATGAGTTTCAAGCTATTATTTCTGATAACATCCCTGAAGGTTTTCCTCCAGTAAGAAATATTAGTCATCAGATGGACCTAATTCTTGGAGCCAATTTTCCAAATAAGGCAGCTCCTCGTATGACTAGCAGAGAGTGAAGAGTTGAACATACAAGTGCAAGAGTTGTTACGGAAGGGCTTGATCAGAGAGAGTTTGAGTCCATGTGCAGTACCTACAGTACTAGCACCAAAGAAGGATGAGGAATGGAGGATGTGTACAGATTCCAAAGCCATCAATAAGATCACCATCAAGTATAGATTTCCCTTCCCAAGGATGGATGACATCATGGATTTTTTGAGTGGAGCTGCGTACTTCATGAAGATAGCTCTAAAGATTGGTTATCACAAAAATTGAAGTAGAGAAGGAGATGAATGGAAGACAACATTCAAGACCAAAGAGGGCTTGTATGAGTGGTTACTCATGCCCTTTGGGCTAACCAATGCACCGATCACCTTCATGCAGCTCATGAATGAGGTACTAAAAGATTTTTTGGGTAAATTTGTCATTTTTTATTTTGATGACATTTTAATTTTTAGCAAGACATTGGAGGAGCATTTGATACATATCAGAAAGGTTTTTGAGAAGCTAAAGGAGAAGTTGTTGATTAATTTGAAGAAATGTAGCTTTGTGAGGAGAGAATTGGTGTATCTGGGATTTGTTGTCTTAGTAGAGGGTCTTAAAATGGATCCAGAGAAGGTGAGAGTTATCATTGAATGGCCTACCCCAAGGAGTGTTATAGAGGTAAGATCATTTCATGGTCGAGCAAGTTTTTACAAAAATTTTATTAAGAATTTCAATAGTATTTGTGCACCTCTAACTGAAGCAATGAGAGGAGATAGAAAAGAATTTAAGTGGACTACAGGAGCAGAAAAAAGTTTTGATATGGTGAAGAATAAAGTTACAGAGAAACTTGTTTTGGCACTTCCAAATTTCAATAAGGTCTTTCAAGTAGATTGTGATGCTAGTGGCACTGCCATAGGAGCTATTTTGAGTCAAGAAAGTAACATGTTTCCTATTTTAGTGAGAAGTTAAATGATGCTAAGAAGAAATATTTTGTCTATGATCAAGAGTTCTATGCTATAGTTCAAGATTTGAGGAAATGGAGACACTATTTGTTGCCAAAACAATTTGTTTTATATACTAATGACTAGGCTTTGTAGTATATCAATAGTTAAGGAAAGTTGAATCAAAGGCACTTAAAATGGGTTGAGTTTTTGAAGAGTTATACTTCTTTTTTTAAGCATAGGAGTGGAAGGTCAGTGAACTCAAGAATTTGTATCCAGATGATCCAGACTTTGCAAAAGCTTGGAAGGCTTGTTTGGAACCTGTTACATTGGATAGGACAAGATGGTTGGATTTTTTAATCCAAGATGGAATTTTGTTTAGAGGAAGCCAATTGTGCATTCCAAGGAGTTCTATGAGAGAGAATCTAATCAAGGAGAACCATACTGGAGGATTGGCTAGGAATTTTGATCGAGATTAGACCATTTCTCTTGTTAGTGAGAATTATTACTGGCCACAGTTACAACAGGATGTGAATAAGTTTGTACAAAGTTGTAGAGTATGTCAGATGGTGAAAGGAACAAGTCAGAATAATGGATTGTATCAACCATTTCCTATACCTGAGAGGCCAAGGGAGGATGTTAGTATGGATATTTTCCTTGGATTGTCGAGGACACAGAGAGGGCATGAGTCCATATTTGTGGTGGTGGATAGATTTTTGAAAATGGCACATTTCATTCTGTGTCATAAGACTAGTGATGTTGTTCATATTGCAAAGTTGTTTTTTCAGAGAGGTGGTGAGACTAGATGGTCTACCAAAGAGTATAGTTTCAGATAGAGATACCAAATTTGGTGGTTATTTCTAGAGAACATTATGGATGAAGTTGAAGAAAATTTTGAAGTTCAGTTCTGCTCACCATCCACAGACTGATGGACAAATAGAGGTGGCCAATAGGAGTTTGGGTAATCTGCTAAGATGCTTAGTAGGAGATAAACCAAAGGGATGGGATTTTATTTTACCACAGGAAAAATTTTCTTATAACAATTCTATCAACATGAGCACTAGTAAATCACCATTCCAGATTTTCTATGGGAGTAGTCTGAGGAATGCTTTTGAACTAAGAAAGATGGATAAAGGAGAGAAGAGTAGTGTTGAGGTTGAAGATTTTTTTGAGCACCTGAAGAATTAGCATGATGAGGTGAAGAAGCATATCATTAAGATGAACTCTCAATATAAGGCTAAGGTAGATTAGAAAAGGAGGTATAAGGAGTTCCAAGTAGGAGATCAAGTCATGGCTCATTTGCGAAAGGAAAGGTTTCCAGTTGGAACATACAACAAGTTGAAGATGAAGAATTTTGGACCATGCAAGATCCTGAAGAAGCATGATTCAGGAAATGCATATGAGGTAGAGTTGCCTAATGGAATTCATCTTTCAGTTGTGTTTAACATCTTAGATTTAATAGAATATCATGATGGAGGAATTGATGAAGAAATAATAGAGGCATAGTGGAACATTCCAGCACCTAGTTCAGAAAAGGAGGAGATAAAAGACATTTTGGATAGTCGTGTGGGAAGAAGCACATGAAACAGGCAATATGCAAAGTACTTGGTGAAATGGAGAGGAAGGCCTATTGAAGATTCATCATGGTTATATGAGATTGAGGTTAATTTTCTTGGTTTCCCTCTAACTCCTAAAAAGTGACAGGGTCACTTTTCAAATTACCCCAAGTGTGTGATGCAGGAGCATCCTGGGTGTAAGAGCAATCTTCCATCACCCAAAAAAATGTTGTTTCTTTTCAAGAAAGGCTAAATTTGGTAGGGTTGCTATTTTAGTAAGTTTGCATTTATGCGTAGTTGGACACAAAAAATTCTTACACAAACCTCCAAAATGGTAAATTGAAGCCAATGGCGAAGAAATCACTTCAATGCCATTTTTCATTTGAGAGATATTAAAATTTTAATTTTTCAAAAATTCTAGTAAAATCTTCAGGGTCAATTTTGAGGCACTTAGAGGCTCCAGATGGGCTTGAAAATTGGTGGAAAGAAAATATAGTTGGCCCACAAGATTTCTTGAGAGCTTTCCAAAAAGGTATTATAATAGAAAATCCGATGGTCAGATCAAAAGTTATGACCCCACGAAGTTGTAATACAAAATTTAATAAAATTTAAAAATATCTTGAGGAAGTTACACTTTCCAGAAGATTCTAGGGTGGTTACACCTTCCAAATAAAGGATGTAAAGGGAGACTAAAAAGAGGAGACGAGAGCAGAGTATATGGTGGCTCCGATTTGCAGATTTGTAGATTTATGTAATCAGAAAGCCCATGTCATGGCAAATATAATCTTGTAATTTCATTTTCATTTCAGTGATAATAGAAAATATTTGGTTTCCTTATTGCATTTTGTTTGTGCCATTATCTATTGTTTTTGTGATTTTTAGATTGTAAGGGAAGTACCCCTCATCAAGTGGTATCAGAGCAAGTTCTATTGAGTGTGTAAACAGATCGACGAACATGAGGCAGTTTGCACCAAGACTTGTGGTTGTGGGTCTATGAGAAAAGATGCCTCCACAAAGAAACTGTGGTGGAAGAAATGTTGGGGTAACAGAAGAGGGTTTTAGAGCCCTCCAAAGAAAATTTCAAGCACTGCAAGAAGAGTTGTGTAGCGGAGCTAATGTCAAAAAAAGGGATCAAAGTGAGAATGAGGTTGAAGATGAGGAGCCATTCAAAGAGGAAGCATAGGATGTAATGGATCCTGGGGAAGTCAAACTGATTAGGGTCATTTTCAAGATTGGAAAGAGTTCAAAGATAGAAGTTTCTAGTTTTTCTGGAAACCTAAATCTAGAGGAATTGATCAATTGGATCAATGAAATGGAAGAGTATTTTGAGAATGAAGAAATAGAAGACCCAAATAGGGTCAAATTTGCAAAGGCCAAATTGAAAGGTCATGATAGCATATGGTGGAAAGAAGTTCAGTTGGAAAGAAATAGAAGAGGAAAAGAGAAAATAACAAGATGGGATCGGATGGTGGAAATTTTGAAAAGATAGCTCATTCTTGGGGACTATGAGTTGGATTTGTTGAAGAAGATGCAAGGGTTGAAACAAGCAGGAAAATCCATTAAGGAGTACACAAAAGAATATTACCGAGTCTTGACCAGAATAGGTCATTCTGAGGCCAACAAGGAGAAAGTTGCCCATTACATAAATGGATTGAAGTCAAGCATTCAAGAAGAGTTGAGTTTGGTAAGAATGTCTACCATTGAAGATGCATATCAGTTTGCTTTGAAGGTAGAAGAAAACTTGAATAGGAGGTTTGAAAGTAAGAAAAGAGATGGAGGTCACGATGGATGGACTAGTGGATGGTCATATGGAGGTTGAAATGAAAACCAAAAGAAGGGCAAAGGATATAGTAGCACCCAGAACCAGAAAGGAGATAACACCTATCATCCTCATGATAAAAATAATGGAGACGAAAGAAGAAGAGGAAGATCTAGGTGAGGACTAGGGAGAGGAGGCTTTAATGGAACCAATTTCCAATGTGGAGAAGAAGGACATAGGGAATATGAGTGTCCTCAACATCAAGGAAGGACAAATAGAGGACTTGAGGGTAATGCACGAGTTGCACATGTAGACGAAGATGTTTAGTCTTCACATTCTGAGGATGTAGAAAGATGAGAGGTTCTTCTTACTAGAAGGGCCTTCCTAAATGAGGAGAAAGAGACAAACCAAAGGAAGAATTTGTTTCACAATAGATGTAAGTGTGAAGGTAAAGTTTGCAATGTTATTATTGATGAAGGTAGTACCAATAACCTTGTTTCAGAAGAGATGGTTAGTAAGTTGCATTAGGAGAGAAGAAGGGATCCAAATCCAAATCAAATTACTTGGTTGCAGAAGGACCATAAAGCTTTGGTAAATGAACAATGTCTGGTAAAGTTCAAGATTGCAAATTAACATGATGAAGTATTGTGCGATATTATGTCTATGGATTTTTTTCATATGTTGTTAGGCAGACCATGGCAAATTGATCGACAATCAGTACATGATGGGCATGCCAACACATATTCTTCGAAAAAGGATGGAGTTCATCATAAGTTGAATCCCTTGAAAGAGGCTCAGGAAAAGGTATGTAGTAATGCAAGAATTTGTTTGATTCATGGAAGAAAGTTCCTAGAAGGTATGAGGCATGAGCATATGTGTTTTGCATTGATCCCTAGAGTTGATAAAGAAGATACTAATGAGGTACTTGTAGAGGTTTCAGATTTGTTGAATGAGTTTCAAGCTATTATTTCTGATAACGTACCTGAAGGTTTTCCTTCAGTAAGAAAGATTATTCATCAAATGGACCTAATTCCTAGAGCCAATTTTCCAAATAAGGCAGCAGAGAGTGAAGAGTTGAATAGATAAGTGCAAGATTTGTTGCAGAAGGGATTGATCAAAGAGAGTTTGAGTCAATGTGCAGTACCTGCAGTACTAGCACCAAAGAAGGATGGGGAATGGAGGATGTGTATAGATTCTAGAACCATCAATAAGATAACCATCAAGTATAAATTTCCCTTTCCAAAGATGGATGACATCATAGATTGTTTGAGTGGAGTTGAGTACTTCACGAAGATAGATCTGAAGAGTGGTTATCACCAGATTCAGTTTAGAGAAGGTGATGAATGGAAGAAAGCATTCAAGACCAAAGAGGGCTTGTACGAGTGGTTAGTCATGCCCTTTGGGCTAACCAATGCACTGAGCACCTTCATGTAGCTCATGAATGAGGTACTGAAAGATTTTTTGGGTAATTTTGTCAATGTTTATTTGGATGACATTTTGATTTTTAGCAAGACATTAGAGGAGCATTTGATACATATTAGAAAGTTTTTTGAGAAGCTAAGGGAGGAGAAGTTGTTGATTAATTTGAAGAAATGTAGCTTTATGAAGAGAGAATTGATGTATCTGGGATTTTTTTGTCTCATTAGAGGGTCTTAAAATGGATCCAGAGAAGGTAAGAGCTATCATTGAATGGCCTACCCCGAGGAGTGTTACATAGGTAAGATCATTTCATGGTCTAGCAAGTTTTTACAAAAAGTTTATTAAGAATTTCAGTAGTATTTGTGCACCTCTAACTGAAGCAATGAGAGGAGATAGAAAAGAGTTTAAGTGGACTACAGGAGCAGAAAAAAGTTTTAATATGTTGAAGAAGAAAGTTACAGAGCAACCTGTTTTGGCACTTCCAGATTTCAATAAGGTCTTTTAGGTAGATTGTGATGCTAGTGGCACTGCCATAGGAGATATTTTGAGTCAAGAAGGTAAGCCTGTTGCCTATTTTAGTGAGAAGTTGAATGGTGCTAAGAAGAAATATTATTTCTATGATCAACATTTCTATGCTATAGTTCAAACTTTGAGGAAATGGAGACACTATTTGTTGCCAAAAAAATTTGTTTTATATACTAATGACTAGGCTTTGTAGTATCTCAATAGTCAAGGAAAGTTGAATCAAAGGCACTTAAAATGGGTCAAGTTTTTGTAGAGTTATACTTTTGTTTTGAAGCATAGGAGTGGAAGGTCAAATAGAGTTGTAGATGCCTTAAGAAGAACGAAAAATTGTTTGATAGAGATGAATATAGAGGTTGTTGGGTTCAATGAACTCAAGAGTTTGTATCTAGACGATCCAGACTTTGCAGAAGCTTGGAAGGATTGTTTGGAACCTATTACATTGGATAGGACAAGATTCTTAGATTTCTTATTCCAAGATGGAATTTTGTATAGAGGAAGCCAATTGTCCATTCCAAGGAGTTCTTTGAGAGAGAATCTAATCAAGGAGAAGCATAGTGGAGGATTGGCTAGGAATTTCGGTCGAAATAAGACCATTGCTCTTGTTAGTGAGAATTATCATTGGCCATAGTTACAAAAAGATATGAAGAAGTTTGTACAAAGTTGCAGAGTATGTCAGATGGCGAATGAAAAAAGTCAGAATATTGGATTGTATCAGCCATTAACTGTACCTGAGAGGCCATAGGAGGACATTAGTATGGATTTTTTCATTGGATTTCCTCAGACACAGAGAGGGCATGATTCCATATTTGTGGTGGTCAATATATTTTTGAAGATGGCCCATTTCATTCTATGTCATAAGACCATTCATTTTCTTATTGCAGAGTTTTTTTTCAGAGAGGTGGTGAGACTATATGGTCTACCGAAGAGTATAGTTTCAAATAGAGCTACCAAATTTGTTGGTTATTTCTGGAGAACATTATGGAAGAAGTTGAAAATATTTTTGAAGTTTAGTTATGCTCACCATCCACAGACTGATGGAAAAATGGAGGTGGTCAATAGTAGTTTGGGTAACCTGCTAAGATACTTAGTAGGAGATAAACCAAAGGGATGGGATTTGATTTTACCATAGGCAGAATTTTCTTATAACAATTCTATCAACATGAGCACTAGTAAATCACCATTCTAGATTGTCTATGGGAGTAGTCCGAGAATTTTTTTTGAACTGAGAAAGATGGATAAAGGAGAGAAGAGTAGTGTTGAGGCTCAAGATTTTGCTGAGCACCTAAAGAATTTGCATGACGAGGTGAAGAAGCATATCAATAAGATGAACTCTCAGTATAAGGCTAAGGCAGAACAGAAAAGGAGGTATAAAGATTTCCATGTAGAAGATGAATTCATGGTTCATTTACAAAAGGAAAGGTTTCTAGTTGGAACATACAACAAGTTGAAGATGAAGAAGTTTGGACCATGCAAGATCCTGAAGAAGCATGATTCAAGAAATGCATTTGAGGTAGAGTTGTCTGATGGAATTCATATTTTAGTTGTGTGTAACATCTCAAATTTAACATAATATCATGAGGGAGGAATTGATGAAGAAATAATAGAGGCACACTGGAACATTCTAGCACCTAGTTCAAAAAAGGAGGAGATAGAATATATTTTGGATAGCCATGTGGGAAGAAGCACAAGAAATAGGCAATATGCAAAGTACTTGGTGAAATGGAGAGGATGGCCTATTGAAGATTCATCATGGTTATTTGAGACTAAGGTTAACCATCTTGGTATCCCTCTAACTCTTGAGAAGTGACAGGATCACTTTTCAAATTACCCTGGTTGTTTGATGCAAGAGCATCCAGGGTGTAAAAGCAATCTTGCATCACCCAAAAAAATGTTGTTTCTTTTCAATAAAGGCTAAATTTGGTAGGGTTGCTATTTGAGTAAGTTTGCATTTATACACAGTTGAACACATAAAAATCTTACACAGACCTACAGAATGGTAAATTGAAGCCAATGCCAAAGAAATCACTTCAATACCATTTTTCATTTGAGAGATATTAAAATTTTAATTTTTGAAAATCTTAGTAAAATCTTCGAGGTCAATTCTGAGGCACTTAGAGGCTCCGGATGGGCCTAAAAATTGGTGGAAAACAAACATACTTGGCCCACAAGATTTCTCGAGACCTTTTTGAAAAGGTATTATAATAGAAAATTTGACAACAAGATCAAAAGTTACAACCCCGTGAAGCTGTAATACTCAAAATGATAAAATTTCAAAATATCTTACGAAGCAAGTTACACTTTCCAGAAGATTCTAGGGTGGTTACACCTTCCAAATAAATGATGTAAAGGGAGACTACAAAGAGGAGGCGAGAGCATAGTAGATGGTGGCTCCAATTTGTAAATTTGTAGATTTATGTAATTAGAAAGCCCATGTGATGGCAGATACAATGTTATAATTTCATTTTCATTTCAGTGATAATAGAAAATATTTTCTTTCCTTATTGCATTTTTTTTGTGTCATTATCTATTGTTTTTGCAAGTTTTAGATTGTAAGGGAAGTACCCCTCATCAAGTGGTATCAGAGCAAGTTTTCCTGAGTGTGTAAACAGATCGCCAAATGTGAGGTAGTTTGTGCTAGGACTTGTGGTTGTGGGTCTATGAGAAAAGATGCCTCCACAAAGAGACCGTGGTGGAAGAAATGTTGGGGTAATAGAAGAGGCTTTTAGAGCCCTCTAGAGACAAGTTCAAGGACTGCAATAGGAGCTGCATAGGAGAGCTAATGTTAGAAGAAGAGATGAAAGTGAGGATGAGGTTGAAGATGAGGAGCCATTCGAAGAGGAAGCACAGGATGTAATGGATCCTAGAGAAGTCAAACTGATTAGGACCATTTCCCATATTGGAAAGAGGCAAAAGATAGAAGTTTCTAATTTTTCTAGAAACCTAAATCTAGAGGAGCTAATCGATTGGATCAATCACATGGAAGAGTATTTTGAGTATGAGGAAATAGAAGACTCAAATAGGGTCAAATTTGCAAAGGCCAAATTGAAAGGCCATGCTAGCATATGATGGAGAGAAGTCTAGTTGGAAAGAAATAGAAGAGGAAAAGAGAAAATAACAAGATGGGATCGAATGGTGGAAAAATTGAAAAGACAGTTCATTCTTGGGGACTATGAGTTGGATTTTTTGAAGATGCAAGGGTTGAAACAAGCAGGAAAAACTATTAAGGAGTACATAGAAGAATTCTATCGAGTCTTGATCAGAACAGGTCATTATGAGGCCAACAAGGAGGAAGTTGTCTGTTACATAAATGGGTTGAAGTTCAGCATTCAAGAAGAGTTGAGTCTAATAAGAATGTCTACCATTGAAGATGCATATCAGTTTGCTTTGAAGGTAGAAGAAAATTTGAATAGGAGGTTTGAATGTAAGCAAAGAGGTGGAGGTCCCAGTCGAAGGACTAGTGGACGGTCATATGGAAGTCAAAATGAAGACCAAAAGAAGGGTGAAGGATATAGTAGTAGCCAGAACCAAAAAGGAGATAACACCTATCATCCTTGTGATCAAAATAATGGAGACCAAAGACAAAGAGGAAGATTTGGGCGAGGACCAGGGAGAGGAGGCTTTCATGGAATCTGTTTACAATGTGGAGAAGAAGGGAATAAGGCATATGTGTGTCCTCAACATCAAGGAAGGAAAAATAGAAGACTTGAGGGTAATGCACGAGTTGCACATGTAGACGAAGATGTTAAGTCTTCACATTCTGAGGATGTAGAAAGAGGAGAGGTTATTGTTACTAGAAGGGCCTTGCTGAAAGAGGATAAAGAGCCAACTCAAAGGAAGAATTTGTTTCACACCAGATGTAAGTGTGAAGGTAAAGTTTGCAATGTTATTATTGATGGAGGTAGTACCAATAACCTTGTTTAAGAAGAGATGGTTAGTAAGTTGCATTTGGAGAGAAGAATGCATCCAAATCCATACCGGATTGTTTGGTTGCAAAAGGACCATAAAGCTTTTGTAAATGAACAATGTCTGGTAAAGTTCAAGATTGGAAATTACCATGATGATGTATTGTGTGATATTATGCCTATGGATGTTTGTCATATGTTGTTAGGCAGACCATGGAAGTTTGATCAATGATCAGTACATGATGGACATGCCAACACCTATTAGTTTACAAAGGATGGAGTTTGTTATAAGTTGAAGCCCTTGAAAGAGGCAAAGGAAAAGGTATGTAGTAATGCAATAATTTGTTTAGTTGATGGAAGAAAGATCCTAGAAGGTATGAGGCATGAGCATATGTGTTTTGCATTGATCCCTAGAGTTGATAAAGAAGCTACTAATGAGGTACCTATAGAGGTTTCAAGTTTTTTGAATGAATTTCAAGCTATTATTTATGATAACGTACCTGAAGGTTTGCCTCCAATAACAAAGATTAGCCATTAGATGGACCTGATTCCCAGAGCTAGTTTTCCAAATAAGGTAGCTCATCGTATGACTCCAGTAGAAAGTGAAGAGTTGAATAGACAAGTGCAAGAGTTGTTGCGAAAGGGATTGATCAAAGAGAGTTTGAGTCCATGTGTAGTACCTACAATACTATCACCAAAGAAGGATAGAGAATGGAGGATGTGTAGAGATTCCAGAGCCATCAATAAGATCACCATCAAGTATACATTTCCAGTGCCAAGGATGGATGAAATCATGGATTGTTTGAGTGGAGCTGAGTACTTCATGAAGATAGATCTGAAGAGTGGTTCTCACTAGATTCGGATTAGAGAAGGAGATGAATGGAAGACAACATTCAATACCAAAGAGGGCTTGTATGAGTGGTTAGTCATGCCCTTTGGGCTAACTAATGCATTGATCACCTTCAAGTAGCTCATGAATGAGGTAATGAAAGAGTTTTTGGGTAAATTTGTCATTGTTTATTTGTATGACATTTTAATTTTTAGCAAGACATTGGAGGATCATTTCATACATATCAAAAAGGTTTTTGAGAAGCTAAGGGAGGAGAAGTTGTTGATTAATTTGAAGAAATGTAGCTTTGTGAAGAGAGAATTGATGTATTTGGGATTTGTTGTCTCAGTAGAGGATCTTAAAATGGATCTAGAGAAGGTGAGAGCTATCATTGAATGGCCTAACTCGAGTAGTGTTACAGAGGTAAGATCATTTCATGGTCTAGAAAGTTTTTACAAAAATTTTATTAAGAATTTCAGTAGTATTTGTGCACCTCTAACTGAAGCAATGAGAGGAGATAGAAAAGAGTTTAAGTGGACTATAGGCGCAGCAAAAAATTTTGATATGTTGAAGAAGAAAGTTATAGAGCAACCTATTTTGGCACTTCCATATTTCAATAAGGTCTTTCAGGTAGATTGTGATGCTAGTGGTACTACCATATGAACTATTTTGAGCCAAGAAGGTAAGCTTGTTGCCTATTTTAGTGAGAAGTTAAATGATGCTAAGAAAAAATATTTTTTCTATGATCAAGATTTCTATGCTATATTTCAAGCTTTGAAGAAATGGAGACACTATTTGTTCCCAAAAGAATTTGTTTTATATATTGATCACTAGGATTTGCAGTATCTCAATAGTCAAGGAAAGTTGAATCAAAGGCACTTAAAATGGGTTGAGTTTTTACAGAGTTATACTTTTTTTTTTAAGCATAAGAGTGGAAGGTCAAATAGAGTTGCAAATGCTTTAAGTAGAAGGAAAAATTTGTTGATAGAGATGAATATAGAGGATGTTGGGTTCATCAAACTCAATAGTTTGTATCCAGAAGATCCAGACTTTGCAAAAGCTTGGAAGGCCTGTTTGGAACCTGTTACTGTAGACACCGAAATCTGATTTAGGCCTGCGACTTCCATATTCTTCATAATTCGTATTCTTCTAATGATTAAATAATCTTAATTATTTAATTAATTCACCTTAACATTAATTCTTCTATTGATTAAATAATCTTAATTATTTAATTAATTCACCTTAACATTAATTCTTTTATTGATTAAATAATATTAATTATTTAATTAATTCATCTTAACATTAATTCTTCTATTAATTAAATAATCTTAATTATTTAATTAATTCACACTTTTCTTTATTCTACCTTATTAATTAAATAAACGCTTGTTATTTAATTATCTTACTAATTAACCTTATTCTTTCGGTTAATTAAAATAAATCATTATTTAATTTATTCTTTATCATATTTCAACTATAATTAAATAAAGTCATTATTTATTTAATTATTCATTTAAAATCCCTTTCGTCACTTAATTAAATAAATCTTATTTATTTAATTATCCTTCGAATATTGAGTCTCTTGAATTAAATGAATTATTTAATTCATTAAGTCTATTTTAACACATTCCTCTATATTTTAGATAATTATGTGAATTATCTAAGTATTCACTTTTACTCAACTCGACATCTATTTTAATCATTTAGTTAACTATTGATTTAATGTTTGAGTGGCGTCTTCGAGTAATCTCTTCGTCTAACCATTCTATCATCCACTTCTAACTCAATTGCGTGTACATGCGGATTAATTAAATATTCTTATTTAATTGATTAAGTGTTGTTCGTGCATTCGAACAGAGAGTTGCTTTATCAATCTTCATCTTTGTCATGCAAAGATATTTCTTATGTTTTTGAATGCCGAACTGAAGATTAAACCATTTATTTAATCTTTAATTCTATTTCTAATTCAAATCACTCATGTCACTTCTATCAGTTATCTGAATGCATGTTTAATCTGTCAATCTCAACCGTTCGTTGATCTTTCAATCTTGACCTGTCATTCGAATAATCAATTTTCTATAAATTGATTTGTCATTCTTCATTCTAATCTCTCTCGAAATCTCTCGCGAAATCTTATGACTTTTGAGAGCACTTTGTCTTGAATCTTCGATATTTTGCTAATCACTATCTTAGGCTATACTTGCACGAATTACTTGAAAATCTGAGGGCAATTATACTACACAAGAAAAATGGAGAAGGGCAATCGAGATAATTCATGGAAATACGTTTGAAAATTGGTGAGATTGTTCTAGTTTTAATTACGTTTTTACTTTCCCATGTTCTTTGTTGCTTAACGTATGAATTTGCATTCTAGATTTAGTATTTGTATTGCATGTGTGCTTCTAACGATCTAATAATATTTGTTGTCTATTGTGCAAAGGCTTGTTTCATTTTCAGACGTTACATTTTGGTGAACCCGACGTGAATTACTAACCCTCTTGATTAACATTCTTTGTTTGGAAGTTTTTTGGTGTTTTTTGTGTTGAAAGGTGTAGGTACTTTTGAAGAATCTTGAAAATAACACATTTTGGAGTCTTTTGAGGTCAAATAAATAGCATGGTTGCGTTCGGAAGGGTCGAGAGATGAAGATTCATATATTATACTGCATATTTTCGTTAAGGGAAGCATTTTTTACAAGAAAAACACAATTTTTTTTGCGGCTGCTAGCCAGAATGATGTATTTGCAAGAAGAATGACGCATTTGATTTAAAAGTGACGCATCTGCAATTCCTGAACCGCAATTGAGTTTCTGAACTGCATCTAACATAGAAACAACGCATCTACAATTCCTGAACCGCAATTGAGTTTCTGAACCGCATCTGACACAAAAACAACGCATCTGCAATTTCTGAACCGCAATTGAGTTTCTGAACCGCATCTGACAGAGAAATGACGCATCTGACAATTCCTAAACCGCAACTGGTATCCTGAGCCACAACTGAAAAATAAACGACACATCTAACTGGTAACGAAACGACGCAATTGACTGGTAAAAAATTTTATTTCTGCTTTCGGCAATCTGGAATTTTCAATTGATTTTCGTGTTACTGATATTTGATTTTCAGCGTGTGGCCATTTGGAGTTAACAAGTTTTTGCAGGATGATTGACGAAGACAAAATTGAAAATTAGTAATGATATCTTCTGCAGGACGCTTATCGAAGACCCTAGTTAAATTTTGAAACAGATTGTTTGGTAGCGTAGCAAATATTTCATTTGGTTAAAATTAACAAGTGTCTACTGTGTTTGGTGCGAAAGCACAAGTCTGGTTACCCTTATGATTTGGTATATCGAAGTATCCTCTCCCCTTGCGCATCCGTGTGATCCTGGGTGTAAGAAAAATAGTTACCAACTCTAGAACTTGGGCCTGTTCTGGTGGGAAAAAGTACTCACCCCAGGACGACTCAGACCGGTAGCACCCTGAACCCGAGGGACTTCCAGCCGGTATATAAAAGTGGGTTCTTGGGGAAATCCCAAGAATCACGAGTGTGGTTCCAATGAGATGGATCCGAAAGGGGACTCGCGCCATATGGATCACACTCCACGAACGGAATGCCCGAATTAAATACCCTTTGTTGTAGAGACCAACCTATTTGTGGCCGTTGCTTGGTATTAGTGCAGGGTACAGTATCATGCCCGAAGATACTCACTACTGATCCCCTTGAGTATAGATAGTAGTTCTTGGGAGGTCATTGCCCAAAGAATTCAGAATTGGTGTGCTCGAAAGACATTAATGAGCCGTGGAGGGGAGCCAATGCCACCAAATTCCTAAGCTATCCGCTTTCGAGAAGGAAAGGTGTTCATCACCAATCCGGGGTATAATAGGTGGGCTATACCAAGTATACAAACCCTAGGCATTTGGCCTATTAGGATGTGCTTGCCTATTATCACTTTAAACGTTCTTGGAGTCCAAAATTGAAACTGAAAACACTTTGTCTTACGATTGTCTTTGATTGTCAGAATTTGATCATGGAAAACTGAGTCAATTTAAATTTCATGTCACTGAAAATTAACAGAGAGTCGCAAATATTCACCAGAAACACGCATCTATATTTTTGAGTCGCATCTATTACTTTTGAGTCGCATCTGTCAATTTTGAGTCGCATCTGTTACTTTTGAGTCGCATTCTGTCAGATAGAGTCGCATATGTCAATTTTGAGTCGCATCTATTACTTTTGAGTCGCATTCTGTCAGATAGAGTCGCATCTGTCAATTTTGAGTCGCATTTGGTAATTTTGAGTTGCATTTGTCAGTTTAGACCGCAACTGTTAAACTTGAACCGCATCTGTTAATCTTGAGATGCATCTGTTAATCCTGTGATGCATCTGTTAATCCTGCACTGCATCTGTCTGATTACCAGAAAAACCAAAATTTACAGTCACTGTCCAGTCATCACATTTGCACCAGTTTCAGTTGTCTTCACACAAACAGTCTTTGAAACAGAAACCTGAAACGATTTGCTCAATTTTGCATCCTTTAGGTTCATTTAGTCATTACCATAGTTGTCTTCAGTTAGAGTTTACCTTCATCTTAGGGTACATATCACCTTGCATTAGACTTCTAGAAAGGTCACTTTTACAAACTTTAGGAGTAGTCCACCATCTATACTCTAGAAAGGTCATAGTGTCAACGAAATCTGTCATTGAACCTAGTCTTATCATCTTATACTTTGTCCTATAGAGAGTCATCCTAGCTCATCAGTCTAGTTAGGAAACTCAACTTGTCTTTGATCCTTGTCCTACATTGGTTCCTTGATTTAAACTAAATTGACACCTTGGTTTGACTTTAGGTAGTTGGTCCCTTCGTCTTTGGTTTATAGAATCGATCACTTTAGGGTCTTGCTTAGACTTTGCATCTTTAGAGTCTAGACTAGTGTCATCCTAGAACATTCATTATTTGCATACGAAAATCCCAAAAACATAGCTTAGGTTGCATACCTTAGACTTAAGTCACTCTTTGCATTGTCATACCTTAGCCCTCATATCACATACCCTAGTCATACTCCATCTTTCATCATAGCCTCATCACTATGTCTGCAATTTACCTTGATAGGTGTGCTAGTCAAGTTGAATACCAGTTACTCCATAATGGTCAATACCAATAGGCCCTAGACTTCAAAAGACAATATATCCAATCCAAATGCCAATCAATGTCAACCCATGGTCAACTACCCACATATCATTCCTACCAACAATCCATAAGTCCTAGTCCTCCATCCATCTACCCTCATTATCAAGAGTCCCTTAGCATAATCCATGCCATGAATCAACAACTAACGTCCACTTATCACCCTTATCCTAACCTTGACAAAGGAAACCAACCTTCCACTAATCCCTTCCAAGTTTCCATGTCCTACCCTAGTCCTTCATCCACTAATTCCTTCCAAGCCTCCATGTCCTATCCTAGTCCTTCATCCACTAATCCCTTCCATGCCACTCCATCTCACTCTACATTTAGTCATGACAATACATCTATTCATGGTCTCCAAGGTCACATCCCATCTACTAAACTTGAGGATACATGTCAAATGGAAAGTCTAAAGCATGACTTCGTGGCTTCACCTTCATGTCAAGATCAAAGTAGTCTATCCCATGACCCTATCTTTAAGTCCATCCAAGAAGTCCTTCTAGATAATCATGGCATCCAAAATACACCTATCCTTGATCAAGATTTCATTCCCAATCATATCATTCAAGACAAACCCGTCTTTGATCAAGACACTACTATTGAGCAAGAAGTCCAAAATGATCCACTCCTTGACCTTTATGCCATTCATGATCAAACATTTGAAGACGACCCTATCCAAGTACCAAATGCATCCATTTCCCAAAATGAGACACTTGCCTCCTTTGAAAACATAGATGATATTCCTCTAGAACGAGAGTCTCCTACTCTAGACATATTTGCAAATGATCAAGCTATAGCTGAGTTCATTGGACTCTATGACAATGACCATAAAGATGGCTTTGACATCGACTTGGAAGCACCAGTAGAATCCTCTGAATCTGATATGTCACAAAATCACACCAAAGATATCCAACATGTCAATGAAGCTAAGAGATCCTATCAACTAGGATCATCCACTTTTATCAGATCAGGCTTTCTTGTAGAGGAGAAGATTCCAAGTAACAGTTTCCACAAACAGAATGATGGGTTAGCATCTTGCTTCCAAAATGAAAAATACCCCATCGCAAACAGAATCTGTTAGAGCATGCAGTACCAAGGAAAAGGACTAGGCATACACGAGCAAGGAATTCTAGAACCAGTACAGTTTCAAGCAAATCCTAGACATCAAGGTCTTGGTTATCCTTCAGTCAGAAAATCTAATGATGTTAATGTTACCTTCTCGATATTGGGGGAAAATTTATCTGATACAAACATCAAAACAGAGGCCATTAGTAGTTCTTACCATAAGGTTGTTGCCAACACTCCTTCCATCCATACCATAAATTGTCATTCCAACATGAATAAACCTTCCATTTGGAACCAACAAAAACAAAATTCTTACAAATTCAAAGTTCAAAATCAAATATCAAAGGCCATTGAATCAATCAAAAATCCAAGTGGACAAATAAAGTTAAAATGGATCCCAAAGAAAAATGGATCAAGCAAAGAAAATAGTTCAAAAGTAAAAGTCAATCAAAATGTGGAGCGACAAGAAAAGAGGATTCCCACATATAATAAATGTCCACCTCCTTCAAAATGGTCATCATACAAGGCGTATAAAAGTCATGGTTCCAAAAATTATTCCAATCTGAAACCCAGTCTCCATCATCCATCACCCCAAGTTTGGAAAATGAAAATTCCTACATCTAAATTGCTAAACGCATCTACCATCATCCATCATAATCCTACACCTTGCCTAAAGTCTAAAAATCCTACATCACAAATCTGTCGCATCTTGGCAGCAACTCTTTATTGTAAGGACTCCCATGGCACTCTATCGCGATGTGTGTATTTTGATAAGGCCAACTCTAGTGTCAACAAGGATCACAATGACATCAATCAATTGTATGCAAGTGCTATGATCCTAACAAGACAACTACTTCATCAAGGTTATTATTGGCATATCATCACACCAATCTCTACATCAACACCATCAATGGATTCGGCATAGTCAGTGATCATCTAAAGCATCAAGGCTATCCAGAAAATTTAAAAAAAAAAAGAAAGAAAGAAAGAAAGAAATTCACTTTGATGAAAACCTAGCAAACAGGCATCTTGGTGACACCAAAAAGAAAAACAAAAGTCAAGAGAAAAATTTCGTCCAATAGTGAAAACCATTCTTATGGCGCTTTGGATAAGTACCATGATGAAAACCTGGCAAACAGGCGTCATGTGTAAGAAATTATCTATGTGGACTATTACACTTGGGGGAAAGTTGTCTCATCTCCCATACCCTTCGTATGACATTTCCATCTATCCATCTTAGCCCTACCTCTCATGTCCATTTTCCCAGCTACTTTGATCTTGATAAGGATGGGTAGAAACATAAATAATGCTTTGGAAAAACTCTTGACATGTCTATCCTTTGGTCATACACTATCCATGAAATATCATGTCATAGCCTTCATAGCATTTTTCCAAACAAGTTATCCTTATACACAATACCTATCGCATGCCTTGGTTTTTCCCTTGCCAATGGTCTAAGGATCTTCCATCATCCCATCCAATCTTGAAAAGTCATTGCAAATGCAACAAGCCCAATCCATATAATCTTTCTATGCATTCTAGTGCATCAATCAAAACATTCATTGGCTTTGTTTCTAGCATGGCTACAAACCTTGATCCTTTAGTCACATTATCATCATCCTCATGTTGTTTCAGGATGTGTCCTTCCTACATCAAACAACATTGTCACCATCCTCATCACCTGTCAATTGGTTTTCAGCTTGACTAGGGGCAAGATCATGGTTGTCCTTAGATTCTTGTGCATGCTTGCTTGGTTGCTTGTAGGAATCACTACCCTGTACATAGTCCACTTCCCTATACATACTCCTTATCCCTGTACATACTGCCTATCCCTGTACATATCCCTTATCTTTCATATCCATCGCTTGTATATAGCATTCCTAATAAGTGGTAGTCTTTCCCATAACTTGGAATGATTGACATCGAGAGCATTTCATATCCCCCGTCTTATCCTATTCATAATCAATTGGTCTTATACTCGACTGGGGGCAAACACTTGACATGTGTCATACTGGTTCTTACATTGGCTATGTTGAAGACGTTAAAACCATGGAAAGTCCACGAACATCGCAAAATGACCTGAGAAAATGCAAAAACATCACAAAACTTCAAAAGGACAAAAAATTTAAAACATTTTGACAATCCAAAAATAGAATCAAAGTCAGTCACACTTGTCAGTCTTTTTCATTTGTCGAACTACGTTGCCTCTACGACTGGATGTAGGCAAGGCCATCTGCCGATGTGCCCCCGAGGCATTAGGTCATTCCGTTTAGGTTTGTCTGTACAAAGTCATGCGTCAATCCATATGTCTATATGACAAGGTCATTGGTCATGTCGAACTACGAGGTCTCTGCATGTACAATGTAGGCAAGGCCATCAATCGATGAGCCCCCAAGGCCACACTAGGTCAGTCCTTTAGGGTTTGTCGTCACACACAGCCAATTGTCCACACATCATATCAAGTCATGCATCAATCTGGTGAACAAGTCAGCAATATCTCTGAGTCATATCAAACAACTTGCCAAACAAAACAATTCAAACAGATCAACCAACCGTCTGCTACAGGATGTGTCCTTCTTGGAAACAGACGTTATCAAAACAATCAACCTATGTCTTATTTAGGATGTGTCCTTCCTGCGTAATCGACAAGGTCAAAACAATCAAACGTAGCCTTACACAGGTTATCACATCAACGGCATCTGACTCAACATCTTATATGATACATGTCTTTCTGAAACCAGGCTTTGTCATGCCTTATCAGATAGTCATAACATCGAAACCAGACTTACAGTCTTATCCGGTATGTGTATCTCCTGAAATCAGGCTCTACCAATCAAACAAATCAAACAAACAAATCATGTTTTGGCAAATATTTTCATTGGCTTATTGACTTTATGGCTTATTTATCTTATCATTTATCTTGAATTGATGACTAGGATTCATGTTACTAGCTTTCTCAAGGATGTCCCATGAAGGATTTAGAGAAGCAACGATGTATCGGAATTCTATTTTCTTTGACTACTATCTGTTACTGTCTTTTCAATTTGATTTTGAGTCATGTTACTAGTTTCCTCAAGGATGTCCCATGAAGGATTTAGAGGGGCGATGGCGTCTCATGACCGGTCTTTTTTTCTTTTGATTCTGTCATGGTTTGTCGACAAAAAGGGCAACTTGTGCCTTTAGTATGAGTTAATGACAATCCTTGTCTGCGACTGTCTGTTATCAGCAAGTGGATGACCTTGCACACCTTGATCTATGTCATATCACGGTGTTTTTCTCCATTTGTATTAGTCCCGCCCAATGATGATAAAGTGCATTACCTTTTGTGATACAGCAAAATATCGAAGATTGCTAATACTAACATCTATCTCCTGTCTTTCGTTCTTTCTCGATCTTTCTTTTTGCACTAAAATTTCTTCTTTTCTACATCTTCACCACCCTTATCTATTTTCTCTATCTTTTTTCTTTCATCTTCTAGTTCTCTCATCAATTTCGAGAGCACACTCATGTTCCTTGAACCCGCCTGTCCTCCCGAGGGGGCATACCTTCACCTATTTTACACTAGGGCATGACTGGGGCATATTTTTATCGACTTTCTTTGACACAACGCCTAAGTGACATTGTATCAAAGAGGGGCAAATGTAGACACCGAAATCTGGTTTAGGCCTGCGACTTCCATATTCTTCATAATTTGTATTCTTCTAATGATTAAATAATCTTAATTATTTAATTAATTCACCTTAACATTAATTCTTCTAATGATTAAATAATCTTAATTATTTAATTAATTCACCTTAACATTAATTCTTTTATTGATTAAATAATCTTAATTATTTAATTAATTCATCTTAACATTAATTCTTCTATTAATTAAATAATCTTAATTATTTAATTAATTCACACTTTTCTTTATTCTACCTTATTAATTAAATAAACGCTTGTTATTTAATTATCTTACTAATTAACCTTATTCTTCCGGTTAAATTAAAATAAATCATTATTTAATTTATTCTTTATCATATTTCAACTATAATTAAATAAATTCATTATTTATTTAATTATTCATTTAAAATCCCTTTCGTCACTTAATTAAATAAATCTTATTTATTTAATTATCCTTCGAATATTGAGTCTCTTGAATTAAATGAATTATTTAATTCATTAAGTCTATTTTAACACATTCCTTTATATTTTAGATAATTATGTGAATTATCTAAGTATTCACTTTTACTCAACTCGACATCTATTTTAATCGTTCAGTTAACTATTGATTTAATGTTTGAGTGGCGTCTTCGAGTAATCTCTTCGTCTAACCATTCAATCATCCACTTCTAACTCAATTGCGTGTACATGCGGATTAATTAAATATTCTTATTTAATTGATTAAGTGTTGTTCGTGCATTCGAACAGAGAGTTGCTTTAATCAATCTTCATCTTTGTCATGCAAAGATATTTCTTATGTTTTTGAATGCCGAACTGAAGATTAAACCATTTATTTAATCTTTAATTCTATTTCTAATTCAAATCACTCATGTCACTTCTATCAGTTATCTGAATGCATGTCTAATCTGTCAATCTCAATCGTTCGTTGATCTTTCAATCTTGACCTGTCATTCGAATAATCAATTTTCTATAAATTGATTTGTCATTCTTCATTCCAATCTCTCTCGAAATCTCTCGCGAAATCTTATGACTTTTGAGAGCACTTTGTCTTGAATCTTCGATATTTTGCTAATCACTATCTTAGGCTATACTTGCACGAATTACTTGAAAATCTGAGGGCAATTATACTACACAAGCAAAATGGAGAAGGGCATTCGAGATAATTCATGGAAATACGTTTGAAAATTGGTGAGATTGTTATAGTTTTAATTACGTTTTTACTTTCCCATGTTCTTTGTTGCTTAACATATGAATTTTCATTCTAGATTTAGTATTTGTATTGCATGTTTGCTTCTAACGATCTAATAATCTTTGTTGTCTATTGTGCAAAGGCTTGTTTCATTTTCAGACGTTACAATTACATTGGATAGGAAAAGATGGTTGGATTTTTTAATCCATAATGGAATGATGTTTAGAGGAATCCAATTGTGCATTCCAAGGAGTTCTATGAGAGAGAATCTAATCAAGGAGAACCATAGTGGAGGATTGGTTGGGCATTTCGGTCAAGATAAGACCATTGCTCTTGTTAGTGAGAATTATTACTGGCCACAGTTACAACAGGATGTGAAGAAGTTTGTACAAAGTTGCAGAGTATGTAAGATGGTGAAAGGAAAAATTTTGAATAATGGATTGTATAAGCCATTGCCTGTACTTTAGAGGCCATGGGAGGACATTATTATGGATTTCGTCATTGGATTTTCAAGAACACAGAGAGGGCATGATTCCATATTTGTGGTGGTGGATAGATTTTTGAAGATGGCACATTTCATTTTGTGTCATAAGACCAGTGATGTTCATATTGCAGAGTTGTTTTCCAGAGAGGTGGTGAGTCTACATGTTCTACTGAAGAGTATAGTTTCAGATAGAGATACCAAATTTGTTCGTTATTTTTGGAGAACATTATGGAAGAATTTGAAGACAAATTTCAAGTTTAGTTCTGCTCACCATCCACAGACTGATGGACAAATGGAGGTGGTCAATAGGAGTTTGGGCAACCTGCTAAGATGCTTAGTAGGAGATAAACCAAAGGGATGGGATTTGATTTTACCATAGGTTGAATTTTCTTATAACAATTCTATCAACAAGAGCATTGGTAAATCTCCATTCCATATTGTCTATGGGAATAGTCCAAGGAATGCTTCTGAAATGAGAAAGATGGATAAAGGAGAGAATAGTAGTGCTGAGGCTGAAGATTTTGCTGAGCACCTGAAGAATTTGCACAATGAGGTGAAGAAGCATATCAATAAGATCAACTCTCAATATAAGGCTAAGGAAAATTAGAAAAGGAGGTATAAGGAGTTCCAGGTAGGAGATGAAGTCATGGTTCAATTGTGAAAGGAAAGGTTTCTAGTTGGAACATACAACAAGTTGAAGATGAAGAAGTTTGGACCATGCAAGATCCTAAAGAAGTATGATTCAGGAAATGCATATGAGGTATAGTTTCCTGATGGAATTCATATTTCATAGGTGTTTAACATCTCAGATTTAATAGAATATCATGAGGGAGGAATTGATGAAGAAATAATAGAGGCACAGTGGAACATTCTAGCACCTAGTTCAGAAAAGGAGGAGATAGAAGACATTTTGGATAGTCTTGTGGGAAGAAGCACAAGAAACACGCAATATGCAGAGTACTTGGTGAAATGGAGAGGAAGGTGTGTTGAAGATTCATTATGGTTATCTGAGACTAAGGTTAACCATCTTAGTTTCCCTCTAACTCCTGAGAAGTGACAGGGTCACTTTTCAAATTACCCCAAGTGTTTGATGCAGGAGCATCCAGGGTGTAAGAGCAATCTTACATCACCCAAAAAAATGTTGTTTCTTTTCAATAAGGGCTAAATTTGGTAGGGTTTCTATTTTAGTAAGTTTAAATTTATGCACAGCTGGACACAAAAAAATCTTACACAGACCTATAGAATGGTAAATTGAAGCCAATGGTGAAGAAATCACTTCAATACCATTTTTCATTTGAGAGATATTAAAATTTGAACTTTTGAAAATCCTAGTAAAATATTTGGGGTCAATTTTGAGGCACTTAGAGGCTCCAGATGGGCCTGAAAATTGGTGGAAAACAAAAGTAGTTGGCCCACAAGATTTCTCGAGACCTTTTCAAAAAGGTATTATAATAAAAAAAATACAACGGTCGGATCAAAATTTATGACCCCGTGAAGTTGTAATACCAAAATTAATAAAATTTCAAAATATCTTACAAAGGAAGTTACACTTTCTAGAAGATTCTAGGGCAGTTACACCTTCCAAATAAAGGATGTAAAGGGGGAATACAAAGAGGAGGTGAGAGCAGAGTAGATGGTGGCTTTGATTTGCAAATTTGCATATTTATGTAATCAGAAAGTCCATGTGATGGCAAATATAATGTTGTAATTTCATTTTCATTTAAGTGATAATAGAAAATATTTTCTTTCCTTATTTCATTTTGTTTGTGCCATTATCTGTTGCTTTTGTGAGTTTTAGATTGTAAGGGAAGTACCCCTCATCAAAACCCTAAAATTCTACCTGAAGCAACCAAGCCACAAATCACTTGCAATAGTTGGATTATAGCAAACCTTCTGCTCAAATTAGCAATAACTAAGCCTAACATATCCCCATCACAAGAGGAGTAAGGATCACCAATTTTTGAAGAGAAACATTCTTCAAATTGCACCAACCAACCAAACACCAACCCTGAGACCACCTCAAGAGGATGGATCTCCCCTCTATAGGAGAGAAAGAAGTGGGGCCCAGAACTACCAAAGTGACCTCCCTCAAAAGAAAGCACGCACCACCTCAATAGGGACCAGCAGAGGAGAGAAGCACTTCCCACCATCTCTACAACCTCCAGCTCCACCTCAATAGGAGAAGGCTCCACCTTAATAGGAGCAATATTCACCTCTATTGAATACAGTGTTTCTAGAGCATAGTAGCAAGCAAGAATGCTTGTAGAATAGGAAACCACCTCCTCCCAAGGAATCCAAATAGCAAGAACAATGGGAAGGGTGACAACAACCTCCCAATAATCAACAAAATCATCCCAACACATCGTATAACCATCCCTTCCTTCAGAAAAAGAACCATCCACCACAAGGGGAAACCAACAAACCAAGGGAGCCCCCACAAAAAAAACACCCACGGTAGGCCACAAAGGAACCCTTCCCAAGCAAGAAAATCCCTTAAAGGGAATAAGGAAACTCCAAGCTGCACCACAATAGTAGGTAACCAAGAGAGTGGAAAACAACAACCCAACAGGGCAGAGACCCCTCCTCAAACCAAGAGCCAAACTAACCACTTCCACCAACTAGGAAGCCTTCCTAAAGCACAAACCCCACCACCACAGAGCAAGGCAAGGTCTTCTGAACCACCAAGGAAACTCACTAAAAGATCCCACTCTCGTCAAATTTCCAGTGGAAGAGGATGCACCAAAGACACCAAAAGACTCAAAGCACCACCAACCAAGCATGAGCACCAAAGGAAAGGAAAAAAGAAGAGAGCAAAGCTAGACCCCATTCTCCAGCAAAGAGCGGAGCACCAAAACTCCACCAACTACCACAAAACCCAAGCCCCTAACAAGGAGAACTAGAGGTTGCAGCACCACACTATAGCACATCCACCCCACTGAGTAGAGAGGTAGCCCACAAGCATTCACAGAAAGGAAACCCACTGCAAAACATGAGCCCCTACATAGGAGAGACCACAACCGCAAAACCAAAAGATAGAGGTTAGATGAGCACCCCTCCAGAAACATAGCCAATGGATAGCTAAGTCCTAGAGAGGCACCATATAAGAAAACCTAGATCAAAATGCCTCCAAACCTCATAGGAGCACCCATCCCCACCAAGGAGAAGACAAACACTACCCTCACCAAATCATGAAACACCTCCAAAATAGCAAAGAGAGAGAGGATACAGGGAGCAGCAAGATGCACCCAAACAACATGGCCATTAGAAAGGAGATACCTGGGCCAAAAAAAACCCTGGCCCGAAGGGAACACATCACCCCACCTCTGCAAACACTAGGAACCAACACCAGCATTCTCCATCGAATGTCTTCTAGAGAGCAGTAAACCCTAGACTATAGAGCAGTCGTCAAGAAAAACACACATTGAAGAACCAACCCTCGAGTAGAGCAAGGTTGAGAAACCTCCACTCCACCACCATCACCATCCACATAACCCAGCTGTTACATAACAGCAACCAATGCAACAAAGAATAGCAGTGCAAGACAATCCCCGTTAGGATCTTCTCCATCGTCTTTGCTCAGAACTGAGGAAATCAAAAATCATTGCCCACACGTAGGTATTAGGTAGTAGGAAGGAAACAAACAAGAGTACTTGACAAGGCATGAAGATCCAAGCTAGCAACAGGACCAAACATGACCCCTGCAAAGCCACCAAAATTGGTAGAAAGATCCACAGGAAGAAAAAGAACAGGGACAACATTGGCACAAGCAACAACACCCAAGCTCGCACCAATAGTAGGAACCCAATAGTCTTCATCATCATCAACCTCATCATCTTCACTAGCGCACTCAAATTTCAAACCTCCTTTGTTCCCGCTCGCCATCCATGACATCTTATGTTGTGTACATGCTTGCTAGGAATTACAAATACAAAGGCTTGAATTGTAAAGGAACTATTGGGCAGGATAGAGTATATGATGTATACCCTCAATTTCACTTGAATACTTCCATCTATAGGAGTGTTAATAATTCCTTCACTATGTATATAACTAGAACCCTGCAAGATGCTCTTCACATGAGAATTTCAGTAGACGCAATGGATTTGGTAAAGAAATATGGCTATTGGTTCATTCAATTTCCAAAATTCACATATATCAGAATTCATGGAAATCTAGAAGTACCCTACAGACTTCCTAGGTACCCAACAGATAAGGTTATATTGCTTGAATTGACAAGACAGTTGGCAACATTTTATGTAGTTTTGAAAGCAATGCACAAGATAGGGGTTGGTGGGGATTTCCCCTTTAGAATTGGCAGTGTGGAGGATTTTCCATCTATTCAAAGTGCACATCATTCACAATCTAAGATGGCTTACTTGCATTTATATTCTCATTCAAATAGAGATAATTTTGACCCTTATGGAGTGGCACAAAAAATGGCCAATAGGGAGTATATACATAAAGATAACATAGAAGATTATTGGGAAAATTGTCAAGATGAATTTGAAGTGATTAAAATAAAATACTCCAAGCTCCCACTAAAGCTAATAAGACTTTATGCAGTAACAAATGTGTTGCACCAAGTTGAAGATGAAGATAAATATCATGATTATGTACAGTTCCAAAATAAACCACTCCCTGTAGTAAATTGGGCAGAAGATGAAGTGGTGGAGTTGGATCAAATTAATGCTTTGTTGATAGGGTATTCAAAGAAGTGGGTGAAACATAAGATTTTGGAATTGGAAGTAGAAGGAAAAAAATTCACTTATGATTTGATGGGAGACTTAGAGTCTCAATTAGAAGAGAGTGACTCTGAGAAAACAAAAGATGACACTTCAGTTCTTCAAGGGGAAGATGATTCTAAAGATGAGCCTCTTGTGATCAAGAGGAAAACAAGAAGTCAAGCTAAGGCTGGTGCTAAAGATAAAGGGCCTAAAAGACAACCGATTCCTAAAAGGAGAAGACCTAAAAAAGAGGTAACTGAAGAGGAATCTGCTACTCAACCTACAAAGAAAAGAAGACTTTTCACATAAAGAGAAAAGGGCTCACCTTCAAAGAAATCATAGAAGAATAAATTCAATGAAGAAGGTGTTAAAAGGTGGAGGACAACTAAGAGGGGGGGTGAATTAGTTGTCACCAAATTCAAACACAAAACTTCAAAAACTTATCAACTTCACAACCACAGTATTTTGTTATTAAGTATGAACATGAAATGTAGATAACAAAAAGAAAAATCAACACAATGAACACCAAATTCATGTGGAAAACCCAATAAGGGAAAACCACAGTGAGGATTAACTCACAATATAAAGTAATTTCAAAACCGAATATATAAGGCTCACTACCAAAGGGCTCACTGCCCAGAATAGGACTCACTATCCAGATACAAAAACTCACTACTTACACAAGGAGGCTCACTGCCTACAAAAAGGATTACAAAAACAAAAGCTTCACAACTGAGATGAACTAATGAGAGTGCACCTAACAAGTTTTGATACAGTTCCAGTGATGCTCAATAGACTAACTTAACACATTGAAAATCATTTTTGCACTTCTTCACATTCGTATCAATGTCATTCCTTGCTCTCTTTCTTACTAAAATCTTTAAAACTATCCTACATATATATCTGATCTATTCACAAGCATCAATTAGGTCAGCCTAATTAGATGCAATCCTTGTTTACCAAAAATACCAACTGACAACATCAAGCATTCGCAAAGTCTTTTCAAACAATAAATCAAAATGTGTAGCACACTACATCATGTCGGCATGGACCTAATATAGGTCATACATAAATCCGCATAACAAAATTAATTCACCATATCACCAATTATCCATGAGGTCAGCTAGAGATGGGCTGAATAGAAAAATGCAATCAAAAAAATAATGTCGATACACCATACGAGCACCTGAGCATGAGAGATTCTGAACATACATGCTTTCAATATCCATAAACTATTTCCCAAAACCGCAAGCACCAACTATTAACCATAGAGGATTTCAAACTAAAATGCCAGAGAATGTAAATTGTATAGCGGTTTAGATACCAGACCAAGATACTAAATCAAACAATGACTCAATCTCGCAATCACAACTCATATAACATGGTGACATCAATGACAACACAAAAACTATATAGTTAGCCATTCTTCATTCTTCCAACAATCTTCCCCTTTGTCATTGATGGCAACATGTGCCAAAATTTACAAAACAACATTATTTCCCCTTATCATCATTTCCCTTTCCCTTTTTATTCCTCTCCCCCCCCTTTGACATCAATGGAAAAGGGCGACCAAAAATAGGATGTAAACATATGTACATGGTAACATTGTATATACAAAGAAATTCCAACTCCCCATTTCAAACATTCAAGTGAAAATGGCACTTTTACATGAAATATTTTCTTGTACCTATCTCTTATGATCAGAATAATCATTTTCCAAGCAAGCACTGTTGAATTCATCCTTACACTCATACCATCCAATAAAGACAAATGCATAAAAGAGGATGTCTGGTCTGAATACAAACATTGTCGTTCACAATCTTTTGCATCAGAGAGTATTCCAGAGAGATGATCCAACCGAACCTCAACAATTTCTTTAACCAACGAGAAGGTTTTAACCAAGTTTCTCTTTGCCTCTAAGCAATCAACAACTCCACTTATAATTCACCAACTCTTATTCTCTATTTTCCATTCTTTTCTTTGAAGAAATAAACACTATTTCCAATATAATTCATCTCCGATTCAATGGCTTCAATTATGCTTCTAAAATTGTCAATAGCTATCAGCCAGCAGAGACAATATTTGTAGATATCAAATATTTCTTTGATGCATTCTCTTGTCTCATTAATGTGTTTAGATAACACTTTTTTGGATTTGGTACATCTTCTCTCTTTGAACTTATGACCTTTGGGTCCTTCCAACAATGTTCGTTCTTCAATAACTTCTACCAGATCATCTGGTAATGGGTCAGACACATCTAAAACTGAGATACCCCTACTGAGAAAATAACCAATACATCATCAATTTTAAGTCTCTCGATTGGATAGCATGCACTCCACATTTCACCAACCTTCTTCATATCACCTTTATCTAAGATCATCTGTATAGCCTCTAGATCAAAGGAGTTAGATCTAGATAGAAATTCTTCTTCATTCTTCTTTTCTTTCGAGAGAGTGATACATCTTTTGTGATAGTTTTTCTCCTTTTAGATTCCTAAGGGGATTCACCAATGACAACTTCCAATTCTTTCTTACCGAAGGAGGAGCCCACTTCAAACTGACTAGGCACTGACATACCGGAGCATATATTCTTCTTCAAGGATACAAAATAGGTTTTGCAAACAATTACATTTTCCTCCATCGATTCCAAATGCCTATAAACTTGTTTTCCAATAGGAATACTGAATTCCCACTCAACATTTTCTCTTCCTGATAGTGAGCTCAAAAAGTAAAATATCAAATATATGAGAAAATATCCAAACTAAAAAGGATAGCCCTCGACCAAAAGACATTCTGACATTCTCAATTAGGTTTTCTAGTAATAGGCTAAAAAAATTAAACTACTTATTTTCCTTAACCATCATGTGTGCAAGATATACAACAATACCCAAAGTCAAACTGTCACAATTTCAAAATTCGATTTTATAAGAGATGGCGTACGCAACATACCTTACAGTAGAATCAGAAATAGTATTTATCAATAGAGCTCGAGGGTCTTTGTCAATACTAGTAAGCTCCTCCACATCTTTGTATTTCATGGTTTTCTTCCCAGGAAGTCCCTAACACTGCATAAACCAGTAATCACTTTGATTTCCTCCTTCGTGATCAGATAGGGTTTTTCCAACATAATGTTGTCATCCTTGAATTGACTTAACAAGAACAAGATAGATTTTTTGTCTGCAAACAAGGGAAATTCTCCCCATAAATCCATACCTAGGGATTTTATGCTCTGCAATTCATTTGTCTTCAGCCCTAGTTCCATTTCCTTCATCTTCCTATGATCGAATTCTTCCAATTCAACACCCTTCAACTTCAGTGGAATATTTCCACTCGATCCTTTGTCCATCGTCGAGCTTATCTTTCTTGAATTTGTTATTACTCAATCAAAACTTCTTCCTTTTCCCTTTTGTAAACTAAGAAATGATTTCTAATTATCGATAATAATTCCTTCAAATTACCTTAGAATTGCTCCAAATCACTTCGAGATCGCTTCAAGGTTACTTCAAGTGCACAGGTGATAAAAAAATACTTATGAATTTTACTTTATACACCATTGGTTTTCCCTAATTCACATTAAATGTGGTAGACTTCAAAAGCTGATAAAAACTCTTATTTCTCTGCACTGTAAACCCCAAATCGATCCGCAAAAGAACATTCTTGCAACTTTTCTTACTCATTCTTTACAATATATCCTCATGCCAATTTCTGACATGCCATTCATCTAGGGGGTTTGTATAGTTTTTTGTCAATGCTCCCCCTAAGACCATGCTAGGTCTAATTCCTAGAGGAATTGACTATATCGGATGAGGGCATAGACACATCAATTGTCTTTAGCTCTTCTTCTTTCTTCCTCCATATCTTATTCATCTCTTGCTTCACCTCATCTTTGTCAATTTTCTTCACTAGCTCGTTCTTCTGCACTGGAGAAGACTGCTTTCCCTTCTTACTTCTGCAAACCTTTGAGATATGTCCAGGTTTGTTGCAATTATAGTAGACAACACTTTTCTTATTTGTCTGGCCTCCATTAACCCTTGATCTACATTGATTTGATTTGTGTCCAAATTTGTTACAAGTATAGCAGTAGCCATTAAAGGATTGATTCATTCTGGCTCCACTAAACCTATTCATCATTACTTGACTAATCATTCTTACCTAAGATTTGCATTCAATGGATTTATGTCCAAGTTTCTTGCATGAAAAAGATTATCCAGAGAAGGAACTAGAAAACTAATTCATTCTAATTTTGCACTTAGTTTCCCTGTGACCAAATTTGTTACATGAAAAGAAAACACCATTGAAAGAGGGATACCTTTGAGCATTAGGTTGTCTCATAGGTTGTCTTCTAGCAAAGTTTCTTGGATTTATTTTCTTCTTCCCTTTGTCTTGAATTGGTTTATGTCGTGCAATTAACTCATCAAGCTTGTTAGAGCTATATTTGAAATTGTTTTCATAGAGTTTTTCTTTCTCCAATTCTACTTTCAAGTTCACTACCTCTTGTTCAAGTTTAGTGCATTCATCAATCTTTCTCAACACCATTGTATTTAGACATTCTTCAATTCTCTTATTTTATTTCACTAGCACTTTCAATATGATGATCTCTTGTTTCTACTACTCACTCACTTCTCTATGTCTTTCTTTGAATTTCTTCAATTGCTCTTTCAATTTCTGAACACATTCATTTGCCTCATCATGAATTTTTTTTAGATCTCTATTTTCATTTTCATCTTTATCAATATCTTCAAGTGCAGCCCAAAGTTCTTCTTTATCATCCATTTGATCAACCTTCAAGATCCTCCTCAAGAAATTAAGCTCTTCACCAAGGAATCAAAGCTCTGATACCAATTGTTCAAAGGTGTAGGACAACTGAGAGGGGGTGAATCAGTTTTCACCAAATTCAATCAAAAAACTTCAAACACTTATCAACTTCACAACCACACTATTTTTTTATTAAGTATGAACATGAAATCCAGATAACAGAAAGAAAAATCAACACACTGAACACCATATTTTTTTTGGAAAACCCAATAAGGGAAAAACCATGGTGAGTATTAACTCACAATATAAAGTAATTGCAAAACTGAATATATAAGGTTGATTGCCAAAGGGCTCACTACCTAGAATAGGACTCACTGTTTGGATACAAAATCTCATTGCCTACACAAGGAGGCTCACTACCTACAAAATGTATTACAAAAAAAAAAAATTGGCTTCACAGCCAAGATGAACTAATGAGAGTGCACCTAAAAAGTGTTGATACAGTTCTGATGATGCTCAATAGACTAACTTAGCACACTTCATCATTTTCACACTTCTTCACATTCACATCAATGTCATTCCTTGCTCTCTTTCTTACTGAAATATTCAAAATTGTCCTGCATATATATCTAATCTATTCACAATCATCAATTAGGTCAACCTAATTAGATGCAATCCTTGTTTACCAAAAATACCAACTATCGGCTTCAGGAATTCACAAAGTCTTTTCAAACAATAAATCAAAACATGTAGCACACTACCTTGTGTCAGCATGGACCTAAGATAGGTCACACATATATCCGCATAACAAAATTAATTCACCATATCACCAATTATCCATGAGATCGGCCAGAGATGGGCTTAATAGAAAAATTGAATCAACAAAATAATGTCGATACACCATATGAGTACCTGAGCATGAGAGATTCTGAACATACATGCTTTCAATATCCACAAACTATTTCCCAAAACCATAAGCACCAACTATCAACTGTGGAGGATTTCAGACCAAAATACCGAAGAATGTAAACTATATACCGAACCAAGATATCGGATCAAACAATGACTTAGTCTTGCAGTCACAACTTGTATAACATGGTGACATCAATAACAACACAAAAATTGTATAGTTAACCATTCTTCTTCATTCTTTCAATAGAAGGTGTCACTCAGGCCAAGGAAATTGAGGTGGAAAGCTCTAGAGGCAAGACACAAGTGTATGTAAGGAAGAATTCTCCTAAGCAAAAGGTCTCCCCTTCTAATATAGAGAATATTGAAAAGGTGGTTGGAGAGCCAGAGGAAAATGTAAATGAACCACCTATTGATGAAGCTGAAACTATAAAGGATGATATTCTAGTAAACATTCATCCCCGATCACCCCGCCTGCATGTATATTCTGATAAAGAGGAAGGAGTGATAGTAGATGATGGAATCAATGTTTCTAAGGAACAAGTGCCAAGACAACAACAAGAAGAAGAGGAGTTGGAAACTCCAAAGAGTGGAGATCTTAGAAACTCTAGAATACAATTGGAACAGAAGATTTTTGAGGTGAAAAATCATGAGAATGAAGAGGAAAAAGAGCCTGAGAGGATAGAGGAGGTACCCTCTAGATCACCTAAAAAAGAGGAAACACATCAGTTTGATGAAGAAAATAAAGGTGAAGAGGAAAAACAAGAAGAAAATATTGGAACAAATCAACCAAGAGGCCATAAAGAGGAGAAAATTCCCCATAATGATACAGATCTAGAAGAATCAACTGCCCCAGACTGGTTGAAATAAACTTTAAAGCCAAAACCAGTAGTTGTTGAGGAGGTAGCACCAGATTGGGATAGTTAGCAAGCTTGGGGAAAACAAAAGAAAGAAAGAAAGCTAAAATAATTTCTAAGATGACAAGAGATGAGTTAAATAACAAGGTTTTTCATGTGGCTACACCAATAACTGATAAGCATAAAGATGAAGCCACTCCAATAGATTATAAAGTTAAAACCATCAATCTAGGCCCATCCACAAAGAGATAAGAAAAATAATATTTGAAGGAGTCTGTGGATTCCATTTTGAGAAGGTTGGATAATGAAACCAAAGAAAAAGAAAATTTGCAATGGCAAGTGGAAGAATTACAGATATACATCCAGCACCTAGTGAAACGCCTGCAAACACAAGATGGGGTAAGTGTTTCAACTTTAGATGGTTTATTGTCAAAAGATGTTGTCAATGAAATTGAGAAAATGAGAACATCCATGCAAGTCACCCATAAATGGATAAATTATGTTAGTCAGAAGGGAGATGATTTGATTGAAAAGGTCTTGCATATGCATGAGAAGACATCCTCCTTTCTGGGTGAGGTGTAGCTAGTAATAGAAAAGTGCAAGGCTACAGATAAAGCATCCATGACCAAGTTGATGGAGATAATTGAAATTCCAGAGGAGATGCTTGTAAATGAAGATATCTTTTCATCTAGGGATTTAAATAAGCCAAGGGGATAGTTAGAAGCTATTGAATTGAAGAAAGAACTCATGGACAGAGCCTTGGAGAAGATCTTGAAAGTCCAAAGTAAGTTGAAGGATATTCTAAACAACTGCATTTCATTCCTTGAAATTGTAACTAGAAGAAAGAAGTTTGGCAAGAAGAATTTAAAGATTGATCAATTGAGGAAATGGTGGCATGAAGTCTATTCGCCAGTTGATGATGGACCTATTACAACAAATCATTTGGATGATGTAGGAATGTATATTTCACATTTGGATAAATATCAGGAAATACAAGTAGAATGGGATAAAAATTGGCTAAGTGTGAGGAGGTAAAATTAGTTAAGTCAAGAATGAAAGTTATTTTAGTTCTTGATCAGGCTGACCTAGATAGGTTATTTTTCAAAATTCAAGAACTTTCTAGAAGGAAAGAAAAGGATAAGGAAGATGACCCAACATGACTACATCAAACTTTGTGCATACTACATCAGGCTAGCTAGAGTTACAAGTCAGCCACACAGAAAGTTGTGCCAAGAGGCCTTTTATTTAATGGTCAATTAAAAATTAAATGGGAAATTAAAAATGTACAAGGCTGACCTAAGTTGTAATCCCTATTTGATCTTTCCCTAGGTCGACATGTTCTTGAAAACTCTATATATTGGAGGTTTCCCCTCATTGTAAAGGTTGTTGTTGTTGGATACTGGAATTGTTGCAAAGTTTTGGTGAAGTGAATACATGGGAAGACATTGATTTTGATGTGATTTTTTGTGTTGTTTCATCTATGTCCATGCTTCCTATGTTTTGAAGTTGTTTTAATTTATTTTGAGTGGGTAATTTGCAAATTTAGATTAGATCTTGTTGCAATTCATTCATGTTTATGATAAAGTGTTTAATTTGTTTGAGGAATCTTCGGTCCATACTATTAGCAATTTTTTATTGTAAGTTGTTGTGTAAAGTTAGTCTGGGCCTCCTCTTATTGCACTAAGTTCAATTGTGGGTGTTTATGCATTTCATGCTATTTTAGGTGAATGTTTGGATGCTCTACAATATGAAAATCTTTCATACCTTTGGAGATTGCACTATTTCAATGATACTGCAGATTTAATCTCGGTTAAGCAGGAATTAGTTTTGAAGATTGGTAAACCTTGGATACTTTGTTATTTTCGATCATGATTGATCTTAGGATTTAGATTAGAAATATTCCTAAACCCTCATCTTTTGATATTTATTTGAAATTATTGTTAGTATAGGAATTGAAAGCTTCACTAAATTGCTATATTTGATGAAATATAATTTCTAGACCACATATTTGGGAAAATTATATGGTTTATTTTCATGTGTATCTTGCAAAACCCTCATTACTGACTTGAGAGTTGTAGTCTTTTTTTTACCATAAATTCCCTTTTTGATTACCAACAAATCATATTTTCATTGAGTTGTTTGTGGATTGTCAAGACCTGACATTAGAGACCTTGGGGTTGTTTCTTGAGGCTTGTTGATAGAAATTTACCTTTCAAGAGAGATAGGATACTTGTATTTTGTATGTGTTGTTGCAATGCTAAAAACACCATCAATAGGTACCCCTGAGAAGTGCATGTTCAACTAAGTTAATGATATCTCGGCTTTATCCTCGATTTTTGTGAAATTGATAACCTTTGCTTCACAAGAACTCAGCGAAGAAGACCTTGAGGGGCCTTCTTCCTTAGCTCTTGTTCCAGGCGAGTTGGAGGGTACTACCCTTCCTATCTAACCCTTGCAGACTCATCCTTCCTCCCCTTATAATGATCTATACTGGGAGAAAGATGACCTACTGGTTGATGAGGACTAGGGTGGTGCCTCTTCTACATCTGTAGATTATATTTGTTTGTGTGTTTGTGTCCCCCCCGTGCTTATTTTTTTTATGTTTGCGATCATTCCTACAAGACCCTTGCTACCCTTGTAGGTACTTGGATATAGGTGCAAAAATATTTCATGAACTTATTTTATTTGTGTTATCATTCTTATATGTGTCATAATATTGCTTTTCGATATTGGGGATGATGCAAAGCGTTGGGGGCATTTAGGCCTTCTTCCATGTTGACCCAATTTTTATTTTTACTTTATCTTCATGTGTTATTCTTCATGTTTTAAGCAATTTGGGGATTGATGACAATTCATATGAATATTATATAATATCTATCTATTTATATCTATGAGCAGTTCTGACTCTAAATTCTCATATCCCCTTGTCTCTTGATTTCTTCGTCTCTATTTGTCTACTTATTGATGTTGCAGTTTCAATGTGTTGTCCCTTACGTGTGTGACAACATGCTATAGATACATCTCATCATGTGTTGTGTGGCACATCTTTGCCTCTCCTTTCTATCCTTAGGATTCCATGTGCTCCTCTGTGCAACACACATCATCCTAAGGGGGGCTACCATGCTTTTCTAATTTTAAATAAGGTGAACTCTTTCAAAAGGATTCCTTGGTGTCAAATTTATTTACAACTAATTCCTTAGCAAAATAATCCCTTATTGAAAACACTCATTTTCCAAACTTATGTATTCTCTCAAGACTCCTTGATGAAATTTTCTTTCAAAAAGGATCCCATAAGCGAAAGAGTTTGAATTTTTTCCTTTGAAAAAGGAGCACTTTTCTAAAATGAAAGGGTCTGAAAATTTTCCTTTGAAAAAAGAGCATTCTTTCCAATGGATTTCTTGATGAAAGATCTTTCAAAAGGATTCCTTGATGACAAAATAACTTGCGAAAAATTGTATGTCTTTCAAATGATGTGTTCTTTCGAAAGGGGACCCTTGGTGTCTTGATATCTTGAAGCGTTCCTTGCTAAAACAACCCCTTTCTGAAAATTGTTTTCTTAAAAATAGTTCCTCGATGTCTTGATGTCTTGAAGAGGATTCCATTGTCTTTTATCTAATATTTGATGTCATGTTTCTTGGTGTCAAACATCTTATATCTTAGCATCTAGCTTGGGGGTAGCTTGACTAGACCCATATTTTTTGTGACTGTCCTACAATGCACTATGCAATAGTCATAGGCTTATCTATCTAATCAGTGTGTGTCTTGTGTCTTATCTAATTAGAATGTGCCCTATTATGATGGGTTGTGTCAAATTGTGTCATCTTATGAAATCATGTCTATTATGATTGGCTTTTTCACCTAACATGTTTATTTGAAACTTAACATTTTTGTGATTAGACCGCAGATAGCTTTGTAGGATTAAAGACCCATGTCATCTTTGCATCTTCATGGAGCTCCCTCTTTCACATCAAGGTACATTGGGTCAAATATCTTCCTCAAGGATCTTGGTATATTCTCTTGAACTTCTTTCTACTTTAGCTCTCATATGCATCGACACATATGCTCACTAAAGAGGGGGTAAAATGTAATGGCATAAATTTACACCCCATGCAATTTCCCATTAATTTACCATCATTTTAGCCTTACAAATCTGATAATGAAAAAAAATGCCACTTTTTCTTTACTTTTTCCACGTGTCCCTATCATCTAGCATTGGTGAAGGGAATTTTTATTGGGGATGTGTGCGCATTGTGCGAATGTCTATGTGATGCGCTAATGTCTTGACAAGATTCCTGCATCAAGAAACAGTGAAGACGTTATGATTCTCTATTTCTTGTGAGTATAATGTCCCCCTACTAAATTTTAACTATTGGGAATGACTATTTTCCTCCAATTTTTTCCATTTGAACTCAATTCTATCTCATTCTCAAGCTCTCTATCCATTCTATCACTCACTCTCACTCTCTAACACTTCTTCTTGCTCTTTTATCACAATCTGTTGTTGCTATTAGCTCCATACTTTGCTTCTACAGCCTCTCTTCTTGCTCCAATTCCCTTGTTATTGTAGGTTCATGAAGCTCTACCTTCTTGGAATGATGATATTGTTCTTCTTCTTCCTCTATCGATGGAAGATGATATTGTGTCTATTTGATTATTTGCATTATTGTTATTGTAGAGTAGCATCCAAGTTTTCATTGCTCTCTACTATATTGTGTTTTTTCTATCTACTTCTCTATCACTTTTCTACAATCTTATTGTCTATTGTCTATCCATGGAGGTGGGAACACTGAAATAGAGACTTGACTGAGGCAAGTTCCAAAACATAGCCCCAACATTTTTTTTGTTACTGTGCGTGTAGGTGTTGTTTTTTTCTTAGAGCTAGCTAGAGAACTAGACCTTGAGTAAGTTGGTATTCTTCTTCTTTCTTTATCATTTTGCTATAAGAGTAGCTTTCATAGTATTCTCCTTGTTGTACTCCATATATCATAAAAACCACATTATCTAATGGTTTAGTTTTATGATTTGAGGTTATAGATATGGGTAATATATTGACATATGGCTCTACAAGATTAGTGGAATGGGTGGGTAATGGATTGGTATAAAATTGTAAATTTTTATTTGGAGGTGCAAGAGATTTATTTCTTTTATCATTGACACCAACCACTTGAATTATATTAGATTCAATGAGGTCTTGCACTCAGTACTTAAGATGCATGCATCACTTAGTATCATGCCCAAGTGTTCAATGATATTGGCAAAAGGTTTTCAGGTCGAAAGATTGAGGTAAATGTTTCGTAGTGTCTATATGACATAGGATGAAGCTTAATCAATTTATTGTTAAGAAATTGGTAGCATAATGGAATGAAGAGTTTCAAAAATCTTTGAGAATTTTTTATTCTTTGGTTTAGATTGTTATGAGTATTAATAAAAGGTGTTGCAATCCCAACCTATGCTTGGATATTGTTGGAAGAAGGATAATTTTATCTTGATGAAGTTTTTGTTTTATTTCTTAAATGATTGATAATGAGGAGAAGTAGCCTCAGATTAACCAACAGGAGTTAATGAGGAAAATCCCTCATATTGGCTATCTGAAAATTGGTAGTCATGATGATTTGTGTAAAGATGTGTGAATGAGGGGTATCACATCAATAGAATCTTATCTCAAATGTGTGGTTGTAGGTTTCCAATGAAAACTTGTTACACATCAGCATCAAAAGGGAATATGATATTTGAGAGAAATGGCTTGATAGCACCCTATAAAGGTAGTCACTTTCTCCTTGGCTCCTTGCTTAGAATGAATCAAATTAGTCAATGTGACTTGAGGTCCAATATTATCTTAGAAATATTGAAAAAATAGATTGACAAGCTATTGAAAAGAGTGGATTGAAGTATTAGGTAATGAAAAAACCAATCCAAGGCCATGTCCTTTAACAACCAAGGAAAAATATTAGCTAAGAGAGAATCCTCAAAAAGGAAATCACTGCATAGTGTGGTAAATGTTGACACATGGTTATTAGGGTCTCATTTTTCATTATACTTATCAAAATGAGGTGTTTCAATGTTTTGTGGTATTGGAGTTTTTAGGATTATGAATGACAATGGGCTATGAGTGAGGTATGTTGGAGGATTGGATTGTGATTTGTTTTGATTCATATTGGAGTTTTTTGTTGTAAAGAATGAATATTTTGCAAGGGTTGGTTGATGGAAAGATCAGTAGGTGAGGTGGTTTGAGAATTAGTAGAATATGAAGGAATAGGGATAGCAATGGATGGATTGGTATTGTGATAAGTGAATGGGAGAAGAGGAGGAAGGTGGGACAAAGCTATGTTGATTTATAGGATTCACACATGTAACCCCCAAACTAGTTTTAATATTATTACCAGGATATGAAATTTGTTAGGGTAAGTGCAAGGCGTTGGGTTCACAAAAAGGGGAAGTTTCAACCACAAAAATACCAAAAGGAACAGTACCCATTTTTAACAAAATGGGTATCCGTTTAGCAACAAGATCTTGAGCATTAGATTGGGAACACACTATTTTAAAATAGGTACCCATTTTAAAACAAGTACCCATTTTAAAATGGGTACCCATTCTAAAAAAAAGTGAAATCCCAACCTACTTTTTGCTTTGGTTTTAAGCTCAAAAAAGGGTTGGTAATCCAAACCTTAACCTTTGACCTGTAACTAAAAAACTAAGGCAATTTCAAGAGAAACATTTAGCTTTGGCAATATAGCTTATGGGTGTTTTTTTCAGAATTGATTCATGAAATTAAAAGCCATTAGAGATCACGATGTCTAGTTTCTAAATATGTAATTTTTATTGGATTATGTTTTCTATTTTTAATTAATTTCCAAGAAAACTGGTCCATAAAATTGAAATCTTAGGATTTTTTAGTTTTTTAATAACCTTTTATCTAGAATTTTTTTGTAAAAAATTGTATGACATCAATCTTCAAAAAAATTATCTACATAGTGAATTTTTTGAAAAATGATCAGTTTAGGTCAAATTAGGGTGTCTGTACATGTTGGTTTTCAAAAATAGCAATTAGGGCCAATAAAAATTTGATAAAAAAAGATATTCAAAAGAAAAATATATAAAATTATATCCTCATCAATCTTCAAATTGTTACATATCTTTCCCTAAAAATATTTTAACAAATACTTTTATTTAGGTCAAATTTTGGTGTCCATACACGTGCATGGTGTGGGAAAAAAAAATATTTTAAAAAGTGGTTTTTAAACATGCTTATTAAAAATTAATTTCTATAATTTGGGTATTTGAAAAAATTACATAGTTGGAAACTAGACTCAAAATAATAAATTTCATATTACTATTTTTTTTAAGATTCAATGTGTAAGTGCTTCAAATTTTCAATCAAAGTGTGACAAATTCTGAGAATCAGGAAAAACACTTCCACTTTTTGAACTTTTTGTGGATCCAACTTCTTACACAATCCCTAATGTTAGGGTAAGTGCAAGAAGTTGGGTCCACAAAGAGGGGAAGTTTTGGAAAGAAAAAAATTGAATGGAACGGGTGCCTATTTTGAAAAAAATGGGTACCCTTTTAGCAACGAGACCCTGAGCCTTAGATTTGGAACCCAATTTCAAACGAGTACCCGTTCTATTTTAAAACGAGTACCTATTTTAAAGTGGGTACCTATTCTAAAAAAAATTGAAATCCCAACCCACTTTTTTCTTTGTTTTTAGGCTCAGGAAAGGGCTGGTAATCCAAACCTTAGCCATTGACCTGCAACTAAAAAACTAAGGCAATTTCAAGAGAAACATCTAACTTTGGAAATATAGTTGATGGGCGTTTTGCAAAATTGATTCATGAAATTCAAACCCATTATAAATCACGATGTCTAACTTTTCTAAACATGTAAAAAATTTATTGGATTATGTTTTCTATTTTTTAATTAATTTCTAAGAAAATTGGTCCATACACTTGAAATCTCTAGTTTTTTTAGTTTTTTAATATTTTTTATCTAGATTTTTTGTAAAAAAAATATATGACATCAATCTTCAAAAAATTCTCTAAACAATAAAAAAGTTGAAAAAATATTAGTTCAGGTCAAATTATGGTGTTCATATTGTTGCAAGTATGTTTTTGTTCTTGTCATTGATTTCAACAGTTGGTCATTAATGTCAACCTCCAGTATGGTCAAGAAGATTGTTGCAGTATTGCCATTAATGTCAACAGTAAGTGTGTTGCACTATGTTGTCTTTAGTGTTGTCACTGATGTCAACCTCTAGTGTGGTGTTGAGAAGATATTGTAGATGTACAAATTGTTGGTATTGCAAATATTGTAGTCATGATGAGAAGGTGTTGTATTGTTGTGTTGGTGTTTCTGATGTAGCTGGTTCACTTCGTTTCCAAGTGATTTTGAGAAATTTTGAATAAAAGAGTGTAGTGTAATAAAGGTGTGTTCAGTGTTGTGCATTTCATTTCTTCATGATTGAATATTGAATATATGCTTTTGCATTTTGGATATGATGATCAGAGCTATTCAGAGGTACTATATCCAGAGTTTCAAATTTTGGATTGTTCTGCACTGGAAGATGTGTTTGACAATGTGTTTGTTTGTATAGAAGGTTATCCGGGAGAAGTGAGATTGCTCTACATTTCTCTGTAGTGAGGTTTCTTGTCTTGTAGATTTGGGAATATGCTTATATTATCTATGTCTACTTCCCCTTGAATTTTTTGGTGTTGAGTTTCTCTAAAAATTCAGTTCTTATGTTGGAGTTTAGTGGTAGTGCATCCTAATGCACAGGATGAGAGTAATCTTTGTTTCAGGTGATTATGGCAATGTTGCAAAATATTCTAATGATGCAGGAATATTATGGGATGTTGTGTGGATTTTTTTGAGTGTTACTATGTGGTCTACATGGTGTTTATGGACCTATAGAAGTTTGTATGTGGTCGCTTGTAGTGTTAGATTAGGTTTGGTCGATCTGACGTGCTAGCGCTATTTGTGGAGGTACCTCGTGGATTGTGGATGTGTTGAGTAGCATGGTGATGTAGATTTGGGTCCTAGTTAACCCTTGGCATGGTCTGCCTTTACTTCTCTCACCATAGAAGTGTTTGGTGTCGACCTATTTTTGTGTTGCACATTTGAGGTGCATAGGTTTCATTGAGGCCAACATAATTAAGATTGTTTAGGTTGCAAATGATATAAATGAAAGATGGACTTTGTGTTGAGGGTGTGGTGAGTGTGAATAATGTGAAAGTGATCAAGTGTGGCGATCTGAGTATGAGATTTAATGCCTATGACTCTGGCTGTAGTGAGCAAAAGATGTCTACATTTTCAATTTGCTTGAAGTTGTTGGATGCAGTGAGCAAAAGGTTGTGGATGGCATAGAGTTGCAGTGGTGGACTTTTCAATTTCTCCAAGATAGTGAATCTCTCTATAACATTTTATTCTATTCTTCTTACTTCTTGGTTGTGAGCCACCTGGTAATGAGTCTTTCTTCTTTTTTGGGCAGTGAGCCTAATTGTACTTAGTGTTGATATTCATATATATGTGAGCTATTCCTCAAGGTGGTTTTTCCTTTCTTAGGGTTTTCCACGTAAATCTAGTGTTCTCTTGTGTATGGTTGTGTTTGCATTTTTGTTTCACAAGTTTACATTCTGCTAATGCTTAATGAGGGTTTAAATTTTGATAAGGGTTAGAAATTTAATGAAAGATTGAGTGTTTTAATGTACAATTGATTCCCCCCTCCTTGTTGTCATGTGCATCTAGCAATTTGTATCAGATTTGTGGTTCCTTGAGGAAAGATTAACCACTTGAGATAGATCCAATGGCACACAGGAAGGGTGTCAAAGCTCCTATGTTTGATGGAATGAATTATGCTTACTGGAAGCTAGGATGGAATCCTTTTTGGTCTCGCTTGGATTTGGTATCTTGTAATCAATTGAAAAAGGATATACTATGCTTGATGTTGATTTGACAAGTGATGATGAAATAAAGGATTATGATAACAATGGAAAAGAAAGGAATTCTATCCTAAGTGCTCTTTCTAATTCTGAACTTGGTAAGGTAATAAGTCCAAAAACTGCAAAAGAGATCTAGACAAAGTTGGAGAGTATTTATGAAGGAAATGACAAGGTCAAGCAAGAAATATGTAGAATTACAAATCAAAATTTGAAACCCTAAGGATGTTTGAAGATGGAGACATTACAACCTACATGCTCAGAGTGGATGAAATTGGAAATGCCATCAATGGTCTTGGTGGTAAGCTGGAAGAAAATGAAGTTGTGAAAAAGGTATTGAGAACTCTTCCTCAAGCTTATAGTTCTAAATTTTCTTCCATTGAGGAAGCTCAAAATTTGGATAATTATTATAGAGATCAAATGTTTGGTGCTCTAATTTCTTATGAATTAAGAGAGTTTGGTCAAGATGCTACAAAGAAAGAAACTAATTTTAAATTTTGCAAGGCAGAGAAGGTTTATGAATCAGTTCTAGATAACCTTGATGAGGTGGAAGAAAATTTTGTAAGGAGACTAAAAAAGGACACTGCAAATATAGAGATAAGTTAGCCTTTAAGTATTTCAATTGTGGAAATATAGGTCATTATGTTTCAAAATATCCAATCAAAGTTGCAAATGACAAACTATAATGGCATGAATTTGCAACCCTTGCAAATTCCCAATTTACGTACCTCCTACCTTAGAAGAATTAAATATGATAGTGTGTGGATGTTTGCACATCGTGCTGCCATCCTAATAGGATTGCTACCCTTGGAATCTGTAGAGGAATTACAACTCTCCATTAGCAATGAAGTGTAACGTCCTTGTGCCCTTGACCAACCTCGAATGGCTCTTTTCCTCCAAACTTCATCTTCAAATTTCTATCTCATTCATCTTCTTCACACTTCTTGATCACACTCACTTCTACACACTTCATTCACAATATTTTCACCATCTTTGAAGCTCCAAGTTGACACTTTTCTAGTTTTACTCCTCTCATTGTTGCAGCAATGTTGGTACTCACATTCTTATGAGCTCGTATCTTCCTTCATGTGCTTTGAGAGCATCTTGTTGGGAGGTGATATCCATTCATTTAGCATCGTTGTATTATTTTCATAGCATATTGTTGTTAGCATAACGTATAGTACTTCTACTTCTTTCTTTATTGTACTTTCTCTAGCTTGGAAATTTTGCTTGTCCGTGGAGGTGGAAACACCAGAGCAAGGGACTTACTGCGGTAGTCCTCTATACACAGCCCCAAATCTTTTCGTTACTGTGTGTGTAGGTACTTTCTTCGTGTGGAGCTTGCAGGAGGCTGGACCAACTGTAAGTTGTATTTCTACTACTCTCGCTAGTTATTTCGTTCTTAATCAATTTATCTTTCAAGTTAAAGTATTATTCTTGTTATTTAAGTAGTCTAGTCATTTTTTGTTTTTATTATTGTATTATACTGCACTTTTTGGGTTGTTAGTAGGCTTCTTTAGGTTCTTAGACCGCACTTTACATTCTCTATCCGTACGGATGCTAGCGCCCAACTGAGACACCAATGCATCGTGTTGTCATCCATTCTCCACACTAGAGTCCCCTAGTAGTGAGTTGCCTAAGTTACAGTCTAGACTCTAGAAATCCGCTCACCTGACTTCCTAAACTCTCGGGTTGATAGAAGGAAAGTGACAAATCAGTTTCCTTTCCTTTTCACCACCCTTAAACATTAAACTTGTCTTAAACAATCCCTTAGCATGAGGTAGATCAGTGCAACTAATTGTTTTAGACCCTCCCATGACTTGGGGTTCTGAGAAGTAAGTCCCCCTCTACATTTTGTTGAACCCGGCGTGAATCTTGTAATTTCAATTTCTTTGTGTTGAGGTTCTTTCTCTCGTGTCTGTGTAGGTTATGGACTTTTGTGTTGTGACACTTTAAGAGCTTCACAACTCAGTCTACAACTTTTGGATACATTGTCAGAAGGAGTGTGTGACAACACTTAGAGATGGACTTTACAAGGGTCACTATGGCTCTCGCTTCACAAGAGATGGTATCGGCGATGGAGATGAGTTTCTTTGATGAAACCACTCATGCACCTACTCTTCATGTCTCTCCTATAGCCCCAAATTTGAATGATGATGATGCTCTCACTATTCTTGCAGAGCATATCATCGCTCTAGATAGGAGACTATTGGACCTTGCAAATCACTTAGGGAAAGATTAAAACATGGCTAGGGTCACTAGGGTTGTTAATGAGGTCAAATATATGCTAGAAAAGGGTTAAACAAGCATAGAGTTTATGTTGGAAGATGGTCACCGCTCCCCTCAGGATTCGTGACATGGACTAGAACCACCTCTTATTGATCTGTTAAATCTAGCAGTTGTATTGGGCATTAACATGTCGATCTTTTGGTGCAACGGAAACTGTGGGCCAAAAATTGGTATCAAAGCCAAAGGTGTCAGGTTCGAATCCCCTCGGGTAACGCTAAAGGGGATTTTTTTGGTAGATGGTCAGCACTCCCCTCAAGATTTGTGACATGGACTAACCGCCTCTAGTGGATCCATTAACTCTAGCAGTTGTATCGGGCATTAACAAGTCGATCTTTTGGTGCAGTGGAAACTGTGGGCCAACAATTTCTCCATGTCCTTACCAATTTAATGCACGCATATGTCCCTTCTTATAACCCTAGGTCAAGTATTACCTGAGGTCATCAGCTCGACACCTATGAAAGAAAAATTGACGTCTTGATGCCTATTACATCAGTATGCATGGCTGAAACGGTCCCTTCTGTCAACATCTCCACTCCTACCCCACCTCCTACTGTCAAAGTGAGCAGAATACCTCTAGGATTCAATGTTATTCCTCTTGGGGGTAGTGTTGTCCTTGGCAATGAGACTTACGGTGGAATGGGGGCTAGTGGTTCTGGTACATCAAGTGGCTCCAACGGCGGCTCAGGTGGTGGTCACGGTGGTGGCTTTGATGATGGCTATGATCATAGATCCGGTGGCAACTATGGAGGTGGCCATAGTGGTGGCTCCGGCAATGGCTCTGGCGGTGGTCTTGGTGGTGGTTCTAGTGGTGGGTCCACTAGCCCTACTTCTTCATTTGACCCTATTTTGAATGCCCTTCTATAGAATATGGGTCAAATATAGAACCAGCTGGCGAGTCTATCCCAAGCCTCTATCTAGCCCATCTTTCAACCTTTTTTCTGACATAATCCTTTTTCGGTAATGATTTTGAACACTCCCATCCCTCAAGGGATGGAAATTCCTAAATTTGAGAAATACAGTGGTAGAGACCCTCAAACACACATGTCAGCTTTCAATGTGATGTGTACAAAATCATTTCACCACAATGCCTTGATGGCCAAATTATTTTCTCGATCTCTCAAAGACACAACACTAGAGTGGTTCTATTATTTTCTTGAAAAACTCTTAATTTTCATTTTATCAACTTGTTAATCAGTTTCTCTGACAGTTTCAAGCTAACATCGATCTAAAGATGACCTTCCTGGATATCGTTTGATGTAAGCAAGGAGAGCACAAGAAGATTACTAATTTTATTACTCAATACCAAGCACTCTTCTCGCAAATCTCTTACCTGTTACCTGACTCAAATGTGCAGAAGGTGTTCATTGGCAACCTACAAAGACCTTGGCAGGAAAAATTTTCCTTAATGAAGTATCCTTCTTTCGTGCATTTGTGTGTGGCGTTACGGGAGTATCAACAAATGGTGGTTCAGTTCGCAGGGTCTTCCTCGCACTCTCATCTAGAAGGACACTCTATTGTGTTGATTTCAAGAAAAGGAAAATCTATTGTGAATGTAGTCACCGTGACTAATAACAAAGGCCTCAAGCGCAACAGACAATTCACAAAGTTTTTTGAATCTTACTCTTCTATTTTGAAGAAGTTGTTAAAGGATAAAGTTATAACATTGGAAGATCCTCGACCTCTTAGAGAGCCTTATCCCAAATGGTATGCTGGGAATGCGTTCTACCAATACCATCATGTCCATGGGCATGATACTAAACATTGTATGCACCTGCGCCATGAGATATAGGATCACATCGACGATGATACCATTCGCCTTGATGGTAAAAATCAAAATGTGAACAAGTCTATGGCTGAGGTGAATAGTGAATTGTAGATTTATATCGACCCATTTCCATCTCATTTTTTGAATTTAATTATTGATCCTTTTGGTGCTTCTCTTGAGGCCTCAGCATACATAAATGTGATTTCACTTACTCATAGTCCTCCCCATCAACCTACTACTAGTTCACCAGATATAACTTTTACATTGCAGGATCTACCCATGAATAACAAAGCTTCTCCTTTATATATTCTCGCTCGTGTCAATGGATACAATGTGATAGGAGTCCTTGAGGACCCCGTGAGTCACATGAACGTTATTATGGAGGAGACTCTTTTGCTAAATTCTTTATAAATGGAGGAATATGAGAAGACAAAGACCACCATACGTACCCATGACATTCTCTCTCTTTCTCCTTATGGTTCTATAACTCTTTTCGTCCTAGTGGGACCTAGGTCTATGAATACTACCTTTGACATCATTATGGAATCTGACTTGTTCATAGTTAAGCTAGGCATCCCTTGGCTAGTTTCCATAAACGAAGTCACTTCCATTATTCATAAATGTCAAATTCTCTCATGAAGGTGCAATGTATGTCGTGCATGACACTAGATATCATCCATTGGTATCACCTAGGCGGTATTCACTAGATCATTTTTGGCCCTCTTTAGTCGGTTCACTTCCTCCAAGAATGGACCTTCTTTATCAAAATAACATTAAGTATAAGACCAAGGGAAAAGTGCAGCTGAAAATAGCTTACCCTATGGCGCAACGGCAGGCTTCTTCTTCCTCTTAAAAGGGAAAGGGGAAGCCTATTTGTGCTCAGTGTTGAGAAGTGTGTCTCAAACTCACTAGTATAACCCTAGTTCTATCATATGTAAATTTAGAATTGCATAAGTGTTCCTCTAGTTCTTATACCATTGTACTGCCAAGTGCTTGTGAGAGAGGTGTGGTAGCGCGGTATACCACCATATCACGGGAACCTCATAACAGTCTAACGGTAGTGCGGTGTATACCACTATACCGTGGGATCTCACTAGTTTTTCAGCAATAGCGTGATGTACCGCTACCCCGCAGGAGCCTCTTGACTGAGTAGAGGCAGCATGGTGCATACCGCCATACTGCGAGAGCTTTCTAGCTGAGGTGTGGTAGTGTGGTATAACCACCATATCATGGAGGCCTATCAATTGTCTAGCAGTAGCACGGTATACTGCCTTACTGTGGGAGTCTTTAAACTGTCGAGTGGTAGTGGAGTAACTCTTGGTCGAGCATGATAGATGGGTGAATGAACGCGGACCTATTTGACTGATGAGGTGTACATTAGTCAGTGGAGTTCATTGCTGACTTGGAGGTGGTCGTTTGAATGATTGGGAAGTTCAACAATTGCTCAACAGATGAAGTTGAACTAAACCATTTGTACAGAGAATGTTTTCCGATCATGGTGGTTGCTATACATTTTAACGTACTATAACTGTGATTGGTTAGATTGTTGGATGGTTGAATTTTTTGTTAGTGTTCTTCATTGTATGTTGCATATGCATTGTAACAGTGAGACATAATGTTGTGTGATCAGAATCTTTTGTACAAGGTTGATCAGGGAAAAGTCATAATATTGTCATCTGAAAGGAGAGTTTGTAACTTGTATGTAATTCATTTACTGTAATACAAGTTATTTTCTTTGGTGTGGTGGGTTTTTCTCCCGTAAGGGTTTTCCCACATAAATTTGGTGTCAATTGTGTATGTGTTTATTTCTATATTTTGTTACTCCTAGTCATGTGTGTCTTAATGAATTGTAATTGCAAAATTAGAAGATATATCTACATTCTCCTCTAAGATTTGACATTAGGAAAGCATGTTCCAACTTAAGCTTTCCTTACAAGTGGTATCAGAGCCTAGCCAGTTGAGTTATCCTTGTGGCTAGATTGGTTTTTTGTGTCAATCATGTTCAGTGGGAGTTTTGTAGAAGCTTGGTAATCTCGATTATAGATTAAGATGGCAAGCACATCAAGAAAGATTGAAATTGAGAAATTCAATGGCAACAATTTTGAGTTGTGGAAACTCAAAATGGAGGACCTCTTGGTGGATCATGATCTTTGGCTTGTTGTGTCTAGAATGAAACCTTCTAGCATGAAGCAAGAAGATTGGGATCTCATAGACAGAAAATCAAAAGGGTTGATAAGACTCTGTTTGGAAAACTTTGTTCTCTTGAACGTTCATGAAGAGAATACTGCATCTTCTTTGTGGAAGAAGCTTGGAGATATTTATCAGGGAAAGTCATTGGTGAATAAGTTTTTCTTAAGGAAGAATTTATACTCTTTGAAGATGGAGGATGGAGTGTCTGTTGTTGATCCTTTGAATGCTTTCAACATGTTGATTGCTCAGTTAGCATCTGTGGGTGTGAAGATTGATGAAGAAGATCATTGTATGCTATTGTTATGTTCTTTTCCAGATTCTTGGGATCACTTGGTGATGGCTATTGGGAGTACGACATCCACTTTTAAGATGGAAGATGTCATTGCTTATTTGTTATCAGAAGAGATGAGAAGTAAATCTTCTGAGATGGTGAAGGAGGCTCTTGTTGTTTGAGGCAGATCAAAAGACAAAGGCAAGAAAGACAAGAAGTCCAAATCAAAATCAGAAGGGAGATCAAAGTCTCCTAGAAAAAATTCCAAGGTGAAGTGTTGGAATTGTGGGTAGCCTGGTCATGTCCAAAAGGATTGCAAAGAGGAGAAAAAGAAGAAGAAGAAGAATTCTGATAATGATTCTTCTCAAAGTGAATTTGATGCCTTTATTGCAGCCTTGGCAACTCAAGCATCTAATGATGTCTAGTTGATTGATTCTAGAGCATCTTTCCACATGGCATCTCATAGATACTGGTTTACAAAGTATGAAAAATATGATGGTGGAAAGGTGTACTTGGCAAGCAATTCATCTCTGGAAATAGTTGTTCATGGAAAACCCAAAATTCAGTTCCCTGATGGAAGAGTGAAGGGAATCAATGATGTAATGCATATACCAGGTCTGGCTTGAAATTTAATTTTTGTTAGTAAATTGAATGATGTTGGAGTGCAAGTCTCATTCTCTAGCAATGGCTACAAAATGACTAGAGTCTCAATGGTGCTAGCTAGGGGTGCTCGTATTGGTACTTTGTATAAGTTGGATGCACTTGTTGTTCAATGCAACAGTGTCTCTACAAATTCACAAAAGGTTGTTCATGTAAAGGAGACTGAAGTCCCTATAGGGGCTAATTCCTTGGAAGTTAAACTTCGTGTAGAGAAGACGATGCTTTGGCATCAAAGGCTTGATCATATTGGTGAAAAAGGTTTAAAAACCTAGTTGAAGGGCTTGATGACTATAACCTTGAATTCAAATTTTGTGAACATTGTATATATGGCAAACAACATCGTGTTTCATTTTATTCCAATCCTCATAAATATTTTGGTATACTTGATTACATTCATTTTGATGTTTTTGGTCCAGTAAATGTTCCTTGTCTAAATCAAGATATTATGTATCGTTCACTGATGATTATTCAAGAAGAGAATTTGTTTATTTTTTGAAGAGTAAATCAGAAGTGTTCAGTCATTTTAAGGAATTTAAAAACCTTGCGGAAAACTAGACTGGAAGAAAAATAAAATGTTTAAGGACTAACAATGGTAGTGAGTTTTGTTCTGATGAGTTTGAAAGGTACTATAAAGACCATGGAATTAAAAGGCATAAAACAACACCTTACACTCCGTAGCAAAATGGAGTTGTTGAAAGGTTGAACAAGATGTTGATGGAGAAGGCAAGAAGTATGTTGAGCAATGTTGGTTTGGAGAAGAAGTTTTGGGTTGAGGTTGTTGCAACAGCATGTTACTTAATAAATCGTTCCCCTAACTTTGCTCTTGTTGATAAAACACCTTTGGAAGCATGGTCTAGAAAGAATCCCTCTCTTAGACATATTTGAGTCTTTGGCTATGAGGCATATGCATATGTGTCGAATGGAAAAAAATCTAAATTAGAGAAAAAATTTGTTAAATGTATCTTCATTGGCTACGGCATTGGTGTGAAGGGATACAAGCTTTGGAATCTTGTGACTAAAAAGGTTGTATACAATAGAAGTGTAATCCTTTGGGAGCTGAAACCTTCTTCAGTGGAATTGCAGTCAGGGATAAAAGAAAATAAAGAGAAAAATGATGTTGTTGAAATACTTCTAACACCTGAAAAAGAGGAAAAACACATTGATAGTGTACCTAAAACTGAGAGTTTGAGTAGCTCTGAGAGTTCTGAAGAAGAACCACAACCTCACCCTCAACCTATGAGGAGGTCTACACATGAAAAGAAGCAACTGGATAGGTATGGATTCTCTATGTTGGATTCTAGTTGTGCTTATGCTTTGATTGCTAATATTGATGAGCCTAGGACTATAAAAGAGGCAATTGAAATGTCTGATTCAAATTCCTGGTTAGAAGCCATGAATGAAGAAATGGAATCATTAAAGAAAAATGATACTTGGGATCTAGTTCCATTGCCTAAAGGTAGAAAACCTTTGGGCTGCAAATGGGTATTTAAAAATAAAATCGGTTTGAATGGCAGTGTTGGAAATTACAAAGCGAGGTTGGTTGCGAAGGGGTATTCCCATGTAGAGGGAATTGATTATGGGGAATTTTTTTCTCCCGTAGCTAAGCTGACATCTATCAGATTTCTTTTGTCACTTGCAGTAACATATGACTTGGAGATTGAGAAAATGGATGTGAAGACAAAATTTCTTCATGGTGATCTTGAAGAAGAGATCTATATGTCCCAGCCAGAGCACTTTGTGAAAAAGGGTAAAGAAAATCTGGTTTGCAAGTTGAAAAAATCTTTGTATGGTTTAAAACAGTCGCCTAGAATGTGGTACCAGAAGTTTGACACATTTGTTTTGTCACTAAGATTTGTAAGATCAAAATCTGATGATTATGTGTATTACAAAGTTGAGAATGATCGTATTTTAATTATTTCCCTAAATGTGGATGATATGTTATTCATTGGGAACAGTAAGTTTATGATTTTTTATCTAGAAACTCAGTTGTCTGCAAAGTTTGAAATGAAAGATTTGGGTGCAACTAGATATATTTTGGGGATGGAAATCACTAGGGACAAGAACAGTAGAAAGCTTTGGCTCAGCCAGAGTAAGTATACTAACACTATTCTGGAGAGATTTTGTATGACTGATTGCAACCAACTAGTTGTTCCAGTTTTGCAGGGAACGAAGCTATCTATTGAAGATTATCCAAAATATCCTATTGAGATGGAGGACATGACCAGAGTACCTTATGTTAGTGCAAATGGCAGTTTAATATATGCAATGGTCTATACTAGGCCAGACATTTCCCAAGCAGTGGGATTTCTTAGCCAGTTTATGGTGAATCCAGGAAGGACACATTAGGATGCTATGAAAAGAGTGTTTAGATATTTGAAGGGAACTTCAGAATATGCTTTGTGTTACCATAGTAATTTGGCTGAATCACAGAGAACTATCAACATTCGTGGATATGAATATTTTGATTGGGCAGGGGACATTGATAGTAGAAGGTCCACCAATGGATATATTTTCATGATGAATGGTGGTGCAGTTAGTTGGATGAGCAAGTGGCAGGCTGTATTCGCTTTATCTACTACAAAGGTTGAGTACATGGCAGCAACTCACGCCTATAAGGAATCCATTTAGCTTAGGAGATTTTGTTCTGATATTGGTTTTGATGATCAAAAAATTATTATTTGTTGTGACAGTCAAAGTGCCATTTGTCTAGAAAAAAATCCAACTTTCCATGCCAGGACAAAACATATTGATGTGCAATATCACTTTGTACATGATATGGTGGAGGATGGAAAGGTATGTTTGGAGAAGGTTGATACTTTGAAGAATTTTTCTAATGTTTTGACAAAGCCAGTGAGCACAGATAATTTCATATGGTGTGCAAATTCCATGGGCCTTGGGGTCCAGAATATTCAGTGACTTCATGTATTAAAAAGGGTTTAGTGAGTTCTTCATCAAGTGGGAGATTGGTGAGAAGTGTGTCTCAAACTCACTGGTATAACCATAGTTCTATCACATGTCAATTTAGAATTGCATAAGTGTTCCTCTAGTGCTTATACCATTGTACCACCAGGTGCTTGTGATAAAGGTGTGGTAGCGTGGTATATTGCCATACTGCGGGTACCTCATAGCAGTCTAACAGTAGTGTGGTGTATACCGCTATACCACGGGATCTCACTAGTTGTTCAGTAGTAGCCTGGTGTACCGCTATCTCGCAGGAGCCTCTTGACTGGGTAGAGGTAGCACGGTTCATACCACCATACCGCAAGAGCCTTCTAGCTAAGGTGTGGTAGTGCAATACAACTGCCATATCGCAGAGTCCTATCAACTGTCTTGCAATAGCACGATATACCGCCATACCGCAAGAGTCTTTAAACTATCGAGCGGTAGTATGGTGACTCTTGGTCGAGCATGATAGATGGGTGAATGAAAAAGGATCTTTTTGACTAATGAGGTGTACATCGGTCAGTCGAGGTCATTTCTAACTTGGAGGTGGCCATTTGAATTATTGGGAAGTTTGACAGTTGCTCAACAGAGGAAGTTGAACTGAACCATTTGTACAGAGAATGTTTTTCGATCATGGTGGTTGCTATACATTGTAACGTACTATAACTATGATCAGTTAGATTGTTGGATGGTCAATTTTTTTGTTAGTGTTCTTCATTGTATGTTGCATATGCATTGTAATAGTTAGACATAACGTTGTGTGACCAAAGAATTTTGTACGAGGTTGATTAGGGAAAAGTCATTGCTGTAATATTGTCATTTGAAAGGAGAGTCTGTAACTTGTATGTAATTCATTTATTGTAATAAAAGTGATTTTCTTTGGTGTGGTCAGTTTTTCTCTTGTAAGGGATTTCCCACGTAAATCTGGTGTCAATTCCGTATGTGTTTATTTCTCTATTTTTTTATTCCTAGTCATGTGCGTCTTAATGAACTATAATTGCAAAATTAGAAGATATATCTGCATTCTCCTTTGATTTTTGACATTAGGAAATTTTTTTCCACACCTAAGCTTTCCTTACACTCAGTAGTCGTCTTCTTCTTCCTCTACAGTTCCACCTACTCCTACCTCTCGTCCTATTGCGGTGCCTTCAACTTCTGCCCCTATGCATCTCTTGGGGAGTTTGATGGTGCCCACTTGCTGGAAGGCCTGGCATTAGGTGTTTGACCTTCCTATCTTTCCCATGGTGCCTCAAGCCATTGTGTATGGTAAGGGGAAGGTTCCCCATGGAGTCATCTCTACATCTCGTCCTTTGCGGCCTCCTATTGCTCTTGCCCCTAGGGTGGTGAATGGGAAGAGTACCGCCGCTGAGGCACTTGAGTCTGCTTCTCTGCATATTGTTTTCTCTGCTCCTGCATCTCTTCCTCCTATTTTTGTCTAAGAGCCACTCCCTCCACCAGTAACGGCTATTATGGACACTTTGATGACTGAACATGAGTCTCCTACTCCTCAGGTTGTAGCCTCTAGCTCTCAAAGCCAAAGAAACCACCTTGCATACGAGTGTAAGCACTAGAGGAAGGCTCTGGCCATTGATTAGGTTGCTTTGAAAAAGGAGAAAGGGGAGCTAACAGATCTTTTTTTGGTGTCTTTTGTTGTTTCCTCCTCTTCCGCCCCTCCTGCTTCAGTTCCCTTTGCCTCGATCTTGCTTTTGGCTCCCTCTACAAACATGGATGACCCTCACCCTAAGAGGGTGCAAGTGTTCATTGCTCCTTCAATTAAGCCTCCTCTCCTAATGTCCCTTCCAAACATCCCACCTTTTCCCAATCCCATGGATATGTCAAATACCTCGATGGTGTCTACTGCGATTTTCTCTGCTTCTTCCTTGCCTTCCACCTCATCTGCAGGGAGCTCGCATCCTCCAATGAAATGCAATTTGGAGGATGAACTTGCTTATAATGGGGTTCAGAAGAAAGGATTACCTTCTTCAGAAGCTGGTTCTACATTTCCTTGCATCGTCCTAGTGACAGAGGTTGCCCTGGCGTCCCCTAAGTTTGTCATTGCCCCTGAGTCTTTCAGAGAGGTCGTTAGTGGATCTCGGGTGCCTCCTTCATCACTCGCTTAGTTGACACATAGCACTCCCATCAAGTGCATATTCAACTCAATAGATGATGTCTTACTTTGTCAGTGTTTTTTGCAAAATCAATGACATTTACCTCACGGGAGTTGAGTGAAGAAGACCTCAAGGGGCCCTCTTCCTTGGCTCTTGTCGTAGGAAAGTTAAAGGGTGATCCCCTTGCTATCTCGCTCTTGTAGGCTCGTCCACATTCCCCTTACAGTGATCTATATTGGGAGAACGATGACCTCTTGGTTGATGAGGACTTGGAGGGTACCTCTTCTTTAACTGTAGATTAGAATTGTGTGTGTTGTGCTTCCCACGTGCTTCTTTTATATGTTCTTGGAGGACCCTTGTCACCCTCATAGGTGCTCGGATATAGGAGTGTTTTGTGTCATAAAATTCTTCTATTTGTTACATCATTCTTCCTCTATTGTGCTTTGATTTTTGACAATTGGGGATGATGCAAAGTGTTGGGGGCATTTAGGCCTCCATTCCATGTTGACCCAATTTTTTATTTTTGTTTTGTCTGTGTGTAATTTTCTTCACATGGTCTGATATAGTAAGAGGTTGATGACAGTTCATATATATATTATTATATTATATCTATCTATTTATATCTATGAGTAGCTCTGACCTTGAAATATCAAATCCCCTTATCTCTTGATGTATGTGTTTTTACTTACATTGTCTTTTATATTTCTCTCTTATTTTCTTGCTTTATGATGTTGTGGTGCCTATGTGTTGTCCCTCACATGTGAGATAGCATTTCCACAATTACATCTCGTCATGTATTGCGGGCCACAACATCACTTTCTTCTCTATCCTTAGGATGTCATGTGTCTTTGTGTTCAACATGTACCATCCTAAGAGGGGGCTATCATAATTCTTCGATTTTCAAAAGATGTATTCAGTGGCCAATGAATCCCTCATTGAAAATCCCTTATTTTTCAAAAACTACATTCTTCAACATGGACCCCTAGTGGAGTATTCTGAAAACTTTCCCTTGTGAGGGAGTATTCTTCCTTTCAAATTTCTTGATGAAAGAGATCTTTTGAATGGATTCCTTGATGCTAGAATTGTTTGCGAAAAATGTCACTTCCTTTCAAACTAAGTGTCCCTTGAGTGGACACCTTGAAAGCTTCTCCTTCAATTGTTGACTATCTACATGACTATATGTCTACCTGTGTGGCTTTTTGTTATCTAACATGTTTTTTCTATGGATTAACATGTTGCTTTGTAGGACTTGTGAAGCATTTTTTTCAACCAAGCTTGGAGATCTGAAGGACCTCAAGCTTGCCTTGTAGGACTAAGCACTTGTAGGGGCCTATCAGACTCTATAGAGCCTTTCACATTTGGCCTCCCTTAGGACCGAGCACCTGCAAAGCCTTTTGTTCACCTTCTGTAAGTCTATAGACCTGCAGCGCATTTGTTCAACTCTCCTTGGGACCAAGTATCTATGGAGCCATCTCCTCATCTTGTGCTTTTGAGTGTCTTAGATTGTGATATGTTTCCTTAACAGTTAGAGTATACATTTCTAAGCTTTCACTCTACTTTATCGTGCATTCACTGATACTTATTCTCACTAAAGTGGGAGAAAAATGTAATGGCATAAATTTGCACCCCTCCCAAATTCTCCATTTATGTACCTCCTACCTTAGAAGAATTAAATCTAATGATGCTATTATATGTTCCTCATTCGCTTCACATCCACTTGGCGGCTATTTTTATTGTCGATGGAGGATATTTTGTCAAGGACGCTAGCATGGCGCACAGAAGTCTACAAGGTGTGTTTTCATCCTGATAGGATTCTTTCCCTTGGAATCTGCAGAGGCGTTACAACTCTCTATTGGCGATGAAGTGTAACGTCCTTGCACCCTTGACTGACCTCAAATAGCTCTTTGCCTCCAAACTTCATCTTCAAATTTTTATCTCATTCATCTTCTTTACACTTCTTGATCACACTCACTTCTACACACTTCATTCACAACATTTTCAACATCTTTGAAGCTCCAAGTTGACACTTTCCTAGTTTTACTCCTCTTGTTGTTGCGGAAACGTTGGTACTCACAAGCTTGCAAGCTTGCATCTTCCTTCACTTGCCTTGAGAGCATCTTGTTGGGAGGTGATATCCATTCATTTAGCATCATCCTATTGTTTTCATAGCATATTGTTGTTAGCATAACGTATAGTACTTCTACTTCTTTCTTTATCATACTTTCTTTATCATGGCTATTATAGTTGTTTGTGGAGGTGGAAACACCAAAGCAGGGGACCAACTGCAACAGTCCTCTATACACAACCCCAACATTTTTTCACTATTGTGTGTAGGTACTTCATTTGTGTGGAGCTTGTGGGAGGCTAGACCAACCACAAGTTGGATTTTTACTACTCTCACTACTTATTTTGTTCTTAATCAATTTATCTTTCAAGTTAAAATATTCTTGTTATTTTGGTAGTCTAGTCATTTTCTATTTTTGTTATTGTATTAGATTGCACTTGTCGGGTTGTTAGTAGGTTGCTTTATATTCTTAGACCACACTTTACGTTCTCTACCCATACAGACGCTAGTGCCCGACTAAGACACTATTGTGTCTCACTATCATCTATTCCCCATGCTAGAGTCCCTTGGCAATGAGTTGCCCAAGTTGCAATGTGGACTCTAGAAATATGCTCACCTAAATTCCTAAACTCTCAAATTGATAGAATGAAAGTGACAAATCAATTGTCCTTCCTTTTCACCCCCCTTAAACATTAATTTTTTCTTAAACAATCCCTTAGCGTGAGGTAGATCAGGGCATCTGATTATTCTAGACCCTTCTATGACCTAGGGTCTTGAGCAGTCGGCCCCCCTCCTCTACACAAACATAAGGATCATAAAGGAAAATTTTTCAAGAAGAGTTATTATGTTGAAAAATACAATGGTGTATCTAATGATGAAGAACCAAACTATATTGATAATGGTAGTGATGAATGCTTGTTCATGGCTCTAAAAGTTGGAACTAATTCTACTAATTCTGAAAGATGTATGAAGAAAAGTGCTTCGAAAAATAGATCACAACATTGAAGGAACTATGGTAACTACTTTTCATGCAAGAGGAGAGGAATTACTAGATAATTGATAGTGGATGCTCAAATCATATGATAGGTGATAAGATTAAGTTTTTTAAACTTTAGAAGTATGATGGTGGTCTTGTTAAGTTTGGTGATGATACATCTACTAAGATCTATAGAAAAGGTTCATCTAGTTTTGATGGCAAGCATAAAACAAATGATGTTATTTATGTCAAGGGTCTCCAGCATAATCTTCTTAGTGTAGTAAAAATGAGTAGTAGAGGATACAATCTAGTGTTTCAGGATGATGGTTGTGAAATCAAAAAAGGAAGATCCAGAACTTGGTTGTTGCAGGTACAAGGATAGAAGATAATGTTTATCAGCTCAAAAGTAGTGGTGCTAAGTGTTTTATGTCTCAAATCAATGAAAGTTGGCTATGGAATAGAAGAATGAGTCACATCAATTTTGATAGCCTAGAAAAGATCAGTTCTACTGATGTTGTGAGAGATTTTCCAAAAATTACAAAGCCTATCAATGCAATTTGCAAGGAATGTCAGTTTGGAAAGCAAACAAAGAAGAGGTTCAAGACAAAGGAATATTCTACCACAGGTCCTTTGGAGTTGGTGCATACAAACCTATGTGGACCTATCATAATAAGCTCTCAAGGTGACAAGTATTTTATGTTATTAATTGATGATTGTTCTAGAATGACTTGGGTGGCATTTCTCAAAGAAAAATTAGAAGCTCTAGAAAAGTTTAAAGCATTTAAGTCTATGGTTGAGAATGAAATAGATGTGAAAATCAAGTGCTTATGGTCTGACAAAGATGATGAGTTCAACTCCAATAATTTTAATATTTTTTTGTGAAAATTGTGGAATTAAGAGGCACTTGTTAGTCCCTAGAACTCCTCAACAAAATGGAGTTATGGAGAGGAAGAATAGGACAGTTCAAGAAGCTTCTAGAACTATTATGAAGGAAGCAAATATGTCAGATGTCTATCGAAGAGAAGCAATTCATACTGTAGTCTACATTCTTAACAAAGGTCAAGTAAGAGTGAATAGCTCAAAGACTCCCTATGAGTTATGGTATGGTAAACCACCTACTGTGAAATATTTTAGAGTATTTGGAAGAAAATGCTATATCAGGAGAGATGAAGAAAACTTAAGAAAGTTTGATGCAAGATCTGATGAAGGAATCTTCCTTGGATACTCTACAAGAAGTAAAGCATATCGGTGCTATAATAAAATACTAAAGAAAATTGTTGAAAGTGCAAGTGTCAAAGTGGATGAAAAATCACATTGGAGTTTTGTATTGATAGAAGGATATGAATCTGATGAATCCCCTTGCAGTGAAGAAAAAGACAGTTGAAGAGGAAGAAGCTTCGGAAAAGATCCCTAAGAATCCTAAGTATATGTAGAAGAATCATTCTGAAGATCAAATCATTGGAGATAAGAGAAAAGGTGTGTTGACAAGAAGAAAAGTTTCTTTGACAAAAGAAAGGTAAGCTTTTGTTTACTTTTAGAGGTGGAACCTAAAATAGTAATTGAGGCATGCAAATATGAGAAATGGATCAAGGCTATGAAAGAAGAGTTGGAATAGATTGAGAAGAATCAGACTTGAGAATTGGTCCCAAGACCTGCAAATAAGAATGTGATAGGAACTAAGTGGGTTTTTAGGAACAAGTTAAATGAGGATGGAAAAGTAGTCATAAATAATGCTAGACTTATCTGTAAGGGCTACTTGCAAGTGGAAGTAATATATTTTGAAGCGATTTTTTCTCTAGTGGCAAGGATGGAAGTCATTACAAAGTTTTTAGCTTTTGGGGCACATAAAGACTTCAAGGTTTATCAGATGGATGTTAAGTCTGCATTCTTGAATTGTGAGTTAGACTTGAATAGGTGTACATTAACAACCAAAAGGTTTTCAATTATCAGATGATGTTGATATGGTTTGCAGGTTGAAGAAGGAATTGCATGGACTTAAACAGATTCCTAGAGCTTGGTATGCAAGGTTGGATAAGTACTTATTGTAGCAAGGATTCAAAAAAGGTACTGCAAATAGCAACCTTTACTTCAAGGTTGAGGGAGAACAAATCCTCATTGTGGTAGTGTATGTGGATGACATTATCTTTGGAGGAAATGAAGGCATGTGTAAGAAGTTTGCAAATGAGATGCAAAAAGAGTTTGAGATGTCAATGTGTGGGGTGAATTTTTTCCTTGGGCTACAAATCAGTCAATCAAAAAAAGGTATTTTAATTTCACAATCAAAGTATGTTAAGGAAATGTTGAAGAAGTTTGGGATGGAGGATTCTAAACCAGTGTGTACTCCTATGGTTACTGGTTGTAATTTGAGAAAAAATGATGAATCTCCTAAGGCTGATTAGAGCAAGTATAGATCAATGATTGGTGGATTGTTATACCTAACTGCTACTAGACCAAATATCATGCATGCAGTATATCTTGTGGCAATATTTCAAGAAGATCCCAAAGAATCACATGTTACAACAGTTAAAAGGATATTTAGATACTTGAAGGGCACTCTGGACTTTAGTTTATGGTATCCTATGGATACTAATTTCTCCTTGAATGCATATACAGAGGTAGATTGGGAAACTTGTACAAATGAAAAAATAAGTACAAGTAGAGGTACTTTCTTTCTTGGAAGCAGATTGGTTTCATGGTTGAGTAAGAAGCAGGATTCAGTTTCATTATCTACTGCAAAGGCAAAAATAATGTAGTAGCATCATGTTGTACACAAGTGTTGTGGATGAAACAAATATTGAAGGATGTCAGAGTATCATATGATGAACCTATTTCTATCTTTTGTGATAATACAAGTGCTATCAATATTTCAAAGAAACTAGTAATGCATTCAAGAACAAACATATCTCTATCATGTATCACTTTCTAAGAGAAAAAGTTGTAGAGAATGAGGTGAAGCTAGAGTATGTGCTTTCAAAGGATCAAGTTGCAAATATTTTTACAAAGGCTCTTCCTAAAGATACTTTTGAGTATATTCGACAAAATCGTCGGTAGAAGTTATGGGTTATTGCTCATCCTTCTTTCAAATAGATGCATAAGTTGGTGCATATGTCCAGGAAGCACTTCAAGATACATTTTTGGTCTTGGATTAATGTTGAAGGCTACCTCTCAGGGGGAGAAGGTAGTAGTGTTTCTTATTGCTGCAGTCAGGTGAAACATATCTTGTGTCCCTAAGGGGAATGTGTAGAAAAGAGCAAGCAATAGAGGGAGCAGTGAAGAATGAAGAGTGCAAAATGTACGTTTGTATGGAGAAGAGTAGTGGAGAAAGTGAGAGAAATTTGCTTGCTAGTTTTGCCTGAAGTTAAATATGCAAGTGTTTCCCTTTTCCATTGATGTCAAAGGGGGAGAGAGTGAAGTTTTAAAAACATAATGAAAGAATTGATTGATGTCAAAAGGGGGGGGTAGTGGTTGAAGAATTCCTCAGATAGGGGGAGAGAAAGTGATGATTTCGGAAAGAATGAAGAACAAAGATAAAGAGAGAGAATGAAGTGTGCCCTAGTAAGGGGGAGAGTTGCTTAATGCAAAGTTGCTTTTGTTGTTGATGGTTTTTCAGAGCTGGTGTTGCCATCAATGATAAAGGGGGAGATTATTGCAAGTATGTTGTCGGTGTTATCATTGATGTCAACAATTTATCATTAATGTCAACCTCCAATATGGTCAAGAAGATTGTTGTAATGTTGTCATTGATGCCAACAGTAAGTGTGTTGCACTATGTTGTCTTTAGTGTTGTCACTGATGCCAACATCTAGTGTGGTGTTGAGCAAATATTGTAGATGTGGAGATTGTTGGTATTGTAAATACTATAGTCAAGATGAGAAGGTGTTGTAGTGTTGCGTTGGTGTTGCTAATGCAGCTAGTTCACTTGGTTTCCAAGTGCTTTTGAGAAAATTTGAATAAAACAGTGTACAGTGTGATAGAGGTATTTTCAGTGTTGTGCTCTGCATTTCTTCATGATTGAAGATATGCTTGTGTAGTTTGGATATAATGATCAAAGGTGTTCAGAGGTGCTATATCTATATTTTTTAGGTTATGGATCCTTCTACAATGGAAGATGTGTTTGATAGTGTGTTTGTCTATATAGAAGGTTGCATGGGAGAAGTGAGATTCTTCTGCGTTTCTCTGCAGTGAGGTTTCTTGTCTTGTTGATTTGGGAACATGCTTATATTATTTGTATCTACTTTCCCTTAGAGTTTCTAGTGGTGAGCTTCTCCACAAGTTTAGTTCTTATGTTGGAGTTTAGCGGTAGTGCATCTTGATGTGCAGGATAAAAGTAATCTTTGTTTTAGGTGGTTGTGGCAATGTTGCAGAATATTATGATGATGCTAGAATATTATGGAATTTTGTGTGGATGTTGTGGAGTCTTCCTATGTGGTGTGCATGGTGTTTCTAGACTTGGAGAAGTGTGTATGTGGTTCCTTGTAGTGTTAGTTCAGATTTGGTCGACCTAGCGTGCTAGTGCTATTTGTGGAGATACCTCGTGCATTGTGGATGTGTTGAGCAATGTGGTGATTTATTAGTAAATTTTGGTCTACACTTTGGGCTATGATGGATACCAATCTCACCAAGTCTACTACTTTCCATATGTAGACAGATGGTCAAACTGAAGTAGTCAATCACATGCTTATTCACATTCTACAAATGTATCACTCTCAGCATACTCAAACATGGGATGAGAGTCTTCCATGTGTGCAACACAGTTATAATCATGTAGTAAATAGTCCTACAAGATAGTCAATTTGAGGTCTACTTGGGATACCAACCATTGGCTCCTTTGGACGTTGCTCTTCCATCCATGACAAGTGAACTATCAACACATGTAGAGAAAGAGATGGATAAAACCTCTAAGTTTGTTGAGAAAATTTGTCAAATTCAACAAGTTCATGAAATACTGCAGCATACCAACCAGAAGTATAAGGAGTGACATGAAAAATGTTGTATACCTCATCACTTTCAAATTGGCGACAAAGTGTGGCTTCATCTTCAGAGGGAAAGACTGCAAGGACCACATAAGAAGGTTCATCCTCTTCAGTATGTGTCATATACTATTCTAAAGCAAATTGGTGAGAATTCTTTTGAACTCAACATTCCACCATTTCTAGGACTTCATCCTATTTTCAATGTTGAATTATTATAACCATATTTTCCACCTTTGTTGGATACTTTGAATGTTGAGAAAATTCAAACTGTTGAATTGAATCTTGAGACTATTGTTCCAATGGTGAATGATCTATTATCGATGTTCATGATAGAATCGTGAGAAACATACAGGTTACTCTTTATTGGGTGGTTTAGGCAGGGTAGCTCCCTCACCAAAACAAGTGGTTTACCAAAGAGAAAATTGTCACATGTTTTCCTCATCTGTTGCAAAGCATTGATGCAATGGGGCCCATTGCCTCTCAAGGGGGGGAGGAATGATCTAGAGCACTCTAGAGTTGTTGGCACAAAAAAAAATGGAAAATATCAAAAATTAATTTTTTCAGTATTTTTTATGTTTTACTAAATTGCATTTTTGCAAGTCTTTGAAGTAGAATTTGGGGTTGAAACTGTCATCGATCCCTTAAACTGAATAGCCAAAGGCATTAGATTTAAGGGATTAAAATTATATCTCTTTGAGACCTTTTCAATGAGGTAGAGAAGTCCTCAATCCAACCAACAAGTTGAAAGTTGTGACCCTACCAAGTTGGGGTACATAAATTCACATGTTTTTTGAAAAAAATGGTTTTATTTGTTATTTTCTCACAGCCAACTATTCATTTTGAATTCATAAGGTGATGGTGACTTTTAATATGTCGCATATTATATATATTCATTCTAGTTTGAATAAAAAGGCGACTTTGAAGGCTCACAACTCTTAATTCACAAGTTTTGCCTTATTGTCTATCATTTACAATATTGTAGGTTCTCATTCACACCAGGTATTGTTATCTGAATTCATAACTAAATTTGAATCAAATTAAGTGTGATCAAGGACATATTGAAGCTACTATAACCCAACTTTGAGGTCATTTGAAACCAATTTGAAGAAGTTATTACAAAACTAGGGTTTCCATCAGATTCACTCTAAAGGCCACCAAGGTTGATCAAGGACATAGGAAAGCTCCTATAATTCAAATTTGAGTTCATTTGAAGCAAATTTGAACAACTTATTGTGAAATTAAATTTTCCACCAAATTCACTCCCAAGGCTACAAATCAATGGATTTCTTGAAATATACTTTAGAGAAGTGAATTATAGGTAGAGATAAGATAATAAAAAAAAAATAGCATGTTTTGATTTGTTTTGAATAAGTTATTGTGAAAACTATTTTGGAGGCATCATGATAGGGCCACAAACTAGAGGTTAAGGTAAAAATCCACACACTGAGAAAATTTCCTAAAAAAGAGGATATAGATTTAGAGTTAGGATCAAGTGGAACTTCAAATCTAGTGTGGTCTTCAACAAGTGAAAAAGTGAAAAATTTGGAAGAAATTATGCAAAATATGCAATCTCAAATATCAAAAGTGACTACTATGAAGATGGCATGGCTAACATCAATGAAACAATGTCCCAACTCCAAAGATCTATCTAGATTCTCTCACACACACAATTAAAGGAACAACATGATGTTTCAAGCAATTACGATGAATGATCTAGGCCAACCAATCTAGATCCTAATGCTAGTGCTCATACAAGATCATGAAACCTACTATAGAAAGCGGATATGTGCAAGTTAGATGGCAATGATCCAATATCATGGATGAATCAAATGGAGAATTTTTTATGTACATCAATTCCAAGTGGGAAAAAAGTGACAATGGCTTCCTTATAACTAAAACCAAAGTAGTTAATTTGGTATATGTGGCTTTGTGCTCAAAAGAAGAGTCACAATGTCAATTGGTCATTTTTTATTAATGAATTACAATCACACAATCATAATAGTGTGGTAGAGAAGTATTTCAACCAATTAGAAAAATTATGCCAAATAGGATCTATCAATGATTATATTCAACAATTCCTCAATACATCATTGTGAGTGGAAACAATCGTAGATGAAAATTTGAATGACTTGTTTCTTGTAGGCTCAAGGATCACATCCAACATGAGGTGCACATATTTAATCTAAATCCTACATATGAATGTTTTTATCATGGCACACAAAGTAGAGGGAAAAAATATCTCCTACAAGGGATGAATGCATTGGCAACAAAGATGGGAAGACTCCTACCCTATCATCCCTTCAACCTACAAGATTGACTCAGCAAATTGAAGAAAAAAGGGACAAACAATTATGTTTTAATTGTATTAAAAAATATAGTACAAGACAAATATTTAGAGAAGTAGTTCTATGTTAAGGGCACTAATGATGAAGAAGAGGCAATAATTGTTGTGAAAGACTCGAAAGATGAACAATCATCTATTTTCATGCACTGTTAAGCACTAGCACCTTGTAAACCATTAAGGTATTGGGCTTCCTTAAACAACAAAAGGTAACAATATCGAATGACTGAGGGACTACTCATAACTTCATCAACAATAAGTTGGCAACACAATTGAACTATTTTTTTACCCAACCTCCTAACTTAGGTTATGATAGACAATAGAGTTACAATCAGTTGTTTGGGGAAATGTCATAGTATTAGACTCGCCATGGGAGATTACATACTTGATTGTCTTATGTTTTTTATTCACATGGATGGAGTAGACATTGTTTTGGGAGTTCAATGGTTCACTACCTTGGGAATAATTAAGACAAACTTCCAGGAGTTGTTCACATGTTCACTTAAGAGGGCAAAATATTTGAATTAAAAGGTTGTGTGTAAAGTATCCATAGATGATTAGCTCACACCAACTACAAAAGATGCTTCACAAAGGAGTAGATAGGGGTTTCGCTAAATTATTGTCTTTCAAAGTGCAACAATTGAAGATTCATACATCACCAAATCTGCAAGCTATTTTGAGGGATAGGTAAGAAGGACTACCTCTCAAAGATATCCTAATCAAGCCATTCCATTAGTACTAGGGTGTTATTTACCATCCTTTAGTTATTCTTCAAAGGTGCACCAAAAGATTAGAGTAGTAGAACACATTTAGCACCAACAAGAGGTGGTCACTAGTTTCAAGGTGAACAAGCCAAAGGCATAGTTGATTGGCATTAAGGACAATTCTCCTCTGAAGAGGGGCGGCATGCTACACCCTTAACCCATTAATTGTATTGGGATATGTGTAGCCAACTTATGGCTTGCATAACCCTTTATTAAGTTAGATAATCATTTTTATAGTCTTTTATAGGTAATTAAGTTAGTTTGGGTGGCATCCAAAGTATAAGTATTGCATATATAAGAGTTTGTGGTTTGTTTATGATCATCATATTGTGAATCGTGTTCTATTGGAGATTTTTGGAGGTTTGCCACCTTGAAGTGGCTTCTTATTTTTAGGTATTATCAAGTATTTGCAACATATTTCCTATTATATTATTCTCTTGTGCAAGTTATTTCATTACACAATATGTTGTATATTATCCATTAATCTAACCTCCATATGCCACCTACTTTGCATGACCAATCTTCCTCCTTGTGTTTGAATATATTTTATGAGATGTGAAATTGGGGTAGAATGGGCAAATGGGTGGTGTTGTAAGTTAGGCTTGTCAATATTAGGTATGTTATGGGGATTTAAAATAGGGGTAGAATCTATTTGTCGAAGGGGTGAAAGGACACAATTGAGAGGCTAGTGACTACAAACAATTTTGGGGACCTATGGAATATGACAGTGAAAGGGGATAGGGTGGGTTTCAAGTGATGGTAGGGGGGCATGTGTATTTGAATGTTTGATTATCATAAGAACTTATAACAATGTAGCCTAGGTTGGGGACTAGGAGGAATAAGAAGAGATTGCGCATGTTAGTAGGTGGTGGTAGGGCATTAGTACAAATTATGGTCTCAAAGTTACATGAGATGTGAGAGTTTATGAGTGATACAAGATAGTGTATGGATTTGGGGTGTAATGTCAAGCATATGGTTCTTTGTATGTTTCTTGAGCTTTATGAACTATAGTAAGTAATTAATAGGGAATGGAAATATTTGAGTAAGATGGAAGCCCTTAAAGGAATCCCCATTCTTGTAGCCCCATGTTTGGTTAAGTGGTCTACATGGAAGGGGGTTGCAACGATAAAGTGTGAATCAAACCAATGGGAGTCTATATGTGTTCTAATGTGCATCATATAATGTCAAATTTTCATGCAATAGGCAACTGTGTTTTTATTTTCCCTTCACAACCTTAGGTTATGGGATTGGTTATTAGTAGTTATCAAATCCAAGCCCCCTTTAATATGGAGGTGATGAAAACAATATTGGATAGCAAGTTCTACAACTCACATTACGGACCAAACTTTGGAAATAATATTGATATTGCAACCTTAGTTCCATGGCACACTAAGTTTACTATTATGTGTATAATTTCAAAATACCCTTCCTATCCTAGTTTCTCTTAAATGGTTAATATGCTTAATACTCAAACCACGCATTTAATTTTATGAAGGGGGAAGATGGGGGTCCATCTAAAGTAGTGTGGAGAGAATGAATCTTCAAAAGGTGTATTGATAAGGATGTTTGACAAACAAGCAATAGGTAAATTGGTCAAATCGGTTATAGGTATGAAGTAGATTTTGGTAAGGAATATGACTAAGGATCTTGTTTGTCCATTACTTGTTGCATAATGACCACTTTTGATTTGGAGGTGTTTACAGATATGTTGTTTTGTTTCTTTCGTGTCTCATTTCCCACCATCCTAAGGGTTAATACATGGAGAAACAAAATATGGTGGGATTTTATCGCACAAAACCATAAGAAGAGGATGGAGAGATGGGCAGTGGTGGACACCAATCCAATGCTAGGCTTCGGAGAATTTCATTCAATCTATTATATTCTAATGGGCATTGAATGATTAGCAAGTTGATAGATTTGGTGTTGGTATTGCAATTGCGGTGTGTCGAAGAGCTATAAATATCACGTGAAAAAAGAAATCCATTGTAAGAGTGGTGCAATTCATGAGAAGCCACAACAACGTCCTTAATTGTAACCAAATTTTCATATATCAAATATTCTTCTAATCTGAGATAGTGTGTTGATGTATGTCCAACAAGGAGTTGCATGTTGTATGTAATTGTCCCTTGTTATCCTTACTCTAGTGGAGCTCATCTTCAATTGATCAAAGGATGGTTTGCCTTTGTTCAGGGTGTATGATTAGCATATATGTTGGGGAGAATGAGCTCTCTATATTTTATGATGAGATATTTATTTCATGTTAATTCAACGTCCCATGTGTGTAATCAACAATATGAGTAGCTTGGCCTAGAACATCCTAGTTATCATCTTGAGACTTACACTTTTCCTCCATTAGTGATCTGCTATGAGAGCAACGGCTAAACAGACTTGAGGACTGTTTGTAGATGTTTACATATGACTGTCCTATTTTGTGTAATTATTTGGGTATAAGGAGCAAGAAGTTGATTTGCAAACACATATTTAGGTGGGCAATTTTTCCCCAACAAAGGTGCGCTTAGTCCATTCAAATGAGTCTCTAAGCCATTTTCATAGCAACAGGCAAAGGGAATCATAACCCTTACCTCACTTCACTCAAGTGAAATGGAGTTTCGGTTATAATTTTGTATGTTAAATTGCAACATGAGATGGAATGGAAGCCTGCATGTGTGTCCAAACCCCACTTCTACGGAACGAACGCTAGTCTGGTACAGTTGAATCAGTTTTTTATAAATTGTTTGTGATGGAATTCCTCAACTGTTCCATGGAGATCTGCTTTTTATATAATTTTGAGAGAAAGTCATAGACTCCCGGGGGCTTGTCCTAGTTTGAAGGAAATTTATCTTATTTCTCAAGAGATGTTAGTAAATGACGCAATGTTGTCATCTATTTGATCATTTCTTTTGTTTGTGCCATATTTGATCCCTCCTTTGTACTCTACTTTAACATATCAAAGCTCAACTTAATTTTGTTTCATTACAAAGTCTTCCATTAAAAAGATTGGATTACGCTTTGCCTGAAGGAATGTACATGTTCATTCGATGATAATACTCCACACAGTTATTGGCTATAAATTTGTTAAACTCAATCTTTGCCGTTGCTGATCAAGTCCATCATTCTGTCTAATTGGCGTCAACTATAGTATTTTACAAGGGAGGTGAACATAGTCTACTTTATTAGTTGCTAATGAAATGAAATTTGAGGCCTTAAAACTGTATTTGTGAATGGCAAGGAATTATATGGATCCAAGGAATAACTAAGTAAGAAAGACAAAAGTGGTATAAGATACAAGAAAAATCAACGATATTTTCTAAAAGAAGAGACATGAAATTTTTTTGATAGAAGTCTGGAAAAATGGGTAAAGTACCAAAATTCTGATGAATCAGAAAAGTCTTGATTTGTCTGAGATTTTATATTAATGGTGCCTGCTTTAATTGATTAGGCACAATAATATGTCAACTATTTCCTAGAGTTCTGTGAAAGAAATATACAGCATTATATCCCACTGATTTTGAAAATAATAATGCTTTATAAGTTATAGTAATTGCATACAATTAGCATATACAATAGTACAATCAGCACTGTCTATCCCAAACTTCAGACGCTCACAGGTGATGCTGCAGGGAGCCTGTTCTGGATGGGTATCTCTGCATACTCAGAAAGAATGGCCCGAAATTCATCACCTGTCATTGTCTCCTTTTCCAAAAGGACCTCTACAATCTTGTCAATTGCTGCACGATTGTTCCGAATGTGACCCAGTGCCACCTCATAAGCTCTGTCAGAGAGAGCTTTGATAGCTGCATCTATATCTTCTGCAAGCCTTTCAGACATAGAATTCCTTGCCATCATTCTCATAATAACATCACCACTCTGTGCTGAAGAATCCATAAGTGACCATGGCCCAATCTCAGACATTCCAAACACAGTCACCATCTACACAGTATGGGAAAAATTAGATACCTCCTAACCTCTAAGAAATCACACAAATATCATGCAAAAATTTGTGTAATAACAATGTTAAAACATCTACAAATGCACCAGAATCAATGTACCTGTTTTGCCATACTAGTAACCATCTGCAAGTCACTAGCTGCTCCAGTTGTTACCTCAGGCTCACCAAAAATCACTTCCTCAGTAGCTCTTCCACCCAGGCCACCAACTATTCTGGCAAATATTTGTTGCCTTGAGACTAAGGTTGGATCTTCCCCAGGGATAAACCAGGTAAGACCCCGCGCTTGGCCACGTGGTACCAATGTGACCTTTTGCACAGGATCATGCCCTGGTGTCAATGTACTGCAACAAAGGACATACAATCAACAATTCAATGTATTGTTTTGATAGTGAATATGGACCATGGCATTATAGTAGATACTAATGCACTAAGTGAACTTCTATGTTGAAAAGCAATCAGGTTGATCTGACCTACAATAACATGATTATAAACAGTCTGGATGCTCAACAGACAACAGGTGGGAAAATATAAGCCTAGTCAAATATTAAAGAATGAGAGGCTCTATATAGATCTGTGTGAATGTGATATGCAAAAGGCGCATGGAAGAAGAGAGCTTCCCATTGACCTTCCAAGTCATCACAGTGATGGTAAAGTGTCTAGTTCTCAGATACTCGGGATAATAAACTCAGAAAACCATAACCAAAATGACAAGACACGCATAGAAAGCTCAAACCAGTCATTGCAAACAACTCAAATGATCAAATCCATGAAATAATATAATAGTGCTTATGAGAATAAGAGCACTAATGTGCATCAAGATAGAGTGTTCACTTATTGATTGCAATATTATTTTGATTCTCAAACCAGCCAGAAGTTTGAAAGAACTAAACTTAGAGAATGGCCAAGACATGGACGGAGTTAAAAGAGTTCTGTTTAGCATTTTTTAATGTGTCCCACATTCCCACATAAATTTGTTGTCAAAGCCTATTCACTCCCCGTGAGCTTTTGACACAATTAGGATAGACTTAAAAGATTGAGTTAATGAAAGACTCTGCAAATGCATTTAGAAACAATGAGCTTTCTTATTTTGGCTCTTCCACAATATAAATGGCATCGGGGAAACAACCCACATGACTACTAGTTAAAAAATAGAAATTAAATCCTCGCTACATCTTAGTTGGGTATGTTAGAAAATGTTTTCCAAATCTCATATCTGCAGCTCAAGGTGATTACCACTAAGTTGCCCTAAACTGAAAGGGCAATCACAAACTATAAATGACAATATCCTTCATGTTCCCAAAATATATAAATGGCAAATCCAAGCAGAGTTTAAATTGCAAATTGAAAACCAAGCAAGCATTTCACATGTATGTTACGTGAAATTACAAATTGTAAATGTCTTAATATGCTATGTGATACTGCAAATTGCAAATATCTTAAACAAACAAGCATTTCACATATCTCTAAAGTAGAGTTGAAAATGATATATTTGCATTTGGTTTTAAACTATGCTTGATAAACACAAAATAAACAAAGGAAAGTATCCTCTCTAATAAATAATTTAATGCTTGAAACAATTGTCCCCAAGCATTATTGGTGAAATGATGCATTATAGCTTTGAAAGAATTGTAAATAATTTTCACTACAATTGCTGTCAGATGTTTTACTAACCAGGCCAAAGGGTCATAGCCTCCATAATTACTATTAGTTGCTTACCTGTCACAGGCAATAACTAATGCATCCGATATGAAACAAGATCCATCAGTTTGACAAAATGGGATTGTATCAGCCTCTTATGACTTGGTATTTTATAAAATCCAAGCTCCCTTCAAAACTAACGGCCAAATGATCAAAATGGGCAAATTTGAATTTTTAACATAAAAACAATTGGGAAATTGGAAAGGGGCATTTTCAAGGTGCATAGAGAAGTCCAAAGTTCAACGTTCAGAAAAAGGGAAAGCTGCTCATTTAATAGCTTACTGTGATAAAAACTATAGCTCAAAAAAACTCGAAAACAAAACAGAATCAGAAGAAAATAGCAATTTTAGACTCCAGAGGGCATTAAAATAACGATGTCTTCAATTTTGGAAACAAAATTTATACGCACACAATACACTTTCAGAAAATACATTACATCCAAGGACAAAGGAGACCTGGATTGTTTGACAAAAATCAAGCGGGGTAAGAAAAAATATATATTATTTTCAGACATTCTAGATCTGAATTGAAAATTGAAAAATGGTCAGTTTTCCTTACCCACAAATGGCATGACCAACTTCATGGTATGCAACAAGACTTTTACTCTTCCCATCTGTCATTATTGTCCCCTCCATTCCAGCCACAATTCTGTCAATCGAGTCATCAATCTCCTTGGCAGAAATTGCTGCCTTTCCACGCCGGCCAGCCAGAATAGCAGCTTCATTCAAGAGATTAGCAAGATCTGCTCCACTGAAGCCTGGGGTTCTCATAGCAACGACTTCAAGCGAGACATCAGTATCAAACTTCTTATTAGAGCCATGCACTTTCAAAATATCTGTTCTTCCTTTGACATCTGGTACATCTACCATTACCTGAGAAAAAAAAATTCATTTCATTTTTTACAAGTGCTTCAGAAACCTACTATTCTGAGACAAGTTCCAAATAGTAGCAGTATTGACTACAAAAATATTGGGCACAAATATATTGCATGTTGAATTCGCACAATGGTTACATACCTGTCGATCAAAACGTCCTGGCCGTAACAAAGCAGCATCAAGTATATCAGCCCTGTTTGTTGCAGCAATCACAATGATACCAGTATTCCCTTCAAAACCATCCATTTCAGTCAACAGCTGATTCAGGGTCTGTTCTCGCTCATCATTTCCACCACCTATTCCTGTTCCTCTTTGCCTGCCAACTGCATCGATTTCATCCACAAACACAATGCATGGGGCATTCTCTTTGGCCTTTTTGAATAGGTCACGCACTCTGGATGCTCCAACACCTACAAACATCTCCACAAACTCAGACCCTGAAATAGAGAAGAAAGGGACACCAGCCTCCCCTGCAATGGCCTTAGCTAGCAAAGTCTTTCCAGTTCCTGGAGGACCAATAAGAAGAACTCCTTTAGGTATACGGGCTCCAATTGCAGTAAACCTTTCTGGTTTCTTCAGAAATTCTACCACTTCCATAAAATCTTGCTTTGCCTCATCAACTCCTGCCACATCATCAAACGTCACACCTGTGTTTGGTTCCATCTGGAACTTTGCTTTGGATTGCCCAAAGGAGAGGGGAAAGCCAGGACCCCCAGGGCCTCCCATTCCCCCTGAAGATCTCCTTGATAAAAGAAAGAGGCCTCCAACAAGGAGTAGAGGAAATGCTAAATTTCCAATCAGATTCAATAGAACAGATCCTGAGTCTTCTTGAGCATTATGTGCAGCAAAATCAATATTCTTTGCTCTAAACTTTTGCAGAAGCTCCTGGCTGAGTCCTGGAAGCTGCACTCTCACTCTCTGGATCCTATTTCCCAGTTCAGGAGAGACTGCCTCAACAATCGCAATGGTTCCATTCTCAAACAAATCCACTTTCTTCACTCTATCCTTGTCCAAGTATTCCAAGAACCTTGAGTAAGACATTCTCGATGATGTCACTGCTTGATCCTCTGCTAGTGCCTTCTGGGTACTTAACAATGGGAGACCAACTCCTACTGATCCCAACAAACCTCTCAAAAATGCCCTCTTGCTTTCATATTTTCCTCCCTCCAAGGATGCCCTCACTAATATGGACCGGGACGACTTAACTGATGAAGGAAAACTGCTTGAAGGAACCAATTGCTGGCCACAAAACTTTTGGCACGAACTGCAACTCCCTTGGCCATTACGGACGGAAGTTGGATTCAATGCAAACAGACCCACAGCCATAGTTGCCATCTTTCACACAACTCCCAGTTTTACAATGATGATTTATTCTGCCACTCAGCAATAATTGTAGTGAGTATATGTGGAGGATTTTTTACAATTAATAAAAAAATTAGTGGTGCCAAAAATGTACTACAATCTGTATAGAGGATTTAACTATTTGAAATCCATAAAATGATATGTCTTGATTGAAATTAACTATATAGATGAGAAGTGAAATATGCTAGCACTCTCTATAATACAACATGCATCCACTTTGATTTACTCCCCATTCTGTGAATGAAAGTAAAATTACTACATTCCATTTGATATTAGAAATTACTGATTACAAACTTTTAGGACAAAAATTATAACCACAGCATAAAGTATTTCCAAGATAAGGCCTTCAATTTTAAGGCTTGAGACTTACTATCCTCCATTAATAAAAAAATTAGTGGTGCCAAAAATGTACTACAATCTGTATAGAGGATTTAACTATTTGAAATCCATAAAATGATATGTCTTGATTGAAATTAACTATATAGATGAGAAGTGAAATATGCTAGCACTCTCTATAATACAACATGCATCCACTTTGATTTACTCCCCATTCTGTGAATGAAAGTAAAATTACTACATTCCATTTGATATTAGAAATTACTGATTACAAACTTTTAGGAAAAAAATTATTAACCACAGCATAAAGTATTTCCAAGATAAGGCCTTCAATTTTAAGGCTTGAGACTTACTATCCTCCATAGTTCTCAAGCAGTATGGACAAAAAAATTTGTGAATATGTAATGATCCCTCTTCAAACTTTCTTGAATTTCTCATCTTGCTCTGTAGTTGATAGATATCAAATGAAAATCTATGAACTTAATAGATTTAAGACTACCAATATCAAAAACATATATTATAATAAAAAGGATAAACGCAGTCTACCTTAAACAAATCTCTATTAGATAGCCAAAGAAACATGCATCTCCAAGAAAAGACTACATAATACATTCAAAAAATGTAGCAAAAACATGTAATAAACATAGACTGCACCCAAAAAAGATTATGCCCAACTTCAATTCATGAGGATTGACACTATAAGTAAGATATATTTGACAGCTGCAAATTGAGTTACATGGTCAATGGCTAAGACACGGTCTCTTTCAAATCAACATTATCATACAGTACACTTTCTCCACTCAAGCCAATTATGCTATTAATGCTAAAACTCCCTAAATTCAAACTGAGTATTTTCAAGTAATGCTAATTCAAGAGATTCAAAATGTCCAAATTAGACTATGAGGAGCAGATTCCAATCTAATCTTGTGCAAGAAAAAAATAAAAACGGAATATTTGTACGTTCCAGAATGAAAGAGCTGTGCTCTGAGAAATCTAACAGTGAAAACACATCTTTTGTAAAAAACTTGCCATATCAATTCAGCTACAAAAGACACTTTTGTTTTGCTTTCAATCACTAAAACCTTAGTGGCAATATGCTTTGTAAGAAAAATTACAACTTAAACGGAAAGATAAGGTTAACAATGTTTATTTATTGCTCAAGTTGATTTTTTGAATCTAAATGAAATTATTCTTAATTACAAAATGATGACTAACACGCTTCCTTTCAATTATTAGAAAGCAACCCATTTTTTCCCTGAAAAACCTTCTCTATCGATTTACTACTACATGACTACCTGAACCACTATTCAGTTATTATGTAAAATGTGAGATCCATATTTGGTATTGGATGCAAATAAGCTGCATCTTGCAAGAAAAGTCAGAGCAAGGTAAAAGATCTTCAAAAAACACAGTTATCTTAAGAACAGGTGGTGCAGTGAATTCTACTGATTTAACCAAAAACCCAAGTTGATCCAAATCATTTCAAGAAAAAATAAACCCCTGTAAAACTGATTAAGTTCTCCATCTTGACAGAAATTTTGAGGTAACCCAATTTCAATGATAAAGATTCTAAATTCATGCTATCCAAATTCATGCTCCAAGAAAGGATTCTAATCTAGTGGCAAGAGAACATAACTATGGTTCAAACGCCACTGGGTCTATAACTCTAGCTAGATATGTTGTAACAATATGAAATGCATTCCGGAGTTATTTCGTAAAGTCCCTCATAACGTCATCAAAGATTTACCAAATAAATAAAAACAATTAAGGGTTTTGTTCTTTGAATGAATTTTAACAGTGTATTGTTTCATGAGGGTCTTCTTCCTTAACCTTAGTGATCGTTTCAGCAGAAAGACCCAAAACGCAGTTGAACGTATATACTAAGCAGATGCTTCCAGAAAACCCACATGAAACTAAGGGTTGAATATACCCTCCAAACTATATCATTGTTCGAATGCCACGAAAACTCTTCCAGCTTAAAAAGAACCACAATATTCAGACTTCGAATCACACCAGTTTCATATCTTCGTAACACAATTACGTAATAACGAAAAACGAAGAAAAATAACACAGAGCATCAGCAGATAAATTTTTTACAAAAAATTAAAGGAGCCCGGTACTCAAAATGATCTATAAAAAGGCTTATACCACTTACCAGCAGCCGAAAAACCCTTCCGAACCAGCAATTTCTCCTCTGCTGTATGCAGTCTACAGCCTAAAAAAATTGGAAGAAAGAAATTTAAATGGCAGCTTCTGAGTGTGAATTGGTTTTGTGCCACAAATACACTTCAATTATCGTATACGTTCCATCTTTGTAGGTAATCTTATTTGTGTGCAGTAGATATTTGGGAAGAAGCTAAGCCTGTCCTAATGACGTGGTCTTCTCGCTCCCCCAGATTTGACAGTTTATGAATTATTTGGTAATTGCCCTTCACCATTATTCCTTCTAAACTTACGTGGAACAATTGCAGCGCTTTGGATTGCTTTATACTTCGTGTGGCATGCAATTTCTTAGGTGTAGTTGATTATTTGGATTTTTTTATTGAATAAGCTGGAAAATATATTAAAGGGTTTTGTTTTAAATACCTCAATGGATAGCTGCAGCGAATTTTCAATCCCAAGTTTTAGACAACTTAGGTTATGTAGAGGAGATAAGTGTAGATTTTGTTATTTTATTATATTTTTAACAATATTCTTCTTGGTGTAAGATATTAATGTTTAATTCATTTTATTTTGTATATAAGTTAATTCAACATTTGAAAATTAGTAGTCATTAGTCTATTTTATTTTCAAATAGTTCAATTTTTTTTATGTTGTAGTCAATCAGTTGTCTGGATTTGATTATAAGTTGAAATTATCCAATAAACATGGTTGCCACTTGTTTAATGTGAAAAAGGAGATCTAAACTAATTAGTTAATTAACTCAGATCAATCTTTTCTTGACTAAATATTGGAACACAAACCAACAAAGGTGTTGTGATTGACTAACTTCTTCAAAGGAGAGTCAAGTTGTTTGGGTTCTATTCCTTTGTTGCAAAGAGGGTAGATTGAAAAAAAGGTGATTTAATTAACTTAAATGATTAAAACCCTAATTTAATTTAACAACTGATTACATAGGCAAATAAGACAATTTACAAAAAACTATGACAGATTTGAAAAGGGTAGACAAAGAAGAGCGTGTCACTGGAAGCATGAGATCTTTTGTCCTGGACACAAGCACACCACACAAATGTTAGTGTGTCACGTCCTGGGAGAGTTGTACAGCCTAAGTGATAGTCTGGCAACTTCTATGATGCTCTGATTTGTTGGTCTTTACAATCTTTTGCTTCAAATTTGAACCTGCACAAGGCATAAGCACAAAGGAGGGAAAAAGGGTTGTGGTTATATAAGAGTTTGTCTTGGTCAAACCCTCGTTTTGGTATTCCTACCTCCATGAATAGCCAATTTGAGAAAGCCAATAGTGTGTGCTTTGAATCTTAAGTGTGTCTAAGATTTTTGTGAGCAATGACAAGCAAAATAATAAATCAAAACCCTACTCAAGTGTGTTAGAGTGGATTTATACATGCCTCAAATAAGGAATCACAAGGTCCAACCCAAGAGAAAGGTTATGCTCAAGGGAAATGCAAACATGACAAGTTACTTCACTTCAGGGCATCAAGGTGATTAAAAGTATGAATGTGAGAACTAGTTGTAATCACCCCTAATTATGATGAATAGGTATAACCCAATCACAAGTCATTGATCCCAAATCATTCTACAACATTCTTGGAGTGTCAATCAAAATAACAATAGCAAGTAGTAATAAATCTTGTTTATAAGTGCAAAGTTGAATATTGATTTTGGTAGGGCTTCTTCATAATGTGTATCATTGTATTTTTTTGATAAACTTTCATGTTTAAATAGGGAACAATATGAATAACCTTAGGTGTAGGCCAACATGTTATAATTTGAATTTTTCAAATGTTTTAGTGCGCCAATATCGAATTCATGGTCACATCACACAAGGCAGAGGTCGACCCTTGCAAGTGTCTAGCTTTTTTGCATGCATTGGCAGGACCCTAATGTGTCACACTAGCATCCATGTTTTCTTTGCTTGTCAAAGCGGGAACCACTAGTAAGGGGTCCCTTAATTTAGGACCTAACTTAAATTTGGGCATTGGGCGAAGTTTTAAGGGTATAAGGTTATCAATAAAGTTTTTGGGGTAGCATCAACATATCTCTTGAGTTAGAGGTAAGGCCAAGGTTGGACAATGGTCTTAAAATGGACTAGGGGAGTGGATATTATAGTCCAAATAAAGCATAAAATTATGCTTGCACCTTCAAGGAGCACATTTTACAATACTACATTTAGCCTCCACTTTAGCAAGCATATGACACTATGTGCATATGCAAGCTAAAGTATAGGAAAGTAAATAATGAAAGAAAATAAATATGTAAAGGATATTATAGAGGACACATAACATTTCTAAGTGAGAGAATGAAGTCCCTGGAGTAGGAACCTATAGAACCACAATGCTAGGAGTTGTGTCTTGCAAATCCAATTTGTTAGAAAATCAAAATCATCCTGTGCAAAAAATAAATGTGTTAGTCCAAAAACTTATAAGGAGAACGAGAGTGTGATCTAGAGCAAAATTAAAGGGTAGATATATGCCCCTTATTTATGCTTGCTATATGGATGTAGAAACACATTGGCAATCTTTCCACTTTGAACTTCTATAAAGTTGATGAAAATGTCCTCAATAGGCTCACTTAACAAAATAACACTAGGACAAAAATCATTTAATAGGAACAAGGGTGGAACTAGGATTCCAATGCATCTAATAATTCAAAAATCAAAGTTCACAGACCCCCCAAGTTATGAAGATTTGAATGAAGAGCGCTTGAAGAGAAGGATGAAAATGTTGCTTTATTTTTTCATTTTTATTATAAATAGTAAAACCTTTTTACTTTTTTACTATTCATTTTGAATTTTCCATTTTCATGCATTTTGAGAGGTTTGATCAACCTTAGAAGCAAAGATGTCATTTTGATGACTATACTGCGTGCCCAAGCTACAAGTCTTGAGAGACCACATCATGTAGGGCATCTAGGCCCGAGAGATAAGTTGTACTTTCAGACTTTATTGTATTTATAGGCTCATTTTTCATGTTTCGTATTAATGAACCCCCTTGAAGTGTTGTCCAAACTGGGTTCCAACATCTTGGAGGCATGTTAGGGTCCCTTAGGCATGCTAGTGTTCGATTTGGGCACTGATGTTCAGGTGGTGCGCTAGCGTCTTTAGATTTTCAGTTGAAACTTTTTGATCTTGCTTAGTGTCAATTTAACCATGATGAGGAACTGACTAAATTTTATTTGATGTTCATGCATGTTCCACCAATAATGTGAGAGCATGTGGGCAAGCACATGTATACAATATTGCACAAGCACACCCACACTTTCACATGCAGAGGCTAGACATCTGAAACATGTCGAATTGTGGTAGGTTTACACCATGCCCACTATATGTTTCCATGACATGATGTTGATGGTGATCATTGAGTGTTGGGATGCAGACACCTTGACTGTCCATCTTTCAATGAGGGAAATGATTGTTACATTGTAGGATGTCTATTAGATCTTTTCACTACCCATACGAGGTGAGACCATATGAACGGAGCATCACCAAGTAGCAAATTATATTTTAGCCAGTCAGATGTATTGTGCCAACTGTGTTATGCCTAAGGACACCATCGATCATATTTATATGTTGTATTTGTTACATTTTGATTCCACCATCCCAATTATTCATCGTATTTTGATTGTGATCATTACACTTTGTGGTAACACTTGATGGGTGAGGCTCACACTTTTATGGGGGTCAAGTGATGGAGGGTCATTGCACTATCTTCACTAGGGGAAAATCATGTTGGCACACCTCTACCATGACCTAGGTGTTATGTGCATTATGAGGTATGTAATGTGATGACCTGCACCCTTCTCCAAGTGTGGGAATTCGAGTACATTATGTGCATGTGGCCCATGGGGTTCCCAGTGGATTTGGTATGGACCCATCCCTGAGCACATGCCTAAACCTTGAGGAGGCCATGGTAGTTTGATGATTTTTTATATTGGTGGGTTGTGTTTGATAGGTTGCAACCTGTAGAAATTTTTTGAAGATCATATATGGTGTTGTAGCCTTGGGCAGATCAGACTTAGTAGCTGACGAGGATGCAATGGGATTGGTTCTTCATCAATCACCAAGAGCATATTGTGATTCCCTTCTACTATGATAGAGCGACCTAACAATTTGGTCACATGTAGGGGGGTCTTATTGCACGATTGACCTATCTATGGTTAGCACATAGCATAGCTAGGCTCAAATATATGCCCTAGCCCACCACCATGGAAATCACGTTGAGCAACCCCAATGTCGAGGAGTGGGACACAACCCTCATGTATGGAGTTGATAATATGGGCATCAACCCTACATTTGTGACATGGTGGACCACTTCTTGTCCTACCCTATGTTTCTCATGGACCATCCCATCGATGACTTGAGGTTGTGGGCACATTGGGGTGAGGAGTCTGAGGAGGAGGGAGACAACAAGGGTGATGGGAATGATGATGAGGAGTAGCCAATGTTAGCAGTAGGAGGGAGCTAAGGGAAATGGGAGGAGGTGAGTGATATCAATGAGGGGAGGTTTAGGTCTCGACCTCGCATAACACAAGCACTATCTACCATGATTGGAGCACCAATTATTCATGAGCACAGCTTGATTCAAGTGAAGTTACCACTATAATTCCCCCAACACCATAGGTGACTACAAGTGTAGTCGTAGTTACTACACTCATAGATCCCCATTGGCAAGCTAGTGATCCAAGTGAGAAGATTTATATTTATGTTTTGATTCTTGATTGAGTAGAATACCAGATGTTGTATTTGATTTAGGTTTTGATATATATCAGATATCTTATTTGATGCTTATTTTTCTTTTTCAATTGGCACACAGGCATGGCTTTCCTTTGTAGGTCAAGTCATAGCAAAGGTGGTCCCTACTATATAACTCTTGCAGTCTGTGCAAGCCAATTACAAGCCACAATAAACTACAGAGTGACACATGGAAGCTTTTGATCATGTGATGCGATTGAGAGCCATGTATGAGGAGGGACTAGTGGAGCTCAGTCGAGTGACAACCCAAAGAGAAATCATTGATCGATCTTCAAGATTCAAGAGAAGCACCAACATGCATAGATGACCATCCTCATGTGTGGTTTCCCTATAGGTGAGGGTAGACAGGTTATAGGCTAAGAGAGATCAACTATAGTATCAATACACAGAGGTGAGGGTGGAAGAAAAAAATCTCAAGGGTGAGACTAGGAGCCAACAAACATGGATTGGGTCTAGAAGCCACTCACGATCTACAACCTCTTTATTGAACACACCTAGATATTGAGAGGGGGTGATCAGTATCTATAAAAACTTAAACCCTCCTAATCATAAACCCTTTAGCAATATGCAAATAAAAACTTTTAACAATATCAGTAACCCTTACAAAGATCAACAATACTTAATTAAATCAACAATAATGAAAGATAAGGCAATGAACGCACATGCACAAGATAACACCAGTTTTACGTGGAAAACCCAAGAAGGGAAAAACCATGGTGAGAAATCTCATAATATAGGAAGTTCACTACTTACAAAATTACAATTTTTTTTAAGGCTCACTGCCTAAGGAAGCACACTACTCCATGATGTACTTGCAAGCTCAAGTGCACAAGCTTAGGTCAAGATACAAATTACAAGGACCTACTAAAGAGACTCACTATCTAATAGCATGATACATGAAGATTTAGAAATTATAACATATGTCGGCACTACACTCTATTGACTGAGGTGTTAAAGCTCATCTAATATTTCTTTTCCACAGCTCACTGCATCATTCCATACTCGCACACCACCACACTCTCACTTGCTCATCTTGTACCAGATTTTTTCTTTCATTTATATCCTCTGCAAGATCTCAAAACACCAATTAGGTTAGCCAAAATAGGAGATAAACAATAACCTAAACAATTCAACCACAAAAACATAATGTGGTCCTATCTAGGAGATAAAGAGGACCAAAAATAACTTATTACAACTTCCAATGTGATCCAAAGCAACACACATGCTGGTGCACATCAACCCAAGTCAACAACAAGGAAACATGGAGATGAAACATGTACTAGCATATTACCAGTTGGCCCAAAACACACTTTCAATTGAATTTACTCAATGTGGTTCTCAACAAGATAGGTCAGGACCCAAACACAACTTTAAATGTTGGAACACACCCCCAAGCACATAACACAAGAAAGAGAACACACACTATTGGCTAGACATCCACAAATTTACAAAAGCCCAACTCAAAACAATATGCGGCACCAAAGAGATCAACCAATGATGTGCAGACCACAAAGGGGCAGTCCATGAACATCCCAAAACACTTCAATATATTTCTTTCACACAATCATGCCACAAACAACCATTGCAAACCAAAAATAAACATAACATTTCATCCTAGAAGCATAGAATACACAAACATGAGATAGAACATTAATAAACCAACTTGTGGTAAACACCAACACTTGAAAACTAAACTAAGATACTACATAAACATTGAGAGAACGTTCACCAAACTGTAGGAGTAGAAACATCAAAGCAAAGAAATGTGAAGCATTTTCCAAACCAGAATTGACAAGCAACAAAAACTACCAGCACATTGCAATTACCAAGAACCTCCTCGATAATACAGGTGATGTGAAAAGATATGAGTGCAACATCCACAAAGAATAAACATTGAATCCCAAATTGCAATACCATATCTTCAAAGATGAAGGAATGTAGAGCATTCTCCCAAACAATCTTCAAAGTAACTTCATGTAGCATAAAATTTCACCAACATGCAGAGACCAAAACTTTCTTGTGGCAACACATACATCCTCAGGAACAACAAGAGAGAGAATATAACATACTAGAGACCATCAACAACATCTCTCCAACTTCAGCATTGCTTCTAATCCTCATCTTAATGTATCATCATGATATCATCTCTTTTGACACAACCATACTCACTACATCTCTACTTGTCATCAAACAAGGCATGACATCCTACCATGAACATCAACAACATCAAAGGCATGACATCCAACCATGAACATATCATCATAGAGTATCAACAACATACAACTATAATCACCAATGATAACCCAAACTACAAGCATCGATGACAACCCAAACTGAGTGTTAACATCAATGGCAACCAATACCAAACAACAATCTCCCCAAGTGTTTACATCAATAACAACCAATGCCAACACTCTCAATGAAATCCTTTTATCACTCAACCACCACCAATCCTCACAGTGTCTGGTAGCAATGGGCCTGTAGGTTGATAAGATCATCATATATTATTGTTGTATCATTATGACACACCATTTTTTATAGATGTTATTTTTATTGTATCTCATGTATCATTATGACACGCCACATTTTGCTAGAGTGGTATTTTTTGTTGTATCTCATGTATCAATACAATTGTATGTATATATATGGGATTTTGAGTATTTTATCAACATATATGTGTTATGAGAGGATTTAATTTGTATGTTATTTGTGATCTAATTGATGCATTGTATTATTTAATTAAATATAACAAATATCTAATTATATGTGGTAGCTAACATATATGGTTGATTAAATATAATTATGATTTAACTAAACGGCCTAATGAGATTGCTTAATAAATACAACAATCATTTAATTGATACATGTATTGGTGGTATATTACTAAAATGTATGAATCATGTGATCTAATTAAACAACTTAATAAAATTGTTTAATTAAATACCACATATGATTGTTTAATGTATACATGTGTTGAACTAAATGTGCCTATGATCTAATTAAACAATGTATTCATATTATGTAATTGAATACAACAATGATCTAATTAACATAGTACACAGATTACTAAATTGTATGCTAATAAAAATTAATTCTCATTATTAATAAAACTATTCACATAATTCGAGACATACATGTGTTTGTCATGAACGAAGCAATGTAAATTAAATATATAAGAATTTATTAACCATCTAACATTACGTGCTCTAAGGAAATACCAACATACCCTTCAAAAATGAAATGAGAGAAAAATAATTTAAGCATAAAATCTAAGTAGGTACATAGCATTAATGGGTTCTTTGAGAGGTGTACCCTTCATTGTAGATAGCATATATGCACCTAATCCGTAGACTCCGGTGATGATGTAAGTTCTTAATCAGTTAGGGCTAAATTTACCCTTTTCACCTGGAAAATTATTTACATTACATTGTTTTTCATAAATCACAAAGTCGCCAACTATGAATGAGCAATGAATGACTCATTATAATTAAGTTGAATACTCTTTTTGTAAGCTTGGATATTGTGATATTGCTATCGGGATGCAATCGTATAATTTTATGAATCAAACTCATTGACCCATGTTTCATGAGTAGTGGTTCACAAGAACTCATCTCTCATGATAGTTAATGGTCCACTTAGCACTCATTGCATCTAGTTTATGCTCACAGAGGTGAAGCACTGGGCTTTCCCGGGAGGTCACCCATCTCAGTACTACTCTAGCTCAAGCATGCTTAACCACAGAGTTATCCCCAAGGTTAAGCCCACTTAGCTTGCAACCCCATTTGTAAAACCTTCATCAAGAATTGTGCCTTATGAACCATTCATTGTAGATCCCTTTTAGCTCACAAATTGATATGTTCAAGAGTGTGTATACACTATTCATCGAGCATCTCAAGTTGTCAAAGTCATTCCCTACAAGCATTTTCATCAAGAATGTCATTATGAGAAATTCACAATAAAGGGATCTCTAACTCCAAGGGCACGATTGCATCCACACCATACACAATATTTTATGAGGTAGTAACCATAGTCATATGAACACTCATTTGGTAAGCCCATAAGGCATAATAAACTTCAGTGTTTCTTGACATGTTTATTGACAGTCTTTCAAAGGATTTTCTTAATTATTTTATTAGAATCTTTTTCTTGACCACTTGATGGAGGATAATATGGCATAGAAAAGTGATGTTGGATGTAATTTTTTTGAGAAATTTCTTCACTTATTTGTTCTTAAATGATGAACCATTATAAAAAACCAAACCAGAAGGCATACCAAATCAAGAAATGATATTATTGAGGATAAAGTGACATATTACTTAAACAGTTGTGGATCAAAGTGGAACTACATCAACCCATTTCATGAATTGATTGGTAGTTGTGAGAATATAGGAATGTCCTTAGGAAGAATGAGGGGAAAATTTTCTAATAAGATCCAAGCCCCATATGAAAAATTGCCAAGGGAAGACATGCATGAAGTTCCTGGGTAGGAACTCGAAAAAAATCCCTACTCAAGTGTGTTAGAGTGGATTTATACATGCCTCAAATAAGGAAGTGCATGATCCAACCCAAGAAAAAGGCTATGCTCAAGGGAAATGCAAATATGACAAGTTACTTCACTTCAAGGAAACAAGGTGATTAAAAGTATCAATGTGAGAACTAGTTGAAATCACCGCCAATTGTGATGAATAGGTACGATCCAATCACAAGTCATTGATCCCAAATCATTTTACAATATTCTTGGAGTTTCAATCAAAATAGCAATAACAAGTAGTAATAAATCTTGTTCTAAGTGCAAAGTTGAATATTGATTTTGGTAGGGATTTGTCATAGTGTGTATCATTATATTTGTTTGATAAACTTTCATGTTTGAATAGGGAACAATATGAATAACCTTAGGTGTAGGTTGACATGTTAAAATTTGAATTTTGCAAATGTTTTAGTGCGCCAATATCGAAATCAAGGTCACATCACACAAGGAAGAGGTCGACACTCACAAGTGTCTAGCTTTTTTGCACATATTGGCACGACCCTAATACATCGCACTAGCATCCACATTTTCTTCGCCTATCGAAGTGGGAACCATTAGTAAGGGGTCCCTTGATTTAGGACCTAACTTAAATTTAGGAAATGGGAAAATTTTGTAGCATAAGGTCATCAATAATGTTTTTGGGGTAGCATCAACATATCTCTTGAGTTGGAGGTAAGGCCAAGGCTAGAAAATGGTCCTAAAATGGACTAGGGGAGTGGATACTATAGTGAACACCAAATAGAGCATGAAATTGTGCTTGTGCTTTTAGGGAACATAATTTACAATGCTACATGTAGCCTCCACTGTAGCAAGTGTATGACACTACGTGCATATGCAAGATAAAGTATAGGAAAGTAAACAATGAAAGAAAATAAATATGTAAAGGATATTATAGAGGACACAGAACATTTCCAAGTGAGAGAATGATGTCCCTAGTGTAGGAACTTGTAGAACCACAATGTTAGGAGTCGCATCTTGCAAAACCAATTTTTTAAATTTAATCAAAATCATCTCGTAGGAAAAATAATGTGTTAGTCCAAAAACTTCTAAGGAGAATGAGAGTGTGATCTAGATTGAAATTAAAGGGTAGATATATGCCCCCTATTTTTTCTTGCTTTATGAATGTAGAAATAGGGTGGCAATCTTTCCACTTTGAACTTCTATAAGGTTGATAAAAAATTATTTGATAGGTTCATTTAACAAAATAACACTAGGACAAAAATCATTTAATAGGAATAAGGGTGGAACCAAGATCCTAATGCAACTGATAGTGTGAAAATCAAAATTCGTAGGCCCAAGTTATGAAGATTTGAATGAAGAGCACTTGAAAAGAAGGATGAAAATTTTTGCTTTGTATTTTCATTTTTATTATAAATAATAAAACATTTTTACTTTTTTACTATTCATTTTGAGTTTTCCATTTTCATGCATTTCAAGAGGTTTGGTTAGCCTTAGGAGCGAAGATGCCATGTCGATGACCATACTGCACACCCAAGTTGCAAGCCTTGAGAGACAGAATTGTGCAAGGAATCTAGGCCTGAGAGATAAGTTTTACTTTCAAACTTTGTGTATTTATAGGCTCGATTTTCAAAAAAAATCACATTAATGGGCCCCCTTGAAGCGATGTCTAAACTAGGTTTCAACATCCAAGGGGCATGCTAGGGTCCCTTGGGCACGCTAGCATTCAGTTTGGGTGCTAGGGTCCAAGGGACGTGCTAGCATCTTTAGATTTTCAATTAAAACTTTTTGATCTTGTTTAGTATCGGTTTAAACATGAGGAGGAATTAACTAAATTATATTTGATGTTCATGTAGGTTCCACCAGTGATGTGAGAGCATGTGGGCAAGCATATGTATACAATGTTGCACAATCACTCCCAGATACTTTCACATGCAGAGGCTACACATCTGAAAGATGTCGAATTGTAGTGGGTTTACACCATGCCCACCATACATTTCCATGATGTGATGTTGATGGTTCTCATGGAGTGCTGGGATGCAAACACCTCGACCTTCCATCTTTCGAAGGGGAAGATGATTGTTAGATTATAGTATGTCTATGAGATCATACAACTGCCTGTGCAAGGTGAGACTGTATGAACGGAGGATGACCAGGTGGTGAATTACATTTCAAGCAATCAAATGTATTGTGTCAACTATGTTATGCCTGAGGACACCATTAACATATTTACATGTTGTAGTTGTTACATGTTGATGTTGTCATCCCAATTGTTCATTGCATTTTGATTGTGATCATTACACTTGTGGTAATGCCTAATGGGTGAGGCTCGCACTTTCATGGGGGTCATTTGAGCGATGGAGGGTCATCACACTATCTTCACTAGGGGCAAAGCATGTTGGCCCACCTCTACCATGACCTAGGGTGTTATGTGCATTATGAGACACATAATGTGATGGGGTGTGTGCACCAATTTGTGACACAAAAAAGGTGCCACATTTATAAAAATCATGAAATTGTACCTTTTACACACACCAAATTAGGCAAGTGCCAAATTTGGCACTCTTCATATGAAAATTTTAGATAAAAAAATAGCAATATAAAACCCTCACTTTTTCCAAATTTGTGACTTGAGCTCTCTTTTTTTTGCCTTTGCAACTTGCGCTCGCCAAAAGGAGATCATTTTTTTCTCTCTTAGCTTATGATTCTTCGCAAGGATTCTGCCAAGATGTCAAAGAGGTCGAAGAGATCAAAGAGGTATGGATTTCTATTGTTTTAGTTTCAAATTCGAATTAAAATGTAGATTGAAATAGGTTTTTTAAAAAAACTTTTTTTTAATTTCTAGAAAATCAATCCCCACCTCCAAACATTGAAAATTCACAATAACCCCCTCATGAAGACCCTCCCAAACAAGAACAACCTTGAAGCCATCCCTCAGTTCATAGGCATCCACAACCCAAGAAAATATTTTAAATCAAATTGAAAACAACAAAACAAAGCTTGAAAAATTGATTGGAATATTAACTAAGCATGTTGCAACCCACCCTTATAGGAGAGGCATTGTTGAATCACTAAAGTTGATTGTATCACATGTAGGAGAAATGAGAGAAAATTATTTTTTTGTCAAATAAGAGGGATGAATTAAAACAAATTTATGCAAGTGGAATTTCCTATGCACAAGTGAAGAAAGAAAAAATTAGCAAAGTCGACTTGTGTGCCCTTTTTATAGACCCAAGAACCAATGCACCTTTATCATATGCATGCAGGAGGTTCCCCATCCATTGGTGTTGATGGCACCTTCAAATTTTGCAAATTTGAAGTACCTATGTCCTTTTAATGTGTCGACAAAGTTTAGGGTGAGATACTGTTAAATCTACCCCAAGCCCATATTCACTGATTAAAATTTTACAACTCAGAGCTCATCTTGCAAATTCATATGGTAGAAATTTTCTTGGTACATAGGGTAGTGCGCCTACTCAATTTCACGCTTCCTCAATGAGTTTTCATACGCTATTTAATGTGCTTCTGACTACGACCGGGCTAGATTTGGCATTTCAAAATGTTGAAAATTTCAAAATTATGAGGGCAACCCATTTCTCATTTTGGCCTAAAACAACTCCATTCCCAATTTCATAAAAATTCAAGGTCAACTAATGCATTATTTTAATGCCTTTCAATTGCAGCAAACACCTCTGGCATGCCCATTTACAAAGGAAGCACCAATATTTTAATTGTTGGGAAAAATCCAATTGAAAAGCCATGTTTTATTTAATAAATTAGGCATGTTCACAAAAAATCTCAGCTCCAGGGGTCCCCATTTGTGCATAGTGAATTTTTCACCATTTGAGCGGCAAGCGAAATTATATTTTTCCCTATTCTCTAATGTTTTGGTATCCAATATTTTAAAAAAAAATTATACATTTTAAATATTCAGTAATGCAAATGCATATGAAAGGAAGCATTTAGGACAAAGTTTAATAATCTTCAAACTTTATAAAGTTTAACTTTATTAAAATTGCTCTCCCTGCCATCCCACAACATGACAAGCAATGAAGCTTGCAAGAGTGTGGAGAGTAAAAGAGGAGGGTAAAGTATATGAGAATACTTTATTAATACTTCATAAATATTTTATTAAAAATTTATTAAAGTTTTTTCTTGCTCTCAGTTGTTTCCCGCTATCCCACGACATTAAATGTTGTTGGCAATGAAGTCTTGTGGGGTGTGAGAGAGCTAAATATTTGCAAAGAGAATGTGGGGATGACATTTAATGCTTGCTAATATTTGTTTAAAACTTTATGAAATGTATTTTTTCTAGCAAAAAGTGCTTCCCTGTGATCCCGCAGTAGGAAGTGTTGTCGGGAGAGGAGATGTGTGGGGGTGCGAGGAAGAAGGAAATGGGCTTGCAAGTGATTTGGGGGTGATTGCTTGGCTATTTAATGGGTAAAGAGTGTTGATCCAGCCTCTAGAGAGCTACTTGAGGCCATTCCAATGTTGGGGAAACAAATTTAAAGGTGTTATGAGCCTCTTTATGCTACCAGTAAGCTTGAAGGTAGCCTACAACTTCTTTGGTGCCATTGTTGGAGTTGTTCTCTTTCATTTTTAACTTGAAATTCTTTTCAAAATTGTTGCAATGTGAAGCATTTACATCCAAGTGTTTTTACCATAATTTTGGGACCTTCTACAAGTTGCAATTGGAGTTTCTTTCCTTCCAAAAACTGCCCTAAGTATTTCTTGTGCCTTGGGGGAAAAATAAAAAATGTTTTGACCATTTTTAATAAGCTTCCAACAAGTTGAAAACACCCAGTACTCATATAAAATGACCTACAAGTATTTTGAATCTTGTTGCAATTATGAAAAGTGTTGAGTATGTAGAGCAGGGGCCCAGATAAATGTTTGAAAAAGTGTCAAACTAAATGCAGTATAAAATGGAAGATCTGAGATGAGGTTTGCATATTTGAAATACAAATAAAGGTGAAAATGAGTTAGTTGCAAACCAAATGCACGGGAAAGTGGGTTATTGGTAAATATTTGGAAAAATGTTAAGTTAAACTCAAAATATTTTTGAATGTCTAACAACCAAAATGCCCAACTAATTGCAAAGGGATTTGAGATGTGAGTCTAATAGGCATGGTAAAGGCATTTTTAACTACTAGTGAATTGGGTTTTGACCTAGAGGTGAAATTTTTTCACTTACAGATGAAAATGGAGCTGGAAAATATGTTTTTATAGGTAGGGTAAAAAGTTGCACGTGATTTGCAAATGCAAGAGGACAAGAACTTTTCAATTGCATTAATGAAGAGAAAAGAGGATGGAAAATAGTGAGTGAAGAGGCATTCTCTAAATGTCAATTTGTTGTAGATCTAAAGGTTCAATTAGTGACAGGTGTCAAGTTGAGATTCAATCTAATCTTTCTTCTCTTCTTTATATTGTAATCTCTTCCTCACTTGTAAAGGTTATGAGATTTTGAAGAAGTTATAAGGGGTAGGCTTTTAGGTTTGTGTAGGGAAATAGAGGCAAATGCTTTGCAAATGTTCCTATAATTGCATTGTATATTTTGATTGCAGCATATATTAGTACTTGATTTTGCATTCTCTTAGTGTATATTGTCTCCATTTTGCAATGGGATATTTCTTTCAGTAATACAATCAAGGGTTGTAAAGATTTCAATGCACATTTTCCTTCTAGGTTATCTTTTTTGTTAGTTTTTATTCAAGGAGCAATGTAATTTCTTTCAATGAAAATAATGAGAATATTTTATTGCAGATTGGATTTGCAAGTAGATTTTACACTGTTAGTCATTAGTTGATCTCATTAATGTAAGGTGTTAATGACTGAATGATCATAAAAGTATGTTTAGAATGTGGTGAAGGATGTTTACATGCAATATGACTTTGTATCCTTGGATAGAAACCAATTTATTTTGAATGGTGTTCCTTCAATCTTAGAAACACTTTTCAAATATAAAACCAAGATTTACTTTCAAAAATATATATCTTTAATTATTTCCATATTTCATACTTGGGTTTCAAAGACAACATGGATAGTGCCTTCCATTCTGCAAACATATAAACCCTTTCATTTGTATGAATTTTATCTACTAGATGCTGAAATAAAACCTTATTTCATATCCATATTCAGTACCATGAAGGGAGACCTACCTAGGTTTTGCAAAGCCTAAAGTGCAAGGGAGAAAAGTGTGAGATTATTCTCCCATTCATTGGCCAAATATCTCTTTGAATCTAAGCATAAGACATGGCACACCTTTAGGGTTCAATGATTTACAGATTTGGAACCAATGGATTGGCGACTCTGTTGGGGACAGTGATAGATCTATGAGCAAAGAGTCAAAGAATTTCATGAGTCTGAACATATGGTTCAGATATTGAAGTTTTAGACCTGGAAGGGGTTGTGTTGCAACAAATTTTAAAGAATTTATGTGTGACTCTACTATTGGAGAAGACCCAGAATAAAATTAATCTCTGAAAGAACTTCATACTGCTTGAAGTTAAATCCTCTATGAAGAGAAGTGGTGACTCTGTCCAAAGAACCTAATAAAGATATGAATTTATTTTTTTGATCTACAAAGATTTCTAGTGAGGAAGGAAAATTTACAACAACTGCAACATATCCAGGTATTTTATGTCTTGGTTTTTGTAAGGAATATGTCTATGTATGAGAGCCAAGTTTGTAAATTCTGAAGATAAAATTGGTTCCCTATTAAGTGAAAATAAGCACTACAAGAAAGGGACAAAGGAATCTTGAGAGGTAAATAGTTGTAGAGGGAATAAATTTTCATTTGAAAATATGTGTAACTATTCTGGTTCTCCCTCTACAAGCTTTAATGTCATGCCGGAAACACAATCATATCCTCAAAGAAAGATGTTCTCTAATGAGAGATATAACCCTCTGGATTTCAATAAAATACAAGATTATCCACACTTTATCCTAACACACATTAATGAATACTTACCTAAGTTCAAAGGAGATCTCAAAGAATCAACATCATAACATTTACAGAATTTCATTAATTTAATGGAAGACTGTCAAGTAGAAGAAGATGTTATTATGAGATTTGTTGTGATAACTTTTGAAAATGCTACTAAATATTGGTTTTATAGTTTACCAATGCATTCCATATGTTCATTACATGAGCTCATAATACTTTTTATTGATCAATTTGAAGGAATATCAATAGACAATGTGTGATTGTTTGAGAATAGATATCTATATATCCAAGGAGTTGAAGAGTAGTCTAAAAGAAAAGTTGAATCCATGTCACCTATTGATGCATTGTATGATATAAGAAGATTTTACGGTGAATCATCCTATGATTTTCATGATAGATTCATGAAATTTCTATTTTCTATACCAATATTAAATAGACCTAATGAATCAATATGTATTGATTTTTTCTATGAAAAACTTGAACTGGGTCTAAGTGCCATGTCTAAGTGCCATGCCAACTGACTTGAAGCCCCTAACCTTGAGTGCATATATCAATGGATTTCAGTGATTGAAGAAATAATAGAGTAGTGTGGAAGTAATTTCCTAACTAGACTATGTAATGTTACTTTTTCCAAACTTGATCAAATGGATTTAGGTGGTATAAAAGAAGATAATAATGCATCTTATAGTGGTGAGGATTTTATTTTTGAACAACCTACAGAGAAAATACATGCAGACAAAGAATGTGGTCATATTAGTCAAGATCTAAGACATGGTGAAATGAATGATACATGCAAAGTCACTCCTTCCATTTGCTTTGAAAATACAGAAATAGAGAGCCAACTCTCTATATCAAATGAAGGTTGCAATGATGCAAATGATACTAAAAGCATATTCCCATTCATTAACAAGGAGAAAGGGTGTTATGTTGAATCATTTGGGTCAAGTGCATTGATTTTATCTAAAGATGCAATAGAAGTTGAAGATCTATTTTTGGATCATTGCACAGAGTATGTAGATTCTAAAGTTTCAAGTCTTCATGGTGACAATAATAGTGTTGCAGATGTAAGTATGCAACTAGCTAAAAAGAATTCTTGTTTAAATGATTGAGGTGACTACAATTCCATTTGTAGCCCTAGTGTTTGTGAATCCTTTCAAGAGGGGGAAGTGGAATTGATCTCTCTAAGTGAAAAGTGTTTCAATAAAGATGATAATATTTTTGGAGGCTCATAATTACATAGTGATATTATGAAGATCTATGATGGTGCTTGTAGACACTGAAAAAGTCTTGATTGATAGTATGCATCTGATTCTGATTAACTAACACTGTTTCTTCCTAAATCACTTCAAATTCATCAATTAATTGAATAATAAACATTATTTAATTAAATTTATCTATTAATCAAATAATTAAATTTATTGATTAATTCATCCTTCTTCTAACTAATTATTCATATTATTTAATTAAATCAAATCATTTAATTATATCCTCTCTTAATCCTCCCATTTGATTAAAATCAATCAAATCAAATGTCACAATCTCCTAATTCACTCCAATTAATTAATCCTAAATCAGCTTTCTAATCATCATTATCAATTCCTCCAACTTTTAACTCCTCAAGAGTTAAATCAACCCATGGTCAACTAACCAGGTTGCACATAAAAATAATTTCAATTAATTATTTAATTCATCTATTTTCCCTCACCAAGGCATATTCCAAGAAATATTCCTCTCAACAACCTCTCATTCAATTTCCCTCCAAAGGTTTTCAAAAACCTTTCACATCTGCAATAAATTCTCTTACAACCTTTCAAATCTTCTTACATCCTCTCAAATCTCATTCAATTCCTCTTACACCATTTTAAAATTCTAAACCATCAACATTTACTTCTCTTCCATCCTCCTCCACACACATTTCCCAAAATGTGCTCCAACTTCCTCCAATAGAATTGTGACACTTGGCACATTCTCATTGGCTCTCCTTTTATCCCACATTCATCAATTTTCTCCATTCTTCAACCCTTGGCTTCTATAAATAGAGGCATAATTTTCATAATATGGATCCACAACTAAGAGTATTATCACTATAGGCATTCTATTTCATAGCTATCATCACTCGTCATCATTTTCAAGCATTTGTAGCTAGATTATAGTCTTTTTTACACTTGGATCATCAAAAAATCATCAAGCTTATCAAAGGGATTAGGAAAGGGCTTCTTTCCACATCAAAGGAGCACCACTCCCCCTATGGGATGGAGGTTTAGCTAGTTCTATTTAGATTACATGCTTTATTTTGTTGATTTCTTGTTATTTTCATATTTTCTAGTGAATTTAGCTAAAGAATTTCATAGGGAACACTAGATTGATCTTTCTAACATGTTTGACAATGTTTTTTTGATCTCTTGTTAGTTTGTGCAGGTTATGTGTTCACTTTTTTGTCCTCTAGTGAAAACCACTTCAGTGGCGCTTTGAGCAAGTACTTTGGTGAAAACCTGGCAAATAGGTGCCTCATGTAAATAAGCACTTTCCATCCACCATGATCTCTATGGCTTATTCTGCATCATTTTTCCATCCCATTCCATGGATCCTTCCATCACCCATCTGTGTCTGCACCATAGCTTGATCATGTGTTTTTTATCATGATCCCTCCTAGTACTACTTGCAACATTCCTAAGGTCAATTTGTCTCGCCTATATCGGAGTAGTCTATTGCACCATGCTAGAGGCATGATCCTATATCTACATTTTATTGGATTCATGTATATTCTTGAAATATTCCTTAAAATCAAAAAATCCAAAAACATTCAGAAAAAACAAAAAGTCCAAAAACATTCATAAAAAAAGACCCAAAAAAACATCCAAAACATGTCAAAAATCCAAAAATAGGTCAAAAAGTCAAAAAAATTCAAAAACAGAGTCGTCTTGTCAAACTACGGGTCTTTGAGCTTTGAACGTAGGCAAGGCCATCATTGATGTGCCCCCGAGACACATTAGGTCAGTCCTTTAGGAGTTCATCACAATAAACTGGCAATCCATTTGTTCATATCTCATCAAAAAATGAGTTTGTGTCAGTCAAAATATGTGGTCTCTGCGTGTATAACGTAGCCAAGGCTAATCTTTGATCAGCCCCCAAGGCCCCTAGGATAGGTCTTTAGGTTAGGTTCTTGGTCAAAATCTCATAAAATACAAAAACATTGGAAAATTCAAAAATCAAAACATTTGTAAAACATCTTGAAAATACCAAAAATAGCCTCAAAACATTTCAAAATACCAAAAAACATTAAAAAAACCCAAAATCATCCATCCCATTTCACGTTCACCCACAATAAACATCTGCTCATAATAAATGACTGTCACCCCCAACCTTTGGTGAAACAATCGAAAACAAGTTTAGCAAATTGAAAGTGAAAACTCAAACATCAAGGTCTCAAGTCTAGGTCAGTAGGTAAACAAGTTGGTTAACTCTTGGTATCAATAGCCCATCATCCAATTAGTCTCAAAATCATCTAATAACATCATGTCCTAGGATGTATCCTTCCTACAATGGACATCAACATCAGGCATCACCGTAGTTTAGTCTTGGCTAGAGGTATGAAGAATATTGGCTTGTTTGTTTACTTGATCTTTGTCTTGTTGATTTATCTTATTACGCTCATTCCAATGACCTATCGATGATATCTAAACAAAAAAAATTAGAGAAAAAGGAATGGGGCATTGATCATTATCTTTTTTCTGCTATACTTGTTGGATATTCTTGTAATATAACCTTGGTCATCCTTACTTTGTTTGGTTTGGAAGGAGGGTGTTTTGGATGTCTTGTTGACTATTACATGGGAAGGTTTTTCCTTTGTATGTTTTGGTTCGAGATGTTTAAAATATCTAAATTGCATCCTAATAGGGTTTCATATGCCAGGTGTGAACAAGGATACTCCTATCCGATTGTCAAGTCAAAGTCCATCGCACTAGGTACAACAGCATCCTGGTTCTTGATACATTGATGCATTGTATCTATGTGTGTTATCAAAAATAAGGAAAGTAAACTATTTATGTCCCCAATCTCTGATAAGTAATCATCATTATGATCATCATGTTTTTTGCATCATCTCAAACTCAAGGGTTGATTTCTCTTTCTTCCATCTATATAAGAGAAAAATTGCACCATTGTAGTTTTGCCTACATTCTTGCTTCCACTTTAGTGTCCACTCCTTTAGCATCTTGAGTAGGCTCATTTTAGCCCTTGCATTAGCCTCTCTCCCTCTCAAGATGCTCCAACACCCCTTTTCAGCAGCTACCCCTTGCGTGTCAACATTCCATCAAACTTGGTGCTCCTCTCATTTTCATCATTTTGTAGCATGACATGTCCAGACACTAGCATGTTGCACGGACATCTGCACGCTGTGCTAGCATCTTGTGACATTTCAAAGCTCAAATGACCATTTCCATGCATGTTTTCCACTTGTTAGCAAGTTTTGTCGATGGTAATGACTGGTAATGTCCAAAAACGGCCGAAGAAGCTTTTCTTCTCCCTTTTTAAGTCATCCCTTCAACTCATTTTGGCTCTCTAAGAAGAAGATCCTCTACAACTTCCTTCACTCTAGCCTTCTACGCTTTAGATTTTGCTTGTAACAACTTGTTGTAGTAGCCCCAAGCTCTCTCAAGCTTCCATTGTAACATTCTTTGTAGCCTTCTTGGCTCTCGCAACTCCATTTCATGCTTGTGAGCATCTTCGGATTCCATATCCCCTACTATTTGCATACTTACTTGGTGATATAGGTTCTCCTCGAGCGGGGTTTGCTTTTATCACCTCTTTCATGATACGAGTTCTCCTCCTTGAGTGGGGTTTTCTTTTATCACACACTTATTCGTGGTGCGGGTTCTACTCCTAAGCGAGTTTTGCTTTCACCACACGCTTTGTTCATCACACTCTTTATCTTCTTGGCTATCCGTGGAGGTGGAAACACCAAAATGGGGGTTTGACTGAGGAAAACCCCTATACAACCCCAACATTCTCTCCAGATATCATGCTTGCAGGTTGTGAAGACATTCGTTTGGTGGAGGTTTCATCAATCACGTGCTTGTAAGTATTTCTTCCCTCTCTCCCTTTTAATCTTGATTAGTTTTACTTCATTTCTATCACTTTATCACATTCTTTCCTTTTCTTACATTCTGTCAGTTCTTAGTAATCCATTTGCTAGCAGTCATTTAGGAATTTTTTGTGATAAACCCAGTCTTTAGTGCATACGGGACACCAGCGTACCTCTGGGATGCCAACTCACTGCATTGTCATCCGCTTCCTGCACTGACGTCTTTTGGACGAGAGCTTGTCAGTTTTTCCAGAGAGCCTCTGTGACCTTCTCTTTCAAATTCTAAAACTTTTGTGTTGTTCCATTGAGGTAATATAGGGCAGTTCGCCCCGTGAGGATCTCTGAAAGAAGAGAACTCGTGAGTAGCGAATCCCCCTATATCACACCATCTATTCCATATATTAATACTAACATAGCATCATGACATTTAGAAACAAAAAATATTTTTATATGCATCCATCCTGCATCCACAAACCATCAGCATATTACACATATCATCATAATAGGAAATATTATTCATTATCATTCATTATCCATCATAATATAGATTGGTTATTCTAAGCATCTCATGAACCATACATTTACATTAGCATCCATTGCATAATCATATAAGCATCTTCTATACATACATCACATATAGAAAAAGGCACTGAAATGAAAGATAAAAATATGCATCCATCACAAATCATTGCATAAAAATAGATTGGCATAAAAGTACATCCATATAGATCCATATGCATTCATAACATAGCATATATCCATTGCATCATAAAACATCATAGCATAAAGCATTAAATGCATTCATCCATCCATATATATATCCATCACATAAAAATAAAATAACCATCATATAAATGCATCGCAAGTCATCTCATATATATATCAAAAAAAATTGAATGTCATGATACATCAAGATCAAATATATAGTATCACCATCAAATATACAAGAGTCTAATCAAAACTTAGCCAATGAATGTATACACATCATAAAATCAGGTTGTACAAATCAAAAAAATTTGTGCCTAGTGCACTATCAAAACCCTGAGCTACCCTCGCTCTATTTTTCCCCATGATGGATGCCTCGGCTCTGATGATGAGATCCTAATGGTCTCCTTGATGTCCCTACATGAGGGGTCCTGGTGGATACAACCTAGATAATGTGGGAGAAATCTGGCTCCCATCGATCCTGTGCCACTTCCCTATTGTGTCACCAAAAAGTGTAAACTTTGCTTGATATGGGAATAATTGATGACAAATTGGACTTAATGAGGCCTTGAGAGGTGTCTACACATCCACACTAGGTCTTGAACCCTTGCAAATTGAATAAAATACATTTATTGATGTCTTGCAAGAGTGTTGTAAGGTGTTGTAACACATCTTCACACTTTTCTAGGACCATAATGTTATAATTCACCTAAATAACCTTACCAAGACCTATTTCAAAGTGTTGTAAATTCTTGTAACAAACTTTCACACTTTCCTAGTCTTGTCATCAATATTTACACCTTTCTTATGCTTTAAATTGTCCCTTTATATTCTTACAAGCCTTAATTAAGTGTCTTATTGAAGAGGAACCCAATAAACACCATTTAGTACATCTTAATCTTCGACATCCACTCCAAATCTCCCAAGTGGACTAAGTCACCACCTTGGGCGACTTAGTCCCATGTGGCACAAAAGTCAAAATTAATTCAAATTTCTTTTGGGTTTTTATTCTTTAAGACCTAAGGTTGGCCTGTGATGAGGTATTTTCGGGAATTAAGGAATAATTGTGTATAAATATAGGGTTTTACCTCTAATTTTGAACTAACTCATCTTAATTCATAACTCATCATCATTCATTCATCACTCATCATGTTCTCAAATCAAGCAAACTAGGGTTCTATCATTGCAAGTCATTAAGATAGCTTCCAAGGACATTCAAGGGCATATCATTCATGTTTTGCTACATAAATTCAAGATCAAATATCATGGCAAGTATCTAACTCCATTTTTGCATGCTTCATTACATTCTTTCTTCATTTGGTTTAATTACCTAAAAGGGGTTTGACCAAGGCAAACTCCCATGCCCTAACAATCAATATTTTCCCCTTCTCTCTTTGTGTGTTTGCAGATTTAGGAACTTTAAGGGTTTGAAGATTATAGAAGAAAGGATTGAAGACTTGTTGAAGGAATCTCCTTGTTGACTAGGGAAAAGAATTACACAAAAAGACATCCACATGCCAAATTTTGCAGTTTCAGGTTTGAATACTTGGAGGGGCAGAAAGTGTAGGTTGAGATCTTTCATTTCCGTTTTCGAATTTTCAAAGATTCAGAAGTGGACTAAGTCACCACTAGTGGTAGATTAGTCCCATTGAACTTTTTTTTCAAATATTTTTGTAGATTTGGATACCCATTTGGCTGAAATGAGTTTCTAAGTAGTTTTTCTGAAACTGGGACTAAGTCGCCCAGCCTGGCGTGAGTGTCCTAGTTGACTTATACAACAGTCTCGTCAAGATTCCAGACCTTCATGCCATCCTTTTTCAACCTCTAGGTGCACCTCTTTCATTTTATTCTATTATTTCATCATTTAGTTGCATTTTTAGGCATTTCTACATATCACACTGTGTTTTCCAGCACTTCATATTTCTTAGGTTTTACATTAATAATCATATTTTCTCTTCATTCTATTACATTGAACATCATGTTTATGCATATTACATCTCATTTACATTGACTTTGAGTGTAAACCCTTGCATTTTGGACCCCATCCAATCCCCTTTCTCCTTTTAGGTGAAAAACCCTAGGAGGAGCAAAGTATTGTGAGGGCAACCCAAAATCATCATTTACACATATAAAATAAAGTCATATAATAAGAGGCCTCCTACATGGCTCGGTCATACATCTCGACTGGGACTGTAGAATGTCCCTACGCCTGCTACATTGTTGCCTCTATTTGTTGCCTTCGTCCCTGCTCTAGGGCCAATCCAAGGTCAGCGTCTTGTCTCATCTGGCACTCCTGTGCCACCTCCTGTCATGCCTAATCCCTCCCCTGGATCAGGGTTTGAATCTATACCTAGGGTTGTTGTTGATGTCTTGTTAGTTCCTGAACTTGTGTCTGCAGTGCCACTATCTATCCATCTTGAGGATCGAGACCTAGTGGTGGTGGTCGTGGTGTGTGCTAGTGTGGTTGTGATGGTGGCCTCTATCCAATGGGTGGCCCTAGTGGTAGGACTTGTCCATCGTGCCCATCGCCTCCATCTTGACCATCCTATGGCTGGTAACCTAGCTATTATGGGACCTGAAAAATTTGGGGTCCTCTAACCTGTCCTTTGCCCGCTGCTGGCACCACTAGTAATGTCAACCTAATTAGAGTATGGGCTTGGAAGTATGCATCGTAAGCCTATGTAGTCCCTGCATCTGCGGGACCATAAAAATAGACCCATGGCACCATCACAAGCTACTTGAAATCATTGATGGCTTGTTGGGGAGGGATACTTTACCCCCATACTACTCTTTGGTCCTCCAAGTAAAAGTGGATCTTTGTTTGTCATCAAGGGCATCCTGTACCTCCCCGAATTTGAAAGCAACCCTATCTAGGAGGTACCACTCGATCATATAATACTCTATCCCCTGCATATACTTGGACTGCTGAAAGTAGAAGAGTTGATCATCGTCATCATGCCATCTAGGAAAGTGGAGCCATTGCCTCCACTGAAATGCTCTCATCTTGTCAATGACCCTCCTCTAGTGTGGGATGCCTATAATGCCTATGTAGTGGAGGGTGGTCATCCCCTCGTACCTGTAAACCGTAGGATCATTGCAGTCTATCTACACATCTGCAATCGTGGGTCTCAGAATGACTATGTGCTCGTATACCCACACATGGAGTAATGTAACACCCACTCCAATGTTGCGGGTCCCGCTATATAAAACCTAGTGCATATCATGATACAAGGATGCTTGGACAACTGTTCACTAGGCATAGATAGTCATATCCTCCATCATGTGTGATCAAATGATCCCCCATCCAACATTGCATCCTCTGGATCTCTAGTTAGGAACAAGGCCTCCCGAGATCAGTGTGTTGACAAACAATGTCAAATCAGGGGCAATCCCTTCATATCTGTGGAGCTCAATCTGCCCACTATCAGTCAAATATTGGTTGACACTAAATAGATGGAAAATGGCATCACCATCGGCCTCAACATCATAAATAATCTGCTCACCGTGTATGGGGATTTGTAGGATCCACCATACATCCTCCAAGGTCACGGTGGCCTCACCAGTAGGTAAATGGAATGAAGAGGTTTCGCATTGCCATCTCTCCACCAATGTTGTCATCATCGCAAGGTGCGTCCGCACCTTGGGCATCTGGGCAATGTGGCCAAATTCGACCACACCAAGGAAGAATAGGGTCTCATCCGATAAGTGTCTCGCTCTGCACAGAAACTAGCTCATGTGCTCCTTTCAATGGAGCACTGGCAGGACCTCCTACAACCAAAATTCCCATGACATCAAAAAATTTCCAAACGAATGCCTTTTCAAAAATTAAAAATCCCTAAGAACCAAAGGCGAGGCGGCTTTTGCAAAGGCGACGCTCTATCGTTTACAAAAGCGGTGCCAAAATCAAATGTGACGCTCCACCACAAAGGTGAGTCAACATTTTGAGGTGACACCATTTCCTTTTTGGGCCGTGTGACACTATCTCGCAAAGGCAAGTTGGCATCCCTTTGACGACCCTAGGACCCTCCAACATAGCGCGACACTATAGCACAAATGCGAGTCGACATCCTCAAAAGCGATGCCAATCGAAGCAAATGCGGTGCCTTAGGGGATTGCTTTTGATTGACCTAAAAGACCCCTAATAAATGCATAAAATCATGCAAAACGAGAAAAGTTTCGAAAGGCATACTGGGGGTCCTACGTCCTGAGGCCACTGGAACTTGTGAACCTGATTCGTCTGATGTCTGGGGAGCACATGAGCCACCATTCCATCAGCACCTCAAAGCAAAATCGCTAGAATTTCTAAAGGTTAAGTGTGCAAATGATTTAAAAATGACCCTCTTAACCCTATTTATGCAAATGTTTTTAGGGTTTTTTAGGTATTTTTTAGGGTTTTTAAACCCATTTAATCTGTTTTTGTCTGAACAAAGCCCGTTTTGACCCTTTTTCGTCATCGTAAGCCTAAATTCGCATCTCGTGGGCTATTTTCCTCTCCTAAATCGTTGTTGAATCTTTTTCGTGAGCTCAACCTGATTTTTTGCAATTTTTTCCCGATCTCTTGAGGGGGCAGTGTAGCAGTGTAATTCCTTCTGTTGGGGCAGCAGTGGGCCATCTGAAAAAAATTAGAATTTTTTTGAATTTTGATCATGGCAGTGTTATTCTTTGAATCAACATAGTAGGTACCTCGCTTCAAAGAGGGGCAAAATGTAGACACTGAAAAAGTCCTGATTGATACTATGCATCTAATTTTGAATAACTAACACTGTTTCTTCCTAAATCACTTCAAATTCATCAATTAATTGAATAATCAACATTATTTAATTAAATTCAACAAATTTAGCTATTTATTGATTAATTCATCATTCTTCTAACTAATTATTAATCTTATTTAATTAAATCAAATCATTTAAATAAATCCTCTCTTAATCCCCCCATTTGATTAAAATCAATCAAATCAAATGTCACAATCTCCTAATTCATTCTAATTAAGTAATCCTAAATCAACTTTCTAATCAACATTATCAATTCCTCCAGCTTTTAACTCCTCAAGAGTTAAATCAACCCATGGTCAACTAACCAGCTTGCACATGAAAATTGATAGTGTCATTGTAATCCTCATCATTTAATTTATCAATCCAAGGTCATATCCATGGTTGTATGCAAGAGAGAAAGTAAAAAAACTTGCTTGACAGTCTATTCTACTTGCAGAAATAAATCCTATTTTCATGAAAGGGAACTAATCTAAGGCACACTTGTATGAATTTAAAAGACTAAACTACTTCACAATTTCTGGAAATGAAAAGCTTTCTTGGATTCAAGATTAATCTAGAAATATGAAATTACATTGTTGGAAAATGAAACTAGATCTATCCTATTTCCTCAAGCTAAAACAAGTCTTTCTAATCCCCTCCCTTTGATCAAATTATTACATTGTATTTATAGAATTCATATTTTATATCTATCCAACCAATCCACTAAGAATGTGGATCCAAGATCCTATTTTTGAGGGGTCGTTTACAAAACTTTAAGAAAATTGAAGTTGTTGTCCTCCATCATGCCACTTTTGTCTTAGTCATTTTCTGACGCATACTACTCCTTCCCTGCTACAAATCATGAAAAATTATCAAAAGGGTTTTTAGATCTTCAAATATAATTTTCATATCATTTTGAATTTTTTAATTTCATTGAGAAACGAGGGAGATATCGTTGCTTTACTGAGACTGTGTTTTTCACAATTTCTAGGCGCATGATTTGTAGGAAGTCTTCAAGTGTTGAACGTGAATGAAGGAATTATTCTTCAATTCAATCAACCAAATCATTGATCCTTGGCATGAATAACATGCTATAATCATGCAACATTTGAGTGATGTGGTAACTTGAGTTATCTTTGGTTGGAAGAAGGAAGCATGGAACTTAATAATTGTGAGAGATCTTAAAACATGAAACAAATACTCATCCCATTAATTTAGGAATGAATGATGCTCCATGATTTTTTATGAATGTATGAGTGTGATGGGAGTCTTCTCTATCTTCTCATTATTTCTTAAAAGCCTTCTAAATCTTTCAGGAGTTAACTGCTTCAAGTGTCTAGAGCTCTCTATTGCAAGTGTCTATGAAGCTACTTCTTACCATGAGTTATTTAATAACTCATTTATCTGCATTATATCATCTTAAACACTTCATGGAGACATATTAGAGGAAATTTGGATCACATTAATTACTAAAAATAAATCAAATATTTACTTTATATTCTACTTTAAACAAGCTAAAGAACTTTCAATGATTACTTAAATCCACTTTAACACTAATGCATTAAGAAGAAATAGATGATTTTCTTTGATAAAATATGAGACAATTTATGGTCTCACAAAAATAATTTCAATTAATTATTTAATTCATTTATTTTCCCTCACCAAGGCATATTCCAAGAAATATTCCTCTCAACAACCTCTCATTCAATTCCCCTCCAAAGGTTTTCAAAAACCTTTCACATTTGCAATAAATTCTCTTACAACCTTTCAAATATTCTTATATCCTCTAAAATCTCATTCAATTCCTCTTACACCATTTTCAAATTCTCAACCATCAACATTTACTTCTCTTCCATCCTCCTCCACTCACACATTTCCCAAAATGTGCTCTGACTTCCTACATTAGAATTGTGACACTTGGCACATTCTCATTGGCTCTCCTTTTATCCCACATTCTTCAACCCTTGACTTCTATAAATAGAGGCATCCTTTTCATAATATGGATCCACAACTAAGAGTATTATCACTATAGACATTCTATTTCAGAGCTATCATCACTCTTCATCATTTTTAAGCATTTGTAGCTAGATTATAGTCTTTTTTACACTTGGATCATCAACAAATCATCAAACTTATCAAGGGATTGGGAAAGGGCTTCTTTCCACATCAAAGGAGCACCACTGCCCCTATGGGATGGAGGTTTAGCTAGTTCTATTTAGATTGCATGTTTTATTTTGTTGATTTCTTGTTATTTCACGTTTTCTCATGAATTTGGCTAAAGAATTTCATAGGGAACACTAGACTGATCTTTCTAACATATTTGACAATGTTTTGTTGATCTCTTGTTAGTTTGTGCAAGTTTTGTGTTCACAATGTTGATAAAGTTTTGAATGATCGTCTTAGTTCAAATTGTGCTAATGATGTTAAATTTTTAGAACCTTGTATGGAAGAGTTAGTTGTTGAAAACCAAAGGTGATTTGAATATCCTCTCTTCAAGCAATGAATGTGATGTTGTGAATAACACTAGGACTCCAAGTTTTCCTGGACATGAGCATGATAAGGTATGTGAATTGAACATAATTTTTGAAGAGGAGACTTGTAATCAACATTTCTATGATATACTTGGTCACGTTGATTCTACAAGAGCTGAGGGTATTATTGTTGTAAGCCTTCATGGTGACGAGGTAAAAGATTTTTATGATTTGTGGAATACTCTTGAGATTGGAAGTATATCAGATGTAAATGGCAGAGTGTGCAATGACTTTCAATTGGAGAAATCATCTGTGAGGATATGCAATAAAGAAATAAATGATGATTTTTAGTTTGATAGTGAGGAATATGACCCTGCTAATTGTTGCAACAGTATGGACAAAGAAGAAGATATGTGTGCAAAAGATTCATTGAATGAATCAGTTCAGGTAGTTGATTGTTTAGAGCATGCATATGTTGGTGATGTAAGTGGTGAACAAGGAATTCATTTCTTGTTTTACCTTTTACCTTCTATCCCTTTTTCTGGTTTTGAAGTTATCACTGAGTGTTTGCATGAGGATAGCATAGATGTAGCTATACATGAAAGTGAAAATGTAAAGAAAAATGTTGGTACAACTAATGACAACTTTTATGATGATTTTTCACTTGAAGAATGTGATTATGTCAATCACATGGATGCATATGAAAACCTTTTTTCTGGGTGTGCGACTTATAGTTTTCCTCATGAGTAGTATAATTCAAGTGAGTCATGGGAGGGCAGTGTTGTTGAATTAAGCATGATAGATATGTGTCACAGGTTTTAATTTTATGGCACATATGTTTCAACAAATTACCAAGAGATTGAAATAGAGAGATAGTCTGAGGAGTATGGATCTTCACACAAAATGTCTCATGATATGAATGGACATGTTGATGAGGTTTGTATCAACATTGATAACTCCAAGGTATGTTGGTTATCTATTGTCCCTAATATGAGTGAAGTTAAGTATGACATATTCCATTGTGATGAAGATGTAGTCTCTCACAACGTGGATTCCAATGTCCCTGAATTTGAGCATTTCACTTGGATCCAACATACATCTTGCAGTGATGATGAGAAACAACAAGTTGTCCAGGTTAATGATATTTTGGTTGCTCATGTTTCTTATATGCCTAAATGTCAAGGCTTTTGTAGACTACGAAAATTGTCCATCTGTGGACTCCACTTTTCCTGTCAACTCCTTTCATCTACTCACATAGTTAAATATATTTTTTTAATTATTCCCCTAAAGTCATATTCCTCTATTAATTAAATAATTCTTAATTATTTAATTAATTAATTTCCTCTTTGATTAATTAATTAAATAAATTTATTTAATTATTCACTTGCCACGCTATAATTAAATAATTATATTAATTATTTAATTATTCATTATACTCTTCTTCCATTAAATAAATTTTATTTATTTAATACTTACTAATTTGTCTGAGGATAGCGTTGAAGTCTATCTGGAAATGTGTGGGTTTGGATGCCCGCAACCTGGAACAGGCCGCAGCTCCCCTCTTTTTCTTTGTCGTTGCTATTGTATGTGGGCAGATCTGCCCTTTGTGATGTGGTTTTCTGTTTGGGGGGGTTTGTTCTTTCTTTCGGGGGGGGTCTTCTTCATTTTATTATCTATTTACTTCCTTTCTTCGATGTTGTGTGGGTGTTTGGTTTTCTATTTCCTCTGGTGGTTGTTTCTTTAGACAAAGTTCTAGTTGTCCCCATGGAGGTGCATGCATCGATTGGCAAGGCCAATCTTGTTTCTTCCCTTCCTGGAGGGAGTAAAAGTTTCATAAATATGGGTAAGCCTGGTGAGGGTTTGATGAGGAATGGTGGTTTCTGATTACAAAAATTAATAGGTGTTTGGAGAGATCGAAGGAAAGGTCGGTGCTTGTGACTCAACCTGCCTCTGTAGTGGAGTATTTTGAGTACTACATCAATCATGTGTTGATTTTCAAGTTCATAGGTATGCGGGCTTCGCTTCCCTTTCTTGATTCTTGGATTCACAAAACTTGGAACGTTGAAGGTGATTTTGATATTCTGTTGGCTACCTGCAATTTCTTCATGGTGGATTTTTTGTGGACCATATTTTTATAATTAGGCGGGTTTATTCATTAAACCATAGCACATGGGATTCAACTATGTTGAGGAGCTCCCTTCCCACATTCTAGTTTGTGTACGTCTCCCTCATTTTCCTTTGGAGTGTTGGTGAAGCAATATTTTGCAAATGATTATCACTCACTTACTCGGTAAGCCTATTGGGCCCTCTCAACAAACTTTGAATAAAAGAGTTCTCTCTTGTGCATGTTTTTGGATTGAAATTGACTTGAACAGCCCATTACTGATCATTGAAGAAATTTCTTGGATCCAACAATTAGATTATGAGGCATTACCTTTTCGATGTCGATTATGCCATGAGTATGGCCACCTGCAGTGAATGTGTCCCAAAGATTCTAATGTTGTTGGCTCGGCTAATGCTTTTCATCAGTTTGAATCAAAGATGGATAAAGGTAAGTCCCCCATGCAAGAGGGGAGGCATATAAGGATGTTTTTCTGCTTGTTAAGCCTCACACTGGGAATAGAGGCCAGAAGAGGACCATCAAGGATAGGCAGGAAGATAAATCTCTCAATAGGTTTGAAGTGTTAGAGGGTTTGGTTTAAGAAGAAGGGGCCCCCTTTGACATGCAAATTATAGATAGTTCTATTGATGAGAAGTTCTTGGTGGATTATCCAAATGTTATTCCTAGTGTGACCCCAGCAAGGGGTCACATGGATCAAATGGATGTTAAACTCCCTACCTCAGTTTTTGGGTGTGGTGGAATTAGTATATCATTAGACGCAAATATGTTTCTATTCCTCCTAGTTCTGGAATCATCATTGAGAAGGTTGTTGACGAGTCTGGTAAAGGCAAGACCTTTTCTCTTGCTTTGGGTCTTCAAGAAAAACCTCTCAAAGTAGGAAGGAAGAAAGATCAAGAAAAGGTTAAATTGATTGGGGAGACATTGGTTGAGTCTAGCTCAATGAGGGCTATTGATTCTCACTTCTCTCAACCCCAAATATGATTGTGCTATCTTGGAATGTAAGGGGTTTGAATAGAATCCATAAACAAAAGGCTATTTGTAAGTTGATTCATGTTCACTCTCTTGATTTGGTTTTCATCCAGGAGACTAAGTTGTTTGTTGATAGTATGTTGAATTTGGTTCCTAAGATCTAGGGTAGAGGTCTTTGTCAATGTGTTGGGGCACTAGGCAGCTTAGGGGGTCTTGCCTACTCATAGGACCCGCACAAAGTTATTCCCATGTGGTGGCTCTCTGATAGATGCTCTATTTCCCTTGTTGCTTCCAATTTGGAGTCACGTGAGAGAATTCTTATTTCTAATGTTTATGCTCCTATGAATCTTCTTGGAAAGATTCACTTGTGGTATCAAATTAGATTTTTGGGTTCCTTGGAGCCCTTTCTCCCTTGGATTATTGTAGGTGATTTTAATGCGATCTTGTCTCTAGATGAGAAAAGGGGTGGGTCTTTCCATTTGGATCCCTCCTCAGACCTCATGAGGGACAATGTGGCCTCTATGAATCTGGTGGATATCAAACCTTTGAATGGGGTGTTTACTTGGAATAATAGGAGGATTGGGGATGCTACCATTTTTGAAAGGTTAGACAAGTTCCTAGTGTCCAATTTTTGGGTTGGTGACAGATGGATGACTAGTTTTGAGATTTTGGACTGGTAGGGCTCAAATCATTGGCTAATCAAACTCTCTCAATGTTTGGCTAGGTATTCTAAAAGACAATCTTTTAAATTCCAACTTATGTGGCTTCGGGATGCATCTCTCCATGACCTAATCCCTGGGTGGTGGAGGGATGGTAAGTTGGCTTTTGGTATTGCTATGTACTCCTTTACAAAGAGGCTTTAGTGTGTTAAATATATGTTGAAATGTTGGAACAGAAACCATTTCGGAAATTTTTTCCAGGCTAAAAGGGCTACATAAGAGCACTTGGACTCCATCACTAAGTTGATCTAGGACCAAGGGATTACTGGGGAGTTGATTAGGTTAGAGTGTGCAACTATAAAGGATGTAGAGGAATGGGAGTTGCATGAGGAAATTTTTTGGAAGCAAAAGTCTTGCATTGATTGGCTGCAGGAGGGGGACAAGAATACATCCTTTTTTCACAATTCGGTTAAAGAAAAAAGGCAGGGAAGCATTATAACTTCTCTTAAATCCCCAGATGGGGATCCTCTTCTTTCCTCTTTTGAAATATTTAAAGAGTCTATTTGGTTCTTATCTACTCTTTTATGTGATGATTCTACTCATGCCAGTGAGAATGAAGATGCAATCCTGGCTTGCATTCCTCCCTTGGTGACTGAGGAAATAAATGGGTCTCTTCTCAAGCTGATCTATTTGTTGGAATTGGTAAATATTGTGTTTTAGATGAGGAAAGGTAAAGCTCTTGGTCCTAATGGGTTCCCAGTTGAGTTCTTCTAGGAGTTTTGGGAGGTCATCAAGCTTGACCTTCTTGAAGTTGTTCAATAATCTCAAAAGAATAAGCAAATGCTAAGAGCTTTTAATGCAACCATCTTGGCTCTCATCCCTAACTGTGAGGGAGTAGATTCTTTGGATCTATTTAGGCCTATTTCCCTTTGTAATATGGTGTACAAAATCATCACCAAGTTGATTTTTGAGCGCTTGAAGTCATGGTTAGATAGGTTACCTCTAAGGAATAGGGTGGGTTTGTGGCTAGTAGGTAGATTCTAGATGTTGTGGTTATTGTTGCAAACATAGTGCACTTTGTGGCCTCCTCCAAGGAGAAGGCTATGTTCATTAATCTCAATATGGCCAAGGCTTATGATTGTGTCAAAAGTAATTTTCTAACCAATATTTTAAGTGCTTTTGGATTTGGAAATGCTTGGATTGATTAGGTTTTGAGTTGTGTCATGACTACTTCCTTCTCTGTGCTCATCAATCGTGAGCCCTTTGAGCTTTTTGGGGCTTCCAAGGGCCTTCAACAGGGAGATCCTTTATCTCCATACTTATTCATTCTGATGGCAGAAGGGCTTAGGAGGTTCTTGAAATCTCAGGTGGAGCTTGGCTTGATTCGGGGCTTGTGGCGGGGCAATATTAATCTCCCCCCCTAGTCACATCTCCAGTTTGTGGATGACACAACGTTTATGGGCATTTCTAGAGTGGATGAAGTGATCAATATAAGGTGGGCCCTAGATTGTTATTTGGCTACTTCGGGTCAAAGCATTAATGAAGGAAAGTCTTTTATCTAATTATTTAACACTCCTAGTCTTATTCAGTAGAGGATTGTAGGTATCCTTTGGTTCTAGGTTCGCTCACTCTCGTTTGTGTACCTTGGCATTCCTTTGGTTGTTCGCTCCTTACCTCAAGTGCTCTCGCAGGATGTTATTGAGAAGTTTCAAAAGAATGTCAATCATTGGACATACAAATGGCTCTCTACTACGGGGAGAGTGACTCTTTTGAAGTTTGTGGTTCAAGCTCTCCCTTTGTACAGGTGCTTTGTTTTATTGGCTCCTGCCAACTTTGTGAAAGACATTGAGGCCCTCTGTCGACAGTTTATTTGGTATGGAAATATTCTTTTAATAAAGTGGAGTCTAGTCAAGTGGGATGTGGTTTGTCTCATGGAACAAGAGGGTGGTCTTGGGCTACGTCAGGTTGATTTGAATGGGCAGTCTTTGGCAACTAAGCTTTATTGGAGATGGTGTTCTTAGAATCAACAAACTTAGGCTAGGATCCTCACCTCAAAATATCTTGGGGTTGTGGATGGAGAGGATGTTCCCAGATACAGTCTTAAGGGTAAGAGATCTAGATCTATGGTTTGGAGCACCCTCAAGAGGGGAGCCAGGTTGATTAAGCAAGGTCTTTTCTAGATTTGCAACAGGGGTTTAGAGGCTCTCTTTTGGTTTGATTCTTGGGATGTACATCCTCCTATTATGTCCACTCATCCTCATTTGCAAGACCTGTGTAGTCATTTTTTTGATGCAGGTTGGACTCATGTGGTAGATTTCAAATCCCCTCAAGTTTTGGACCGAGCTTTGGTATATAGGTGGAAGGACCCTTAGGAGTGGCCGCTTGGAGCTACAGTGGAGGATTGTAAGGAGATTGCTTGCATCTTGGCCAGTAGGGGTTGTAGCTCCCTATTGGAGAGGGATATTCTGGCTTGAGGAGGAGACCAAAAAGGAAAATTCACCATGGCCTCTAGGTATCAGGCTCTTGATGAACAAATGTTTGGCTACACAGGGGTCTACTAGTGGAAGCAGATCTAGAACAAATTCTCTTGGCCCAAGTGTGACTTCTTTTCCTGGTTGGTGATTTATAATACATGCCTCACTTGGGAGAATCTTTGGAAGCGAGGATTTTAGGGCCCATCTGTGTGTGTTCTATGCTCTAACAATGATGAGAATAATTCCCATATTTTCTTCCAATGCCCTTTTGTTAGGGTGCTCTGGCACTTCTGGTGGGATCTCTAGAATTAGCTGTGTTGGCATGCTACATTTCTAGAGGAATTTTGTAGTAGGTTGGGGAGTTCTACTACTAAAACTGGCTTTATTCATACTGCTTGGTTTACTGGTCCCAACTTCATCATTTGGCAGATCTAGCTAGATTATAATCATAGGATTTTTTTGGATAAGAAGCTTCAGGTGATGCAAGTTTGGGTGAGGATATTGGGAGTTCTGCAGTAGACTTTGATGGCTAGGTGTGATCTCTCAGCCCTTGTGGACCCTGGAGATATGAGAATTGTTCAAAGTTTGGGGCTTTTTGGTTGTACTAAGGGTGGGACAAGGCCTAGCCTTGGTCAAAGTGTTAGAGAGAAGATTCTAAGAGATGGCCACCAGATGCCTCCACCTTTGGAGATGTTGAAGATAAATACGGATGAGTCCTCTAGAGGTAATCCTAGCCATGTTGGGGTCGAGGGCATTGGTAGGGACTACTCTGGAGTGGTTGTGTTCTTTTTCTCTAAGTATCACGGCCTGCACTCTAACAATTCCATGGAGGCCTTGGCTATTCTCTTGGCTTTGAAAAGGGCTTGTGACCTTGGTTGGAGAAGGATAATTTATGAGTCAAATTCTCAGATTGTGGTTGATTTTTTGGTCAAGCAATAGTTGGAGGATGTTAACTGGCAGTTGGTTGGAGTGGTTAGATAGATCATCTCCCTGGGGGAGTCTTTGGACTCTATCACCTTCTGCCATATCCCTAGAGAGTGGAATAAGGTGGCTAATGGTTTGGCTAAATGGGCTTCTAAGTATAAGGGAAACTGGATTATGAGCTATCTTTTAGATGGACTTTCTAGGGAGCTTGAGGACTTGGTTGTAGAGGATATGAGATGCGTTTTAGGTGTTGATTGATGGTTTAGCTTTTGGCCCTTGGTGGGTGGTTTGTAATTTATGACTTTGTAGTGTATTCCTAATTCAATAAAGTTTTTACCCTCTTTTTATTAAAAAAACTTTACTAATTTATCTTTTTCCTCCACTGTTTAATGAGATAATTGTTTCCAATTATCTTATTTAAAAAATCAGCTTTTCCCTCCACTATTAAATAATTATTTTAATTATTTAGTAACTTGTCTTTTTCCTCCGCGTTTTAATGAGATAATTTTTTCCAATTATTTTATTTAAGAAGTCATATTTTTCCCTCTTCTTCTATAATTAAATAATTATTTAATTATTTAATTATTCATATAGTCTTTCTGCCATAAATTAATTAAATTATATTTAATTAATGAGTTGCCTTTTTCTCCCATCTTTTTAAATTAAATTACTATTTAATTCAAAAAATTAATATATTTTTTCCTCTATAATTAAATAATATTTCCATTATTTAATTATTCACTTGCCTATTCGAACTAAGTGATTTTCTAAGTGCCTCTCTTAGTCTCATTCTTATCCTCATGTGTCACAATTGATCTCAACCGTTGATTAATCCTTTTCAATCTCGGTTGTCTATCCAAATTTGGCTCTTCTATAAAAGGCTCCTTTCACGGTCATTTTGGAGAAGGATAATGTAGGTCAATCAATGAAGGCATGAAGATTATGGTAATATCATTTATTGTTATTTCGTATTTGTGTACTCTTTTGTTCTTCATTAATAGATTAGGGATTTAGGATTAATGTTTGATTACATGCTCTTAATTATGGTTTTTAATTCCTGATTATAGTTTTAAGTTTGAATGTTAGAGGATGAGTTTCCCTCTCCAAGTCAACATAATGAAAGGGCATATTTTTCTTTTCCATGTGAATTGGAAGCATTTTCTTTTTTCCTTGAATCATTTGGGGAGGTCAACAGGTATGAATGTTCCATGTTTTCATATGGGGTTGACATGAGGTTTCAAGTTTTTCCACCACCTACTACAAAAATGAAAAATTTCCTGCATGACAATGTGGTGGCCTATGTTATGTGGATGCCATGCAATGGTAGGATCAAACATGGAGCAAGTCTTCACTTGTTCAGTGGTAATCACATATTTATGCTTGTAAGAAGAGGGCTATACTTGTTGCAATGGTGTGGAAAAGGTAAATGTGGGTTGAGGGAAATCAGTTCCTTCAACAGGTTGGTGTTTGAAAGGGGAAAACATTGGTTCTTCTTTTCATTTGGTGGCCTAGGGCCATCAAATGAGGTTTAAGAATTGACAATTCAGTGTAGTGGCAGAGCTTCCCAATAAACTCGGAACTTGGTCTACTCCCCAGAGATCTAAAATCTCACCATGCTAGCAAGGGGCGTGCATCCCTGAACATGAGCCGCTATGACACCTTCAAATTTTGCAAATTTGAAGTACCTATGTCCTTTCAATGTGTCGACAGAGGTTAGGTCGGCATACTACTAAATCTACCTCGGAGCCCATCTTCGCTGATTAAAACTTTGCAACTTAGAGGTCATCTTGCAAATTTGTATGGTAGAAAGTTTCTTGGTACATAGGCTAGTGCGCCTACCCAGTTTCACACTTCTTGGATGAGTTTTGATATGTTATTTAATGTGTTTCTGATTGCGACCAGGCTAGATTTGGCATTTCGAAAAGTTACAAATTTCAAAATTATGATGGCAACCCATTTCTCATTTTGGCCTAGACATCTTCATTCCCAGATTCATAAAAATCTAAGGGCAACTGATGCATTTTTTTAATGCCTTCAGATTATGGCGAACACCTTTGGCAGGCCTGTTTACAAAGGAAGCACCAATATTTGGATTGTTGGGAAAAATCCAATTGAAAACCCATGTTTTATTTAATTAATTAGCCCCACTCACAAAATATCTCAGCTCCAGGGGTCCCCATTTGTGCGCAGTGAATTTTTTCCATTTGGGCGGCAAGTGAAATCAAATTTTTCTCTATCCTCTAATATTTTGGTATCCAATATTTTTAAAACATTTTATATGTTTTAAATATTCAACAATGCAAATGCATGTGAAAGGAAGCATTTAGGGAAAAGTTTAATAATCTTCAAACTTTATAAATTTTAAATTTATTAAAATTGCTTTCTTGCCTTCCAAAAATTGCCTTGAGAATTTCTTGTGCCTTGGGGGAAAAATAAAAAATGTTTTGACCATTTTTTAAGCTTCCAGCAAGTTGAAAACACCCAATACTCATAAAAAATGACCTATAAGTATTTTGAATCTTGTTGCAATTATCAAAGGTCAGTGTAGGATCATGAGGGACCAAACTAGGCCTCTCAGTGGCAATGAAAAATTAGAAAAGCAGAGTTACACAACTTGATATAAGAATTTGAATAGGTTATTAACATAATTTGAAAAATATGTAAGGACAAAATTTGTAGAAAATTGAGTGTAGTTTCTAAGCTACTAGTCCTTTTTTGGAAAAAAGTAAATCTATTTGGTTAAAATTTGTAATTTCAATGTAGTAGTACTAAATTTTCAAGAAAAAATAAAAGCAGGTGTTTGTCTAACCACCCTAATGATGAACAAAAATAATAATTGGTCGCTAAATCTTTCAATATAAGTAGAGGTCACATGCTCAGATGTGACAAATATTTTTTTGTAATTTTTTTGCAATTTTTTTGCGAGTAAATAATTAGTTAAAAATTAAAAATCATTTGTCTGACCACCCTAACTTGATCAAAAAATTATGAAATTCATTTTTTTTTAAACAATAGTTTGTGAAGCATAGTGTGTGGTGCATCTTTTGGATTCAAAAAATTATAACCATTTAAAATTTATAGATTTTTTCAATCAATCTATCAATTAGGACTTTACACAGTGCATGTAGAAAATCAATAATAATTATATATTAAATTTAAAATAAAGCATATCTTATATCAATTTTTTCTGAACAAACCCTTTTCGTTTCATCAAAATCAGATGAAAAAAAGTCGTCAACACGAAGGGTGAAGTCCAAAAAACTCTTAGAACCCCTGTAAACATGTTGGGGCTATTGAATTTTAGGCTTGGTAGTCCCTAAGTCAAGTACCAAAGCAATATCGAAGCAACACAAATATCCGATATGTAATAGATATTAGTTAATGCCAACAAAATAATGGATATTCGTTACTTTGTAACCGATATCTCTTTATTGAAACATTCTTATTAATATTTATGTATATTTTATATTAGGTTATATAATATATTAATATATATTTATACATTAATAATATAATATATTATTTATATATATAAGGCTATATAATATATATAAGATATAATATATAATATAATTATGATCAAGAAAAACCATAATTAAGAAAGTATGCATTCAAACATTAATTATAAGATCTCCATCTAATAATGAAGAACAAGGAAGTGCATGAAAGGAAATAACAAAGAACAATCTCATCATAATCTTCACACCTCCATTGAATGACCTCCATTATCCTTCTCCATTCTGCTGTAAATATTGTTGCCCTCAGTCGAGTATGCAAATAATAGCCTTAGTAGATGATGGAATTTTTTTGAAGATGATAGCTTCAACATAATTCTAGGTAAACTAGATCCCTCAAAATGATCATGGAAGGAGCCTTTTATAGATGAATGAAAATTGAATGGACAACCGAGATCAAAAAGGACTAATTGATGGTTGAGATTGGACGTGGCGAGGAAGGATAAGAATGAGACTGGATGAGGAACTAATAAAATCAATTAGTTTGAATGGGCAAGTGAATAATTAAACAATGGCAACGTTATTTAATTATAGAAGAAAAAGGAAAACTGATTTTTTGAATTAAATCAAGATAAGTGAGAGAGACTCAATTTGGAAAATCATTTAAATAAATATTATTTATTTAATTGTGGAGAAAGAAAGATAAGTGAATAATTAAATAATTATAATTAATTATTTAATTATAGTAGACAAAGTGGTGATAATTAAATTATAAATTAGATTTATTTAATTATAAAGGACGTGAACCTTAGTGGCATGATTAAATAATATTTAATTAATCAGAGGCTAAAGTGAAATGATGGAAAGATTTAATTAAATACTTAAAATTATTTAATTAATAGGAGAGTGATGATATTAGAAAATAAGTAAATTATTTAATTATTAAGCATGAAACGGGGTTTAATAAAGTCGCATGCCTAGGATAATTTTAGGTGTCTACATTAATATATTATTATATTATCTATATAATATTATATTACTAAATTATTTATTTAATATTATATTATATATAATATGTATAATGTGTAAATATTTCTAATTTACATAGAACAAAACAGGTACCCATTTTGTCCATAACAGATATCCGTTATGTAACAAAATGGATATTCGATATGCTTAAGTAACAAATATCTGTTACTTGCAGCTCAAAACAAACCCCCAATGTCTTCAAATAGAGGGTGTATGTGGTCTAAGCAATGAATATCCATTTTTTAAGAAAATAAAATCTGTTGAAGCTTTGCCCTATGCATACAATATAATATAATATATAATTTATATACTATATATAGTATAGTATATATTATATAACATATAATATATAGTATATATAACATATAATATATAGTATATATAACATATAATATATAATACATTTATTATATATTCATAATACATAATTATATGAATTTGAGAGAGAGGGGGTGTGGGAGGGAGAGAGAGAATGTTGAGAGGGGGTTGGAGTGAGAGAGAGTTGTCTAGGTAGGGTGGGAGGGATAGAGGGAAGGAGAGACATTAGAGAGAGAGAGAGAGATGGAGAGAGTTATCTAGGTAGGGAGAGAGATAGTGAGAGTTATTTAGGTAGGGAGGGACAGAGAAATGAGTGAGAGAGAGAGGGTGGGAGAGATAGAGGGAGAAAAATACCTGAGAGAGGGGGTATGAGGGATAGATGTAGGGAGAGACATGAGAGAGAGGGGGTGGGAGGGATAGAGGGAGGGAGACTAGATAGAGACCCAAGAGAGACCTAAGATGAGGTTGGAGTGAGAGAGATACTTGAGAGGGAGAGACTTGAGAGAGAGAGAGGAGAGACTAGAGAGAGAGACCCAAGAGAGACTTGAGAGGGGGTTGGAGTGAGAGAGAGATTTATCTAGGTAGGTTGGGAGGGATACAGGAGGGAGAGACCTGGGAGAGGAGAGAGAGAGAGAGAGAGAGAGAGAGGATAGAGAGAGAGAGAGAGAGAGAGAGAGAGAGAGAGAGAGAGAGAGAGAGAGAGAGAGAGAGAGAGAGAGAGAGAGAGAGAGAGAGAGAGAGAGAGAGAGAGAGAGAGAGAGAGAGAGAGAGAGAGAGAGAGAGAGAGAGAGAGAGAGAGAGCTGGATGAGAGAGACTTGAGAGGGATAGACTCGAGAGAGAGAGAAGGAGAGATATAGAGAGATTTATCTAGGTAGGGAGGGAGGGATAGAGGTAGGGAGATACCTAAGAGAGAGAGAGAGAGAGGGAGACCCAAGAGATACCTGAGAGGAGGTTGGAGCAAGAGATAATTGTCTAGGTAGGGTGAGAGGCATAGAGGTAGGGAGATACCTGAGAGAGAGAGAGAGAGAGACTTGAGAGAGATAGACCTGAGAGAGAGGGAAGGAGAGAGATAGAGAGTTATCTAGGTAAGGAGGGAGGGAGAAACTAAAGAGAGAGAGAGAGAGAGAGATGGTGGGAGGGATAGAGGGAGCAAGATATCTAAGACAGAGAGACATGAGAGGGGGTGGGAGAGATGGAGGGAGGGAGAACAAAGAGGGAGAGAAAGAGACCTAAGAGAGAGAGAGAGAGACTTGAGAGGGAGAGACATGAGAGAGAGAGAGTTATCTAGGTAGGGAGGGAGGGAGAAACCAAAGAGAGAGAAACAGTGGGAGGGATAGAGGGAGCGAGATACCTAAGAGAGAGAGGGAGTGGAAGAGAGATAGAGAGAATTATCTAGGTAGGGAGGGAGGGAGAAACCAAAAGGAGGGACTTGAGAGGGAGAGACATGAGAGAGAGGGAGGGAGAGAGATAGATAGAGTTATTTAGGTAGGGAGGGACAAATAAATGAGAGATAGCTAGATAGAGAGAGAGAGGGGGGATGGATGGAGGGAGAGATATGAGAGAGAAGGGGCTAGGAGGGATATAGGGAGGGAGACCTGAGAGGGGGTTGGAGTGAGAGAGAGAGAGAGAGTTGAGAGGGAGATACTTGAGAGAGAGAGGGAGAGACCTGAGAGCTACCAAAGAGAGACCTGAGAGGGGGTTGGAGCAAGAGAGAGTTTTCTAGGTAGGGTGGGAGGGATAGAGGGAGGGAGAGAATTGAGAGAGAGAGAGAGTTGGATGAGAGAGACTTGAGAGGGATAGACTTGAGAGAGAGGGAAGGAGAGCGATAGAGAGTGGGAGAGACCCAAGAGATACCTAAGAGGGGGTTGGAGCGAGAGAGTAGGGTGGGAGGGATAGAGAGAGAGTTAACTAGGTAGGGAGGGAGAAGAGAGAGAGTGGGAGGGATAAAGGGAGCGAGATACATAAGAGAGAGAGAGGGTAGGAGGGATAAATAGAGGGAGAGACATGAGAGGGGGGTGGGAGCAATAGAGGGAGGGAGATCAAAGAGGGAGAAAGAGACTTGGATGAGAGAGACTTAAGAGGGGTAAACCTGAGAGAGAGGGAAGGAGAGAGATAGAGTTACCTAGGTAAGGAGGGAGGGAGAAACTAAATCACATAATACAATATATAATAATAATACAATATATAAATACAATATAGGAGGGATATTAAAATACATTATAAATATAATATATATATAGATTAAAATATATTAATATATATTACATATAATATGATATAATATTATAGTATTATATGTTATATAATATTATATTCACATTAAGTATAATATATTAATACTATATATAAAATATATTAATAGATAATATGAACAAAATTGTATTATATAGTTTATGTTAGTATAACACACTATAAATAACGAATATATGTTTTGAAACACCCACCATACATTTCCAGAGCCATTGTAAATAAAACGAATATATGTTTTTCTCCAAAATGGATATCGGTTTTTCTCCAAAACGGATATCTATTTTTCTCCAAAACGGATATTTGTTTTTCTCCAAAACGGATATCCATTTTGTGAGAGTGGAAAAAATGGATAAAATTCAATTTTGTTTGTTCCAGAAGCCCCCACATTCTCTGCTTTGTCAAGAATATCGTGATTTTTGTGCATTACAAACAAGAAATCACTTTTGGAGCACTCCTTTTCACAAAAAAATTATTCTTTCAATCGTTTGGTACATCTTTGGGTTGGGATATCGAAAGCAACATTAATCATAAATAGAAAAGGAAGAGGAATTTTCAAGCAGAGGCAATTGAGGCAAGTAGAGTAAAAGATAGAGAAAGGAAGAGGTTGCAAAGAAAAGGTATGTCAAATTCTCTTCAAGGGGAAGGATCCTTTTTACCTTTAAGTAAAATTCAAAGTGACAATGATATTGAATTTGAAAATATTGAAGAAGAAATTGAAATTGAAACTTTACAACATGAAAATGATGTGCAAAATGTTGAACATGAAATTCAAAGTGACCATGATATTGAATTTGAAAATATTGAAGAAGATTTGAAATTGAAACTTTACAACATGAAAATGATGTGCAAAATGTTGAACATGAAATTGTAAATGTTGAGCATGAAAATGAAATTCAAAATGTTGAACATTCAATTGAAAATATTAATGTTGAACATGAAATAGGTGAAAATGAAATAATGAATGTCAATGTATCTCCTAATTTTGCAAGAAGAGATGATATTTATGAGGAAGAAAATGAAATCCTAAATCCTTTGGAGGTGGTAAGTGATTATTTTGTTAAATATATCATTTTTATAATGTAATTTCTATATATTAATGTCTTTACTTTTTATCATAACAAATGAATCTTGATTGAGAACTAAATAGGAGGAGCAACCCTTGAGTTCAAAGTAAACAAGTGTCATACGCATCTCCATCACCCAACCAACAAAGGCCACCCGTCTATTTTCTTCACCTGGAGTTCAATGAATTTTGATTGGGGTCCTTTGTTGTATGCCTATATGGCATTTTTAGACATATTCTATATTGCATATACTTGAAATTGTATGACTATATAGCATTATTGTAATCCTATATTGCTATTTTGTATATATTTTATACTTATATCAGCATTTATTGATGTATGCCTACATGACTATTTGGTTAATACACATCTTTTTATTGATGGTGTCCATATTTTCATTATAAATCCATGCTTCAATAGATATGAATATAGTAATGCTTCATGCTTCATGAAGGAAATTTGTGTGTATGCTTCATGCTTCATTTAACCGAAGGAAAAAACTTGTGACCCTTCGAATAGGAAAGACTACGACCCTTTAATAATGAAAGGTGGTGACCATGCCTAGCATAGATGTTCCCACCTAGACGTGTTGGTGCTAACTGTTTGGCCCCATGAAGAACAAAACAAAAAGTAGCCTACCTTGCAACTTTACACTACATGCATTTGACAATTTTTGGGGCATCAAAAAAACTCACCATAGAAAAATGAATTGGAGCTGTCAAAAATAGAGAGATGTTATTGTAGAGGGGCCCTGCATGATCTTGTAGCCTCAGATGGAATGTTTCTAAGTGCCACAGTTTTTGAGTAATTGCCCATCAAAGTTTGCTGCCCCTTTGCACTTTGGTCTCTTAAGAGACTTCGCCGGTACAATATAGCTCAGACTGTTTCGACATGTTTGGGTGTGAAACAAGACCTTTCCTAGCATAAACCCACCCATCCGGACATGTTGGAATAGTCGGTTAGATCGTATGATGAACAGAACGAAAGTTACACCACTTTGCAACTTTACACTACATGCAATTGACTTGTTTTCAATCAACTGAAAACTCTTCACCATGAGCAAAAAACTTAGAGCTATCAAAAACTAAGAAAGGTTATTATAGAGGGGCCCTACATCATCTCGTAGCCTCAAAAAGAATGTTTTTATGTGCCACGGTTTCTGAGTAATCACTCGTCGAAGTTTTCTGCCCCTTTACATTTTGGTCTCTTAAGAGACTTCACTGGTACAATGTAGCTCAGACTATTTTGGCATGTTTGGGTGTGAAATAAGACCTTACCTAGCATAAACCCACCCATCTAGATGTGTTGGAATAGTCATTTCAATCATATGGTGAATAGAACAAAAGTTACACCACTTTGTAACTTTACATTGCATGCATTTGACCTTTTTTTCATCAATTGAAAACTTGACACCATGAGCAAACGCCTCAAAGATATCAAAAATCGAGAGAGCTTATTATAGAGGGGCTTTAGATGATCTTGTAGCCTCTGAAGGATTGTTTCTAAGTGACACATTTTTTGAGTAATAGCTCATAAAAGATTACTTCCTTTTTCACTTTAGACTCAAGGGATATTGCCACTACAATGTAGCTCAAACTATTTCGGTGTGAAACAAAACCATTCCTAGCCTAAACGTACCCATATGGAAATGTTGGAGTTGTCGGTTTGGTCGCATGAATAGCAAAACAAAAGTTACACCCCTTTGCAACTTTATATAGCATGCATCTGACCCTTTTTCCATCAATTGAAAACTCAACACCACGAGAAAACGCCTTAGAGATATCAAAAACTGAGAGAGGTTATTGTAGAGGGGCCCTATGTGACCCTGCAGCCTTAGAAAAATTGGTTCTAAGTGATATGGTTTTTGAGTAATATCTCGTCAACTATTGCTACCTTTTTGCACTTTGGACTCTTAAGGGATATTGTCGATACAATGTAGCTCAAACTGTTTTGGTGTTTGGGTGTGAAATAGGACCATGCCTAGCCTAAACCTACCAATCCAGACACGTTGGAACTATCGGTTTGGTTGCAAAAATAGCAGAAAAAAAGTTACACCCCTTCGCAACTTTACATTGCATGCATCTAACCCTTTTTCCATCAATTGAAAACTCGATACCATAGGCAAACGCCTTAGAGATATCAAAAACCGAGAGAGGTTATTGTAGAGGGGGCCTATGTGATCCCATAGCCTTAGATAAAAAATTTATAAGTGACACGATTTCCAAGTAACAACTCATCAAATATTATTTCCTTTTTGCACTTTGTACTCTTACGGGATATCATTGGTACAATGTAGCTCGAACTATTTTGGCATGTTTGGATATGAAACAAGACCATTCCTAGCCTAACCGTACCCATCTGCATGCGTTGGAATTTTTAGTTTGCTTGCATGAGGAACAAAGAAGAATCTACACACACACCTTCCTCAACTTGTCGAGAGAAGGAAGAATCTCTTCGTTGAATACAGTATCTATCTATTTCATTTTGGTTTGCTTCTTTTTCAAGTGTTTTTAGAGAAAACTAACCTCCTTTTCATTGAAGATAAAATCTTTTTCTTATCTTTTAATTCCTTTTGTAAGTGGTTAGTTTTAGTCTTCAATTTTTTTACTTCAATTTCAACACTTTCAACTATTGCTTTTGCATCTGCAACTTGACCATCCACACATTTTTCCTCATGTCTCTACTGGTATTACCTATTAGCACCCCCTGTTATTCCTTTTCATGATCTTCTAACTTCTTTTTCATATCTTTTACTTTGAGCTTTAGATTAGCTGCTTTGTCATCAATGCTTGGGATAACAACATCCTTTTTTTTTATAGAGTTTTCAATGTCTTGAATACTTCCATGTGTCCATCACACTGATTCTCTTTTTTTGTGCTTATATTTGGTATTGCTTCTTCCTTATCATCTATTTCTAGTTGTATTTGCTCCATGAAAGTCTTAAGTTCAAGAATCTTTGACTTCATTTGTTCAAATCCACCTATAGCATCATCTCTCACTTTCTTTGCCTACATGAATTCTTACCAAATACAAAACGTCTTTAGTTTTTCCACTTCTCCATTGCTGTTGTCAAAACTATATCATAATTGAAATTTTTTGTCATCTATTAGCATCTAGTTATTAGTTTTTTTTCTCTATATATCCCTATGAAAAATGCTTTGATAGACATGTATGAAAAATGTGGTAACATATACAATGCAGTGAATTGTTTTCCAAAATGCCTCAAAGAAATGTGGTCTCATGGAATGCCATGACAAGAAAACGCAATTGGCAGTTGCTCCTAGTTATTAGATATGGGTTGACTTTGTAAAAAATATATTGTAATTAAATTTTTTTCATCTATTAGCATATAGTTATTAGTTATGTAATGTGAAGTAATGCTTTGAGTTTGAAAGATGTGCAATGCAATGTAATCAGAGATATGAATGTAAACTACAACAATCTATTTTCTACAATTCATTACTTGAACTCTTTATTTTTTTTGATCTTTGTATACCTATGAAAAATGCTTTGGTAGACATGTATTAAAAATGTGGTAGCATAGACAATGCAATGAGCTATTTTCCAAATTGCCTCAAATAAATGTGGTCTCATGGAATGCCATGACAAGAAAATGCAATTGGAAGTTGCTCCTAGTTATTAGATATGGGTTGAGTTTGTAAAAACTATATCATAATTGAAATTTTGTCATCTATTAGAATCTAGTTATTAGTTATGCAATGTGAAGTAATGCTTTGAGTTTGAAAGATGTGCAATACAACATGTAATAAGAGATAGGAATATAAACTACAACAATCTATTTTCTACAATTCATTACTTGAACTCTTTGTTTTTTTTGCACTCTTTATATCCCTATGAAAATTCTTTGGTAGACATGTATGAAAATTGTGGTAGCATAGACAATGTAATGAATTGTTTGCCAAAATTCCTCAAAGAAATGTGGTCTCATGGAATGCCATGACAAGAAAATGCAATTGGCAGCTGCTCCTAGTTATTAGATATGGGTTGACTTTATAAAAACTATATTCATAATTGAAATTTTGTCCTCCATTAACATCTAGTTATTAGTTATGCAATGCGAAGAAATGCTTTGATATTGAAAGATGTGCAATACAATGTAATCAGTGATATGAATATAAACTACAACAATCTATTTTCTACAATCCATTACTTGAACTCTTTATTTTTTTTGCTCTCTATATCTCTATGCTATGGAAATACCAATTTTGTTGCTATTGTTGCAACTATAAAAACTAACGATAAAGGGATCAAATTTGGTGAAGTTTCCCAAGGTAACCAAATTTAATAGTACTATAACATGAGTAACAATGATCTATGTAATTCATAAACAATTAAAGTGCAAGATTGCAAGAAATCAATATTTAGATATAACATGTTTTCCATCATAGCTTAACCATTTTAAAGTGATTATACATTCAAATTTTAAGTTCCAAAATAGGAAACCATGTAGACAATGAACAAAATATGTCGAATATCAATTTTTATAAATAGAAGTGTAAAGTAATTGTGTATCTGGATATACAAATTTGGCATATATGCCAACTCAAAACAATATTTACAAAATGTGGCATATGCCATCTCATCCAGTCTATATATACAGTGTAAATGTCAAGTGGCTATTCCATGTTAACAAAATCCTAATCTTCTAGGGGATCACCAAAATGTAGCCTCTTCGAGCTAACTAATGGCTGAGAAGATGTCTGCATGAAAATAATTCAAACCACAAATTAGATTAATTAGCTCTCAATGGTATATAACTTAAACTACTAAAAAGAAAGTTATCTATTATTTTTATAACTTTCAAAATCACATCTAATCACTATATTAAACTATAAATTAAAATCTAATTCAATTATTCATTACCTCAAGCATTTTTTCTTTCGTTGCCATACGTTCAAAAAATGATAGTCCCTTAGGATGCTCAAGAGTCCTACCATATTGTCTTTGTCTTGGATCAACAGACGTGTATTGCGACATACTCTACAAGAAGAAAAATAAAAATGACAAAATTAATATATAATTATTGACAGAAAAATATAAACTAACATATATCTACATAAATATCTACAAACTTATATAGATCTACTAGATATAACAAATCCATATACCCCAATAGGTGATGCAACTTAGATAATTGATTGAGAGGAACTCATCATGCTAAAAGGTGTGGCATAGTCACATATGGAGTACACTACAAAAGTAAAAATAAGATCACGATATAAGTTAGTATGTATTTAATTAATCATGATTTAAAGGATATGCACATACAATAAAAAATGTTTTACATGTAGAAAAAATTATACCGTGTTTAGGCCAAATTCAATGGCCAAAAGAGTGCCATGTTGCACATCTCTAATCTGCTCCTTTGTCATCAACTATTTAAACCCACTTAAATATACATTAGTAACATGTACTATTTGTTATAATAATTTTAGATGAAATGCACTATGAATATATTTAAATTTTACTTTTACAAAAGATTGAGGTTATTGCTTCTCATCTATATCAGGGGAGGGCACTGCACATGTTCCTCCCTCACATGTCTCCCCTACACCTATAGTATGCACTAGTGCGCCATCTCCTTCAAGTGATGTATCATGCACCTCATACTCAGTGTCATGTCCCCAATTTTGATTGGGACTAATTCTCATATTGATGGGTAATTGGTGTTTTTCAAAACCATAATAATTATATCTAAAAATAATATTAAATAATGATTAAAATTTAAATTATTATAAAATAGCATATAAATTTAAATTAAAAAGAATACATCTCTAGCCAACCATTGGAAAGGAAAATATTTAAGGGAGTCTTGGTTTAATGTTTGGATCATGATTTAGATTTGGAGCATAGCTTCTAGATTTGCAAGGACATAGCCCCCTGTCAGTCGACTAGGTGGGACGACACACCCACACTGGCAACTCATGAATTTCGTTCTTCATATATTCCATAGCTTCAGCTTGATATCAGTTGTCACATCTTAGGTTGGATCGGGAGTGTGAACGATTTCTTAAATTTTACCCCATTCTACTCACAGCTCATCCACATATTTCATTGGCATCACTGCGCACAACCTCATTTACGTGGGGGAGGCACCACCCAGTCCTGAGGCTCCACTCCTAGATGTTTGACATATCACCATATATGTACTATGGAAGGAGTCTTTGGCATGACATTACAATCGAGTATATTTTTGGCTTCTCCATTTGATTGAACCATAGCAAGTACCTAGTATCTTTGTATATGCATTTGCAAAAGAATCATCGTGCTTCTCACACAATTGGGAGATCTCTCAGCATATTCATCCAGATCACCTTGGAGTGCTTCCTAACCATGATGAAAGCATGGTGTTGGTGCCAAGGCACTCATCCTGAATATAACTTTTAGCAGATCAAGGCTATTATCTCATCATGTTGTTGTCACGTTGGAATACTATAAAATTATGGGTGTGGGAATTGAGTGCATTTCATGTAGAGTATCTCCTATTTCACGAGTATGTATTGATCTCAGTAGATTATTATGTGTCAGTATTCAATTGTTACATTGTAATTTATATCAGTGTGATTCTGCAAACATCATAGTTGTATCTGGAGTATGCGGGGTAATTGTATGAGAATTGTGCTAATCTATTTTAGTGGCTATGAAAATTGTGTGATTTCAGACTTACAGTGAATGTGTTTAGTGTCTGTGTGATTAACATCTCTATCTCTCAGTGCTTTTGTCTTGAATCTATGCATAGCATATTAATGTTTCATTTTTTTGAGTAAAGGAAATACATTTATGCCAAATCTGGACTGGGTGTCTTATATTGGTATCAAAGCCTTGATCCTACCAGCCTGTGGATCCATTTGTGGAAAGAATTTGGTGAAAGGGCATGGATTGGTGATTGAAGCCTCGACCTCAAATAAAGGGCATAGATCTTTCTCAAGAGCAGTATCAGACTGAAGCTTCTAAAATCTTGCACCAATACCAAAGCTTGTCAGATCATGCAAAGGCTTGTATTCCCCTTGATGTGTACTTGAGGGCACATGAGTCCTACTACTCCCACAAAAGAGGACTATATGACTACATAAGATGAAAAAAGAAAGAGGAGGAAGACTCATAAATTTCCAAGGAAAGGATTAAAGAGTCAAATCCAGAAGAATCTTTTTTGAAACAAGAAGATCCCAAGGTGATGGAACTTGAGCCAAACGTACAAGAGGAGGAAGTCATAGAAATGATTGAGTCCCTTGTAGATGTTGAAGTGGAGCAGAAAGAAGGATAAGAGTTTCAAGCTATCAAATAGGACACCTCAATGATAGAAGATAGTAATGTGTAGGAAAAATCAACCCAAATTCAAGGTATGGACATAAATGCATCATGTGATTACAATGATTCACAGCGTATGGGACCATACAACACTATGCAACATATTAGATGTGATGATATGATTGGGTTGTTTGATATTGAGTTCCATGAAAAAGAATTGCAAGTCTATTTAGGAAACCTAATGATTATGCACTTGAATTATAGGGAGGTGGGCCAAGAAACATTTACACTCCCTTGTTCCCATATTGATCAGATCATTGATGGAGTTTGGATGAGAGATGTTTATCTCGTCTCGAAGTTGCATAGCGGTATTCTTCAACAGAGCATGTTGGAGGAAAATGATGACATTGGGATTTGTATGATTGATGAAGTGCTTCATAGGATGTTGCTAAAGGGTAGTGATGCTAACGACGGTTGTATCAGGGTAGTGCAGCAGAGGGGTGGAGCAGTGACTCAGAGATTGATATAGGATCCTGGTATTTTGTTTTGGCCATACAAGTGTTGAAGACAATCGGTCTAGTATACAAGTGTTAATTTCTTAAGGGCAAGCAATTTTTGAGGCCGAAGGACTGTCGTGTCCCCAATTTTGATTGAGACTTGTTCTCTTATTGATGGGTATTTGGTATTTTTCAACACCATAATAATTATATTTAAAAATAATTGTTACCTGATTTCAGCTGAAAGCTAAAATCAGGTAACTTAGTGTTTATTCTTTTGTATTGTTTAAAAATTTAAAAGATAAACCATAAGTTTGTTGGGTCAAGTCAATATGCCTGATAGAGATTGTCAAATGAACATATTACATTTTTATTTTCAATGTTGCAATTACAACAAATGAGAAAAGAGAATCATAGATACACAAATGTAATCTTTTATTGATAATGCTGAAGTGTACATGTCCCTCACAAGCCAAGGGACTAACTTTACTTATTCCATGGAAATATGAAAAAAATTTATACATGAGTAAGTAAACAATACACAATGTGCATGAAAGAATGGAACCAATCATTGCCTGAGAATGACTGGTTACAGGTTGCCTGACTAATATGTTGCTACTGCCCCGAGCTGCTTGTGTCCTCCCCAGGTCCGTAGTGCTCCTAGCCCTTACATCTAAAAAAGTAATGATATTAGAGTGAGGCTCTAAGCAATGAAAGATCTCAATCCTTGCATACACACCTACCTATGCATGTATAAACCGATCCATAAGTGCATTAAATAAGCATGCAAACTTTGGATGTCCTAGAAAATAGTGAAGCCATCAAACACATCCAAAATATGCATTTATTTTCTAACTATTTGCTTCATGTGCAGATTTAGGACAAGTCTGGTTACTGTTCTGATTCAGATTAAAAACATGTGGGGTAAATGTGGCTCCCATGAGGGTAGAGCTCAACATGCTTTGAAAGAAAAAGGAAATTGAGCAACTTGATCAGAGATTTATTTGTTATCAATGCATTAAATTAATATGGAATCACACCAGTTGATCAACTTTCATTATCAGATTCAAAAGATGCAACATATTTTGCTAATATGTCCTTCAATCTTCTTAAGAAGATCCATGATTTGTTTATGAAAGAAGTAAGTGACTTCATAGATGCATCAAGTTCAATTATGCATCTCTTAAACAATGAGGAAGCATTCCAAGATGTTGTCAAGCCCCTCTCACCATAACCCTATTGGGCAGCCACACATCACATAGGAAGGTGAGCTTTCAGGTCACCCACATAGGTGACATGTGGTTGTCTAATAAAATTAAAATGAGGAAATAGTGTGTATTTATTACACATAACCAAAAAGAGCTCGCAATGTTTGAGTCAAGGTCATGATACAAGTACAAAGTACAACACCTTTGCAAGAGCTATGGGAGGAAAATGGGATTGATAGTGTTCATTTATAGGTGTACTTGTGAAAATGAATGCAACAAGTGAAGGTCATTGTCATTGATAAGGACAGTAAACAATGCATGCTACAATGGTCTCATGAAGGACAACAGTAATAAATGTATGCTACATGATGGTAGGGGTAGTTACTACATTCATAAAGTGGAGCAAATGAGCCATGTTTTACCTTGGTGGAAAATAATGAACTATGATATGAGCCATGCAATGAAGAATACAACCAACCAACAACAAAGATCAGTTGCATATACATCAAAGAAATTACAAGTTGGCAAGTATGGGGGATGTACCCATACAAAGCAGAGCATGATTAGAAAAGGGTACATAACAATGTAAAGGGCAGTATTAGATGACAGTCATGAACACTGGTGAAGCTAGGGGAAGATCAAGAAATAGGGATAGTCGTCAAGTCCTTTGAAGGGACTGGCATTTCAATGACAGCCATAAGAAAACTCATTCTGAGATATTGACAATGCCATATGTCTTGATGGGAAAATCATATGAAGAGGGCAACAATGCCACAAGAGGGTTGAATAAGACATTTCTTGCTGAAGCATGATAGCCCATGAGAAAGGAGACAGGAATGCAACCCCATTTGGATGGCTTCATGCTATGGTTATCATAGGTCACAAGGAGCATGCTGTGATGACTAATTTACAGTTATAGGGGGCAGAAGTATGATCAAGATCAGAGTAAGATTGAATTTACCAATGAAATGATAGAAACAAAAGAGTATCATGAACAAAAAGGCATTATTAAATAGTCAAAAATCTTCCATGGTATCCTTTAAAAAAATAAACAATAGTGCTCAATGATGTTTAATCCCATGAATCATTTTGTTAATAAGAAGAGACCCCTTATTGGGGCAGATTACCTAACACAAAGCCTACTATGGGCTTTCAAGACAATAACAAGTGATCAAAAATAGAGGAAATGGTCTTCAAGATATTACAATCTTTATAGGAAATCATAAAGGGTGGGCAGTCTCAGTGGTGCAAGACAACAAAGAACTGTGGCTTGAAAAGTGTCATCAAGAGGCTTGAAAGGATTGTTTCACTTGAGAGTGCAAAGGAACCACATTGGTCAATGAGGAGCAAAGTTATCATTATTTATGATAGCGAGTTCTTTCCCATTATCATAAAGAACAACATAATTTCTCTACTATAACATTCATAGAGGCACAAAGAAGACAATCATAGTTTTGGAAATGGTATTGGTAATCAAGAAAAGGAAAGGAGGGTTTTTGCTGGAGATAGTCATCATAGAAAACATCATAAAACATGGTGCTTCAAAGGAACATATCATAGTCATGAATAAGAGCAGTATCAATCCCCTTCATGAATTCCAATTACATTGTTTCAAGGATAAAGAGGAGCTTTACCCTCTTATCAAACATCAAAATCCCTTCATCCTATGCAGTGAGTTGCAAGGCATTAAAATTTTTTAGGAAGCAACCATGAAATATTGGGACAGTCATTGGAGGGCTATTATGTAAGATAAAGAGTTCTCATTAAGGACAATTACAAGTTACAATAGTGGCAAAGAGACAATCAGACTGTGTAGGTATGGAACAGTCATACATTTTCTGAATTTTGCATCTTTCAAATACATTTGCTATGAATCTTTTTCTGTTGAAGCACATTGAAATATTTTAAGCTATGGATATTAAGTGAAAATCATTACTATGGAGAATAAAACATGGCATCATAGCAACAAGAATTTTAAGTGGTACAGCATATAATATTTGATGTTTTTATCTCATGATATGATACTCAAATTATGTAATGATGAGTGCATAAAAGCCTTGCAAGGACAGGTCTATGGTTGTGCAAGTTAGTGAAAAGAGTAGTGTCATGAAAGAGTGGAAAATATGCAAGAAATTTGAGCTTATACCTGTGTTGTGCAATGGAATTGAATCATTTAGCAAACCATTTATTTTATTTTTCACATGGGCAGCATTATCTTATGGAACAAAGACAAAGATAACTAGTAGGCAGTCATAATTATAGACTACACAAAGCTCCTAGGTAAAGGTCTTTTCTTAAGTAAAGAAAGAATAGTGTTCAAGTAAAGAATGATAAAACCCTTGGCAAGCACATTACCAAGTGAACAAAGGAAGCTTTTGTTTCAACTGGTGACCCTCCCATGGAGTCTCATTCTTGTTATAACCTTGCATAGTTTTATCACACAAAATGGAGCTCGAAGTGAGCTTTTCAATCACTTTGAAATAAAAGAAATTGTGGAGTTACGAGCTCCAGGTAAGAGGTCTACAGTAAGATGAATGCTATAGTATGTTCTAATCTTCATCAAAAGGAAGAATATGAAAGATCGTGGCCAAAATGGAGGTGAGCCCCATAATGCAAAACCCTAATTAGCTGCTAAAAGTTCAAAGGCCGAATTATAGAAAAATGAAGGGTTGCTATCTTTTGAGAAGATAGATAAAAGATTTAATATTTTAAACAAGAATCAAGCATCACCATTTTTTGAGAATAAAGGCAAATACAGAGGAAACCCAGTTTAGAAAAATGGGGGTCTAGCTCACAGGCCATCTTTCTTCTCCCACATATCAAAAACCCTTCTGGGTTGTTAAAAATTTTCTAATAAAAAGGAGAATAGAAGAAATGTTATGTTTTTTTTTCAAAAGAAGCAAAGCTACATCAAAAACACATTATTTTTTGTTCATGGCCGCGACCAGACAGTTATTTTTTTTAGGAAAAACAATAGAGACAAAATGGAGTGTCCTCATTGACAAATGCAGAAAGAAATGAGCTTCTATGCTTCATTTTTCAAGGTAGAAACAAAGAAAAACATGGTTTTATGTTGCTCAAAGTCAAGAGAAGAGTCGATTTAACTCACCTGGAGATTTTTCTCACAAAAAATCTTGCAAAAATTTCAAGATTTCACTTCTAATAAAGCTTCATTTGAGTTCTCATAATGGTTGTAATGGAGAAGAGCAATAACAGAGAGAAGAAATGAAATATAAGAGTCAGGAGATACTCTACAGGCTGCGACCTTTACTCGTCAAATGAATCCAAAAGGTGATATAAAAATGTAGATTTTGAGCTTCAAAATGAGCATTTTACCTCTTTTCCCTTGTTTCTCATCAATGAATCACCAAAAAACCACTGTGATCTCTATTTTTCCCATGTCGACTAAAACCTTGGCGGCTGCATCATGTTCTCAAAATGTTCAATGACAAAATGATGGGCTTTTTCCATTGTTTTGTTTGTTTTGATGATTAGGGTTTGACCGGGATGGGATTTTCTTCCCATGTTTTAAAAATCAAAAAACATGTGTTAATGCATGGGGGCCGAAATTCATGTTTATTAACTTAGGCATTCTTGCCTTAATTTCTTTTCCCCTTGTTAGAAAACATTGTGCCTTTTCAAAATGTTGCTAATTGTTTCAAGCAACCTATGGAGTGTGCCAAAGTAGGTCATACCTTTGACCTTTTGATTATGAATGCCTTAGTGGCTTGAGCACTTGGAATATGCTTTCCAAGGAATTTGGAGGTTGGCCACATTGGTCAAGTTGTTTGGGGCTCTTTGATGTCTTTGCAAACTAATTGATATTGCCCGTGTGTGTATTGTCAAGAATGCAGAATAAGGTAGGTTCAGATGGTCAATGCCTTGGAATATTTTGAAATCTTTTAAATATGACATTACATGTTACATTTTATTCCATACTTGAAGATATCATGTAAGTGTTTGCAAATCACTTTTATTGTGCCTTTTAATGCAAATGTAACACAAGAAGATTGTGGACACCTTATTTTGTACTTTGAATGTAAAATGACTTGATTAAGTGATGTTTTATAAATCACTTGATTAAAGTCATTATCTGTAATGCTTTTTTGAGTCTTGTGATTCAAAACACACATATTCCATGACTTGTGTGTGGGTCCAGATTTGGTGATGACTTGTCAACATGGAGAAAGTGTGGGAGGATGTATTTGACTGTTTTGGAGGAAAGAAGACCATTTTAGAGGCTTTTTGTCATGCTTTTTTGGTGAGTCAAGTCATGACTTGACTTTTTTGCATTTGGAGGACCTTTTGGAGGGGTTTTGGAAGCTTCTATTTTGGATTTTGTGCTTCATTCGACCTAGGGTTTCTAGAAGGACTTGTGTGGGCAGTTGCTGGGAGTTTTGCTTAAGTATCTTCAAACTTGAGTTTTTAAGGAGTTCTTTTCTTTCTTCCTACAGGCATTGTAGCTTTTGGAGCCTTTTCCAGGTAGAGGACAACATTGTAATTCAGATTTATAGACTTTGCAGTAGTGTAACACCTTTTGATCAATAAGTTAATATATTTTACCTTCTCATTATGTTGTTTTATTGTGAAAGCTTTAGAAATGGTTGATGAAATCTTATGGAAGAATTGTTTTCCCTTCAATTTTTTCCTATTTTTCTTTTCCTTTATGTAGTTAATATGAATTTACAAGTCATAACATGTGTTGAGTTAGTTTAGGGTAGAGTCTAAGTTGTGAAGATGTATTTTTCTTCCTTCTAGATGTTGTCCTTGACATTTTTAGCCTTGTTATGAAATATTGAAGCAAAGACATATGAAGTTTTGAGTTGTGTAAGCCATTGTTAAGTTGTTGATCCTTCATGTGTGTACAAACAGCTATGCAAGTTTGAGGAAAACACATTAGGTGCATCACCATAGGGGTTAGTTTTTCTTTTCATGCTTCTTTCTCCCCTTTTCTTAGCAAAGAACAGTTTAGGTGACACCATCAAAGGGGGAAGTCAACCCATAATCTCAAGGTCTTCTTTCAAATAGGTTACCCACAACCTAAAAGTAGTCCCATGTTAGTCCAAATATGTTGAGTTTGTTTAAAAGCTTAGAAAATAGGGTGCAAATTTGGGGAACTAACAATACTATTAAATAATAGTAAATAATATTAAATAATGATATAAATTTAAATTATTACAAAATAACATTTAAGTTTAAATAAAAAAGCTACATCTCTAACTGACCATTTGGAATGAAAAATGTTTAAGGGAGTCTTGGTTTAATGTTTCAATCATGATTTAGATTTGCAGTGTAGCTTATGGGCTTTCAGGGACGTAACCCCCTGTCAATCGACCAGGTGGGATGACACCCCCACATGGGAAACTTGTGAATTCCATTCTTCGCATATTCCATAGCTTCAACTTGATATCAGTTGTCACATCTTAGGTTGGATCGGGGTTGTGAATGATTTCTTAACTTTGAACCCATTCTACCCATGGCTCATCAATGAACTTCATTGGCATCACTACATGCAGCCTCATTTCCACAGGGGAGGCACCACCCAGTCTTGAGGCTCCACTCTTGGGAACTTGACGTATCACCATACTATGGAAGGAGTCTTTGGCATGAAATTACAATCAAGTATATTTGCATCTTCTCCATTTGATCGAACCACAACAAGTACCTAGTATCTTTGTATATGCATTTGCGAAAGAATCATTATTTATCTCACACAATTGGGAGATCTTTCAGCATATTCGCCCAGATCACCTTGGAGTGCTTCTCGACCATTATTGGAGCATGGTGTTGGTACTAGAGCACTCATCTTGAATATAACTATAAGCAAATCAAGGCCCTTACCTCATCATGTCATTGTCACATTGCAATATTGCAGAATTACGAGTGTGTGAATTGAGTGCATTTCATGCGGAGTATCTCCTATTTCACGAGTATGCATTTATCTCAGTAGATCATTATGTGTTAGTATTCAATTGTTACATTGTGATCGATATTAGTATGATTCTCCAAACATCATAGTTGCATTTGGAGTATTCATGGTAATTGTTTGAGAACTATGCTCATCTATTTCAGTGGCATAAATTGTGTGATTTCAAACTTACAATGAATGTGTTTAGTGTCTATGTGATTAAAATCTCTATCTCTCAATGCTTCTGGCTTGAATCTATGCATATCATATTAATGTTTCATTTTTATGAGTAAAGGAAATACATTTCTACCCAAATATGGATTGGGCATCTTACAATGGTATCAAAGCCTTGATCTTGCCAGCTTGTTGATTCATTTGTGGAAAGAATTTGGTGAAAGGGCATGGATTGGTGATTGAAGCTCCGACCTCAAATAAAGGACATATATCTTGTTCATGAGCAATATCAGACTAAAGATTTTGAAATATTGCACCAATACCAAAGCTTGTCAGATCATGCAAAGGCTTGTATTCCCCTTAATGCGTACTTGAGGGAACATGAGTCCTACTACTCCCACAAAAGAGGACTATATGACTACATAAGATGAAAAAAGAAAGAGGAGGAAGACTCAGAAACTACCAAGGAAAGGATTAAAGAGTTGAAGCAATAAGAATCATTTTTGAAACAAGAAGAGCCCAAGGTGATGGAACTTGAGCCAAATGTACAAGAGGAGGAAGTCATAGAAGTGATTGAGTCCCTTGAAGAGGCTGAAGTGGAGCAGAAAGAAGGATCAAAGTTTCAAGCTATCAAACAAGAGGAAACCTCAACAATAGAAGATAGTAATGTGCAAGAAACATCAACCCAAATTCAAGGTATGGACATAAATGCATCATGTAATTACAATGATTCACAACGTATGGTACCATACAATATTATGCAACATATCAGATGTGGTGATGGATGTGATTGGGTTGTTTGAGATTGAGTGCCACAAAAAATAATTGTAGGTCTATCCAAGAAACCCCATGATTATGCACTCAGATTACAAGGAGGTGGGCCAAGAAACATTTGCACTCCCTTGTTCCTAGATTGATCAAATCGTTGATGGAGTTTGGATGAGAGATGTTTATCTCATCTCAAGGTTGCATAGCAATATTCTTCAGTAGAGCATGCTGGAGGAAAATGATGGCATTGGGATTTGTATGATTGATGAAGTGTCTCATATGATGTTGCTAAAAGGCAGTGATGCTAGGGACAGTTATATCAAGGTAGTGCAACGGAGGGGTGGAGCAGTGACTCAAAGATTGATATAGGATCCTAGTATTTTGTTTTGGCCATATAGGTGCATAAGGCAATTGGTCTAGTATACGAGTGTGAATGTCTTAAGGGCAAGCAATTTTTGAGGTGGGAGGACTGTCGTGTCCCTAATTTTGATTGGGATTTATTCTCTTATTGATGGGTAATTGGTGTTTTTCAACACCATAATAATTATATTTAAAAACAATATTAAATAATATTTAATGATAACAATAATATTAAATAATATTTAATAATAACAATAATATTAAATAATGATATAAATTTAAATTATTATAAAATAACATTTAAATTTAAATAAAAAAAGCTACATCTTTGGCCAACCATTTGGAACGGAAAATATTTAAGGGGGTCTTGGTTTAATGTTTGGATCACAATTTAGTTTTGGAGCATAGCTTCTAGGCTTTTAGGGACGTAACCACTATTAGTTGACTAGGTGGGACAACAGCCCCACGTTGGCAACTCATGAATTCCATTTTTCACGTAATCCACAGCTTCAGTTTGATACCAGTTGTTGCATCTAAGGTTGGATTGGGGGTGTGAATGATTTCTTAGCTTTGACCCCATTCTACTCATGGATCATCCATGGACTTCATTGGCATCACCGCACATAGCCTCATTTCCATGTGGGAGACACCACCCAATCCCGAGGCTCCACTCTTGGGTGCTTGACGTATCACCATATTGTAGAAGGAGTCTTTGGCATGACATTACAATCAAGAATATTTGTAGCTTCTCCATTTGATTGAACCACAACAAGTAGCTAGTATCTCTATATATGCATTTGCAGAAGAATCAACGTGCATCTCACATAATCAGGAGATCTCTCATCATATTCACCTAGATCACCTTGGAGTGCTTCCTGACCATGATCGGAGCATGGTGTTGGCACCAAGGCACTCATCCTGAATATAACTATTAGTAGATCAAGGCCCTTACCTCATCATGTCATCGCGTTGGAATACTACATAATTATGGGTGTGTGAATTCAGTGCATTTCATGCAAAGTATCTCCTATTTCATGAGTATGCATTGATCTCAGTAGATTATTCTGTGTTAGTATTGAATTGTTACATTGTAATCAATATCAAAATGATTCTGCAAACATCATAGTTGTATCTGGAGTATGCAGGGTAACTGTTTGAGAATTGTGCTCATCTATTTTAGTGGCTATGGAAATTTTTTGATTTCATACTTACAGTGAATTTGTTTAGTGTTTGTGTGATTAGCATCTCTATCTCTCAATACTTCTAGATTGAATCTATGCATAGCATATTAATGTTTCATTTTGCTGAGTAAAGGAAATACATTTCTACCCAAATCTAGACTAGGCATCTTACACTTAGATGTGTCTAGGGGAGCCTCCTTTGTATCTCCCGTAGGACCAAAACATGTATGCCCACATGTAGTGCACTAATGAGGAATACAAGTATGCCTCGATGATGATGGTGCACCAGTATCAACTAAAGCACAAGGAGTGCCACCCTCTGGAAGTTGAGCACACTATGACGATTGTGTAATCAAATGGCCGGTCAAAGAGTGTATGACCAAGAGACTATGTTGGGTCACATCAGCAACAAGGTTTGGATGGGGCGATGGAGGTGAGGAGTGAAGACTGGGAGGGGGAACATAGGGACCTTGCACATAATACACATTACCCTAGGTCTATGTTGGGGCATACCCATACCCACTCCTTTAAAATGCCTGAAATCAAAATAGTTTGCATGTCTTCCTAAAACAAATTCTACATATAATTTATGAAGAAAGTATAGAGGGACATCAAGGTTGTTGTTGGGTGGTTTGTCAAAAAACATCTACCAATGACTCCAAAAGTTTGCAACTATGCCTGGATGGTTGCACCATTTTATGGAAAATTTAGGTTTACATAATGATACATTTTGTCTTGTTCTTTGACCGACAAAATGTTGGGCTAAATCAGCTTTGGATATTTCTAATCTTTCGATGTCCTCATATGAAAAACCATTTGCATATTCTAACCTCTTTTGATCTCTCCAATATTGAAATGCAACATGCTTTTGGGTGATGTCCCTAACATGAGAGATTATGGCTTTCATACTTGGGGTCATTGGTCGCAAATGCTCATGGGTACGATATCTCTCAACTATGTTTGTTAATTCAATTAAATTTATTTCAATTAAATCTTGAATTGTATGAGGGTTTGGTGGAGCGTTTGCTAAACCTTGTTCCCTTTTAACCATGTTGTAGATTAAAAATTTATACATTAACATTGTTTTCAAATAATTCCTAAAATTTCAAACAAAAACCCTAATATTTTGTTAAAAAATCATATAAAACAATCAAAATAATTAAAAATTTATGTTTTTCTGGTATTGGCATGGTGTGATGGTTTATAGGTGGCATTGTTGTTCTTGCCACCAAGGTTCAAACCCCGTTGGGGTGGTATTGTTGAATGGTTATATCCGATTCATAGCTCCAGTCAAAAGCGTTTACCCCTTGAATAAAAAAAAATTAAAAAATTATGTTTTAACAAACCACAATGGCATGAAAATGGCATGAATTTGTAAAGAGAAGTTGAAGGAGGTGAAATGACATGAAAAACATATATCAAATATATTTGATATTCGTCACTTCTTTCTTAGTCGTGAACAATCACTGTTAAAATGACTGTTCGCAACCTTTAATCCTTTATTTATACTATCAAAAAATGGATATCCATTTTCTAAAAAGATATTTGTTATGACATGGTGGGTTTAACTTTGGTTTGCTACTTATCCTTGACTAACTCCTAGAAACCTTCCTTCTAGCTCTTCCATGGGTTCTTCAATTTTGAATTCTTGTTCTTCTAGTTCATTTCATCTTCACTAACATTCTCTGTGTACTTATCTCCTATGTGTCACCTCCATTGTATCCAATCATGTTGTTATCCCTCTTAACATCTCTACAATTTAACCAACTCTCGATGCTCTAGGTTTTCCTTTGTGTATTGTGTCTTTTTACAAGCTCTCTATAGTTGAAGGTTCTCCTCTTTCCACTCACCCACAAAAAAATATCCTAGAGCTTCTCCTTGACATGACCACTCAACCTAGATCTAATATCAATTGATGTAAATAATATCTAGGGGATTAATTAAGACCTATCAGATCTCATAGCCAAGAAAAATATGCAATCACACATTGAAATAACATTTTTATTTGTTAAGTAACAACCAAGATTAGAACAAGGAGAAAATTTCACTTATGGCTTGCAAAGGAGGAGGTGGGAATATGATCCATTCTGGGAGTTTGAATTCCTCTGATGCAGATGGTGAGGATCTTGATGACGAGGATGCTGCTGAGGGTTGGGTGTTGGTAGCTGGGCTATGACTGGTTGTGGTTTGGGTGCTGGGGGATGGGTTTCGGTTGGGCTACAGTCATTTCTGGTTGTTGTGTGTTGGGAGTAAGTGTGTCTTGTGAGGCTCTGGTTCTTTATAGGATGTGGCTTAGGGTTATGGATTACTTTGGACTTTGACCGATGTGTTAGAGGTGTGGTTGTGCTTTCTGGTTTGGCCTTCACCCTGTTTCTTCCCTGCAAGGGTTCCTCTTGCCTTACTTGGCTCGCTCTGCTTGGCTTGGATTCTAATGATGAGGATGATGTTGAGGGTTTGGTGCTGGTGGTTGGGTTGTGACTGGCTGAAGTTTGGATGTTGGGGGTTGGGTTGTGGTTGGCTATGGTTTGGGCACTGGCAACTGGGTTGTGGTTGTTTCTGGTTGTTGTGTATTGGGAGTGGGTGTGTCTTGTGAGGCTCTGGTTCTTTACAGGATGTGGCTCAGGGTTATGGCTTACTTTGGACTCTAATTAGCATGTTAGAGGTGTGGTTGTGCTTTCTAGTTTGACCTTCACCCTGTTTCTTCCCTGTTTGGTTTCCTCTTAACTTACTTGGTTCGCTCTGCTTTCTTTTGTTTTGGTGTTTCCTTTTGGATGCCCTTGTTCTTGGTGCTCGATGGTGGAGGTCTGTAGTTTGGCTCTGGCAGCATGGTTTGTAGTTAGTTATTGGCATGTTTTAGACCCTAACTAGCATGTAGGGTTGGAATTTTCTCTTCATAGTCTTGCCTGCTACCCACTCTCTCTGCTAGGGGGCTTTCCTCACCTTTCCCTTCTTCTTTTTGGTACCTTTGGCTCTTTTTTAGTGCTTGTTGTTTTGTTGGGCAGTTTGGTTGCTCTCCTCTGGGTCCTGCTTCAGAGCAATGATGTTTCTCTTTTTAGCTCCTATGGGGAGTGTTTCTCTTGGTGTTGGGTGCTCAGGGTGGCCTTGGTGGAGTGGTTCTCAACCCTCCTCATTTTTTTATTGGTTTTGTTTCTTGGATGGCTATTGTGGTTGGCGGATGTGACTGATGCCATGGTTTTGCTGGGTGGTTTTCTCTCAAATTTCTAGTCTCTTTTGTTGAGCTCTGTGCTCTCCCCATTTTGGGTCATGAAGTTCATTTTTCAGGATGGGGGTGTGCTTATTCTAACTACTATGCTCCTTCAAATGTTTTGGCTTTTGGCTCAGATGTTTATTCCTTTGTGGCTATTGATTTTGGAGAGCTCTACTTTTTCTTCTTTGCTCCAGTTTACTGACATGCCAAAGGATGTTATGGTGTTCTTTTCTATGGGTGTAGCTGCTTTCCTTTAGTTGTTTCAGCTATGGTCTTCTTTGGAGGTGGAGACTGCTCCTTCAAAGGTGGATCCCTCTTCTTTTGAGGTGGAGATGGGATGTCAATCTAGTGGGAAGTTCTATTTTCTATGGTTTAGGGACTCATTTCATCCTCTCCTATAGAGGGGATCCCCTTCCTATTGAGGTGGAGGTCAGGTTAGTGTTGTGGGTTGACTAGTATTGTGTGGTTGTTGTGGCTCTTCAATGTTTTACTCTAATTCCTAACTCTCCTATTGAGGTGGAGAGTTTAGTTTCATTGGTGGCTGATATAGGCTGATGGTTACCTGGACGTTTTAGGAAGTGCACTACTAGTTGGTGTTGATAAGTGTTGTGTTGTAGTTTGGCTATTTCAGGTTGATGGTTACCTAGTCATTTTAGGTAGTTCTTGGATGCAAGTTCTTGTGTAATTGGTTGTTTTGGGTTTAAGGATCCCGTTAAAACCTTTTCTATTTGGTGTAGATTTGTGTACTCATACTAGTTTTTTGATAACCTGCTTCTAGTTTGTTGTTGGTTGTCTTTGTTCTATGCTTTTGTAGCTTGGTCTTTTTGTGTGGGTTTCGGGTCCCCGTCAAAACTTGCTTGTTAATGGCTTTAGATCCATTCAAAACCTATTGTAAATGGTTTCAGGTCCATTCAAAATCTATTTTTCCCCCTTAATCAAAACATCTTTATTTGTTATGTTCTAAAATTTTACAAAAAAATGTTATTCTATTCATTTTACAACACGAGTTATTCATTTTGTTTTCTCTATGGTTATTGCACAATGTCTTCCTATCTTCTCTAGGTTCTTCTCTCCACCTACTCTCTATTTTTTCTTTTGTTCTACATCTCTTCTCCCCTTTTTATTAGAAGTATTATGTCCCTTTTACATAGATCTCATGTCATGGAAGTTCAAACACTCCTCTAGATGATCTTCAATCCACAACAATTTAGTTCATTCCACTTTTGTGGGAATTTGAATAGGTGTGAGACATGTGATAAATTGACATGTAGCAAGACATTCAAAATGTTCTGCAAATGAGAAGATGTTTGTAGACCATTTAAATCTTTAGTACATTGTGGAAAAGAGTTTGGAACAAGCTATTTCATAAAATATAAACTTATCCAATTCAATGGTGAAGTTCCACAACTTAATCCTTGTCCTTCTGAAACCTTTCTTGCAAAAAATTAGCTATGGATGGGATAAAGGTGTGAAGTTGAGATGTATGGTTGGGAGGTCCAATTTTCCAATGAAATCTCACATTACTATACTTAGTGCGCTTATGTATCCTAGAAATTATATTTTGGATGGGATAAAAGGAGTGAAAGTTGAGAAGTTTGATTGAAAAGTATGATTTTGCATTGAAAATTAACAAAACCTTCTTTAAGAAATTTTAAAGCCTTCTAATCTTGTGGAAATGTTGTTCTAAACAAGATGAAAAGTGAGGTTGAGAGGTATGTTTCTAAACCAAAATACCTCCACAAGAAAATTCATGTGAACATGAAAAAAAACTAAAAAATGACATCAATCAGTAGATTAAAGTTTTGCATCTAGTCGTGAGCCAAAATTCTACATCCTATAGTAGATTGAAGTTTTGCATCTAGTAGCGAACTAGAGTTTTACATCCCATAGTAAATTGAAGTTTTGCATCCAATGGCTAACTGAAGTTTTGCATCTCATATAGTAGATTGAATTTATGCATCCAATAGCAAACCCAAATTCTGCACTTGCATAACTTAGTCAATTTTAGCCTAGACTTAACCATAATTGAAACATGAGGACCTTATGATGCCTTCTAATAGTTTGAGTCATTGATTGTAAAACCTAAAACTCATGAACATCAAGTGTACAAACAAAACTTTCTTGCTAAAACTAAAAAATAAAACTTGAAAATATTTTAAAGGTGTAGGATTGCCTATGGAGCTGAATGCTCCTACATCAAAATCTCTCACAAATGAAGAAAATGAGAAAAACTCATAAGGAAAAACCTCTCTAAAAGAGAGAAAACACAAGATGCTCTCCAAGTTTGAAAGGAGAAAACCTTTTGTGAGGAAAAAGGCCACTATAAGAGAGAAGAAGGGAGACCATGCAACCCTCCTTAAAGTAGAATCGTGTACATTTATGGTGGATACTGGACAATGAATGATGAAGATAATCCAAAACCGTTGAACAACCTAGTGTTGGTATTCAATCTGCCATGGATAACCTTATGTTGGATCTTAGTCATATATGGGGATGGAGAAACATTTTTTATATGGCCCAAACACTAATTTGTACCTCTATACTTTCAAATGTCGCATGGTCCTTTCTTCTTCATGGTGACATTGAAGATGCAGTGCATCAATCATAAATCTACTTCAATTTAATGTTGGATCACCTTCTTGTTAATGCCATTCTAGCCTTTTTGAACCATTATAATAAAAATGATTTGGATGATGTTGTTGTAGTCTCCCTTATTGATAATGTTATGTCTTGTGATAAATGTAAGAAAAATGTAAAGGATGGGGTTTCAAGCTCTATGTAATTTTCCTTGGCCTTAGGCCTTAGATGATATTGTGTCTCCTTTTTATGTTTGTATGGTAATTTAATACTATGAGATTTGAGGATATTGACGAGTATGATATGATATCTATAAATGGTCTCATAAATTTATATTAATTGTATCAAATACATATCCATAATATTAAGAAAATAAGTTTATAAAAAAGAATATCTTAGGGTGAGAGTTTTTAGTCTCCGGGATTAAGTGGCTTCCACGGCAAATAAATAGCGACATTAAAGATTTATGAAGGATATGTACGGCGCGTACGTCATGCTATAATTAACGTTTGGTTTTCCTATAGAAATCGTTGAGTTTGTTTTACCACAATTTAGACACAAATTCAAGGTTCCATGGTGTAGTGGTTAGCACTCTGGACTTTGAATCCAGCGACCTGGGTTCGAATCCCGGTGGGACCTCGAAGGTTTTAATGTTGACAGTTTTGTTTGTTTGGCAAAAAGCTAGTCCGCTAAATTGATCTATGTTTTGCATGAAAAAATTATCCAGCTTACTATGGATGCAAAAGAAAGTATCTAGAACACATCGCCTATAATAATTTTCTTTCTTTTATCATTGACTTATTTGAAGTTTTATTGTGTTTAAATCTAGAATATGATAATTATGTGGGTGTGTTATGAGACATTAATAATCTAAGATTTGTATCGATTTTATCTGATACAACGAACAATTATACACAAATCTTGATCAAAATGGTATAGACTCTAATAATACACAACTCTTAGACACTGATATTAGAAAGGGCCGACACTGTTGATGTGGAAAGGGTAAGTTTGAAATTTTTAGTTATTGCTCGAATCAAATTCTTCAACTTGTTGAGAATATCATCACTATTCTCATTTGAATGATATTGTTAGATAAAAATGAAGTTATGTTAACAACAATTGTCAATATTATCATTTAAATGACACTCTAAGATTAAAAATGCAAGTTATGTTAACAACAAAAAAATGAAGATCATTGATGATAGTCTTTATCTCTAAGTTTTCTCTTAAGGGAAACAACCAATACATGTTCATGTTAAATATGATTGGTTGTAGCAATTCTATATGGTGTATATAAAGTAATTTGGCAGTCTTGATACTTACAATAAAATCTCTTTCAATTAATATGAAGTAATTTTCACACAACTAATTATAATATGGATTGTTAATATAAGATCCTCTATAAGATAGAGTCGTGACATTCATGATGCTATGGTAAACATTATGCTTATTTTTTGAATGTCTTCAATCTTTCTATATCAAATGCTTGTATTATATGTAAAACAATGCAATTGTATATAAATTTATTGTGACAGTAGAAGAGCATTAAACATTCAATTATATTTTAGAAGTGATGATGCATCTACCAATGTGAATTACAGAAAAAGATAAGTATATGATTTAAAAAAAAAAAAAAATTAATGTGTTTTTATGATCCATGCAATGCGTGTTAAGAAAAGGTGTGTTGTCCACCTTAAATAATGTTATAATGTAATATTTATTATTTGTGGTGCACCTAAGGGATCTAGGAATGCATGCATCACATGGGGTTAACATTCGTAGGGCCACTTTAAGTGATGTATGTAACATTGTGATAAATATTTAATGTGGGGTTGCACGTTGGGTAAGTATTTAATATTTGGAAAAACTAGTACCATAAAATAAGTGTGGGGGTTAATGATTTTGTAAGCTCATGGTATTAGTCACATGGTTTTATGTAATACTACTTGGTAGGTTTGTGTAAGCTTATGTTTATAAAAACAAGCACATGGATAGTTGTCTGAAGTTGGCTAGTTGACTAATTTGGCTAAGGGGTTGAGAGCATCTCTTGTTTGCATTTGTGGGGGTTGAAGCATGACATGGGATGTGTTGTTACATGATCTGAATTATGAATCCAAAAACAATACCTAGCGTGCAACCTGCAATATTGTAGAATTTTTATAACAAAATAACAAACTCGAAAAGATATGTATGTAGCTCCAAAAATTAAATCATTCACTTCCAAATTGGAGTTTGTAAATTTGGAGAAGAATTCCAACAGTCACCACATTATTTGGAATTCAAAAATGAGCATATGAAACAATAAAAAAATATTTTAAAAAAAAACATGTATGTTTTCACTACCCCAACTTATAACTCTTAGCTCGGTGATCAAAATCTAAACTTCTTTACCTCATTGAAAAGGTCTCAAAAAGATCTAATTTTATTCCCTTAAATCAAATGCCTTCAATTATTCAATATAAGGGACTAGCAACAATTTTGACCCCAAATTTTGCACCAAAGACCTCCAGAAATGTAATTTACTAAAAAGTAGAAATATCAAAAAAAAAAAATATAGTATTTTACATCCCTGCTTGTGTCAACACCTTTATACTACTCTGGATCATTACATGCTTGCTCACATAGAGTGCTTATAAAGAGTTTTTTTTAGGGGTATCCATGGAAACTTTAAAGGTGTATTGTAATGATTTCATTGTTGAATAATACATGAGTGATGGATGCTTTTGGAGGGTGGGTTTTCTCAAGGTATATCTTATGTCATCTTTGATGGTATGTTGTATATTCTTTTGTATATGAATTTCAAATTCTAGTTTGTATGATTTTCTTTATTTGAGTTATATGAAAATTACATTTGGAGACTATATATTTCCTTTTATTTGGTATGATAGCAATGGTTGTGGTTGGTATAAACCTTGTTAGAGTAGATTTGGTGCATAGTTGAATCCAGAGCTTGGCATGAAAGAATGAAGACATTACAAGGCATGACGGTTTTGTGCAAGTTGTTTTTGTAGATTTGGGGTTTTAGGGTTGCAAATATGTGGTTATCTTTTATAGATTTAATTTTATGATTTTTTGTTGGAAAAAGGGATTTTTTGGGTGTTCACCATGAGGGTTTTGTAGGGGAATGCTATTAGATGACCCCTTGGGACAAAATAAACCTCACCATTGGATCCAGGATACCCAAAAGATGAAGATTGACATTAAATTTGGCCTATTTTGAGTACTATGAAAAAATGAAAAAAAAAATTCCCCCTACTCTAGCCATATGGCCATCTATAGAGATTTTTTTTCTTACACAATAAATTTAAAAAATAATAACAATAATTAAATAGGGAGGTTCTGCAGACCCCCCCACATACCCTATGGTTCTATCGCAGGTGGTACCAGCTGACAGTCGATATGAGGTCATTAGTGGTTGGGTCAATGAGCCCTTAGGCCCTCGAGCTACCCCTCCACCCCTCCCACACCACCACCACCACCATGAGTGGGAGTTTAAACATTTAAGCCACCAAAATTAAAAATTTAATCTGATTTAAATACCCTGTCAAGTCCACTGCTCCAGAACCACCACAACAAGTTTAATTGGGAAACAACTTTTTTTCAAGGGGCATAACTTTGTCCTAGAGTGTTGAATTTTCAACTTCTTATAGTCATTGGAAAGATGGTTCTGAAAGCCACACTATGGTATCAGTTGTTTTCTAGATTTTTTGTTTTGACAAATAAATGCTTGTTGGAAGTTGGATGTTCTTTTCAGACTTGGAGAGGTCATAACTTGTGCATACAAAGTTGGAGTTTGGACTTCTTATAGTTAATGGAAAGATAAACAAAGCACTACATAATGGATTGGGTTTGGAGATGTTTTAGCATGATTTGTTTGTTGTTATTTCTATTTAAGTTTTTTATGATTTCTTGTTGACTATGGTAGTTTTGTGAGCTTATGGCATATTGAATCTTATTGATTTGGTGTTTGAGTCATTGTATACTAATGTACATCTCCAATTATCCTTATTTGATATGGTTATCAATATATTGTTGAATTTGTATGTTGCATTGTTGGATCTACAAGTTCTACAGTGTTGTAGGTTGTTTATACTTATAGGTTGCATATATGACTCGGATGTGGATTTTCTATACCCATAGATGTTTCAACATTGGTGTAGATTCTAATTTGTAGCTTGGTTTAGTCACTTATTTTTCTAGTTTGTTTGTCACTTTGAGGTGGAGAGATGGTGTTACCAAGTACATTCATGATGTGGGACCTATGTTATTTGACTATGTGATATAGATGTGTGTCATAGTGGGAGTTTGATGCTAGTACATTTGATAGCGATCATGGTGTCATGGATGTTCCTTGTTCCTTTAGGACTTTGACATGACATGATTGTTTATGCAGGTGTATTATTGGTGGTGTTGGATTGATTCATGTTTGTTTGTGGTAGTGTATCTTCTTTTGAGATGGTTATCACAATGTCATAGATAGCTTGTTTACACACTTTAGTGGGATATTTTCACAATAATGGTTTGGTGGTGTTGTATCTTCCTAGTTTTGGAGATCATGATTTTACTCCTCCTTTAGGAGCTCTTGGTGTTGAGTTCTTTGATTGTGTTGAGGCTATGAAGGATCTTCATCTACGAGATGGTTGTCATGATGTCATGGATAGCTCGATATCATAGTTTAGTGGGAGCTTTTGGAAATGATGTGGATTCATCACTTGGTGATGGATGATCTTCTATAGTGGTTGTTGGTGTTGTGGATGAGCTCTTGGATCCTATTTCTTATATAGTGAGATTTTGTTGACATATTGAGTTTCATTGAAAAGAGATGATTATCTTCATGTTGTTTGGAGATGTTGACATCCCAGTACCATGGAGGACTCTTTGAGTCTTTGGTTGAGATGTTGGTTATGATTTGTCAGTTTTGATAGGTAATCCTTACTTATAGGATGGTATGCTATTATTTCATGGTGGACTCTTGATCACATGTTAGAGTTTTTGCATGATATAGGTGCTATTGGGAGCATGATATTTTCATTCAAGAATATTATCTTATTTTGAGGGGATGTGAGATCATGATGTCGTGATTGAGTTCTTGATTCAACTGTTGGAGCCTTGACATTAACCTTGTTGGTTCTCTTGGTATTGAGTATATTCATTCTCTTCGGAGCTTCGTGAGAATGTGATGTTGTATTTGGATCTTAGCATGGATTGACTGGTTATTTAAGTGCTCATGAATACTTGGAGACATAGGTGAGGCTAGGAGATCTCTTGGGATTAGAGACATTTGTTGAGATAATTACTCTTTGATGAGGTTTCAACAAGAAGTTTAAGGAGCCTACACCTTGGTTGGATGTGAGTTCAGCAAATACCTATGAGGAGATTATTCTTTGATGAGTCTTGGATATCTTGGAGGAGCATTCTTATTCCCCACTCTTGGTCCACTCGGTAGTTTGTCATCTAAACAACATTGCCCATTCTTGTTTTCAGATGCATTATGTTTTGTGCTTTGTTTTCTTATGGGAATGAGTCTTGAGCCCTGATGATTGGTTTTGGAAGACTTTTTTGAGGATTATTTAGCATGATTTATTTGATGATTTATCTTCTCATGCATATGAATCTTGATCTATGGTTTTCTAGTTTTGGAGGGTTCATTTAAGGAGTATTAGCATGTTTATCTCCTTCTGCATTGTGAGATTATTCATTGATGTTGAGTTTAGGAGTTGTTATTGGGCTTATTCCCTTGGTTGGGAATGAATTTGGTTTGATCTTCCTTTGGTTTGAGATGCATACATCTTGGTCATGCTTAGATGTGGATGATGTTATTCTCTTTTGGGCTTTATGGAGGAGATCATACTTATCATACCTTAGCATTTAGAGGTGTGTGTAGAAGGACATGCTACAGGTTTTGATTTGTAGGAACTCTCTCTCTTTGGTCTTGTTCTTCTTCTTGAATGTTTGTATTCCCATGATATTGGAGTTGAGATTTGTGTGGAGCTATAGTGATCACTATCTTTGTGGCCATGTGTTGTTACTTGTACTTCATTGTTTATTGGTGACAACATGGAGGCTTCTTGATCTCTTTCTTTTGTTGAGTGTGGAGAACTTAAGAGAGTTGTGAAGACTTGTGGTGAGAATGCAACAATTTTTTTTTTAGGTTTTACATATCATTGTGGATGTTCCTTGGTACTACATGATGTTGGTTACACCTTTTAGGTGATGTTGTTGGTGGATTTTTGGATGCCTTGATCATTTTCAAATTTGACATTACCTATGCCGTGGGAGTTCCTAGATGTGTGTGTTCTTCATTTTCAGGTTTGGCACATGGAGTTTGTGATTGCATTTTATGGTTTACATATATGTTGATGGCATGAAGTTCACTTGTTATGATGTGTATACCTTTGAGGTATGGATAGTTGGATGTGTTAGCACTTGATGTGGTGTTATTTCAGCTATGGTGATTTTTCTTGGTGGCTACTAATGCATACTTGTTATCTTTGGATTGATTGTTTGTGTTTTAGGATATCGGTTGGAGGTAGAATTTATGATTCTTTATGATAGATTGTGTGGAATCTCTTTGGATGGATTCTTTCTTTTTTTTGCATTAACATGATGGAGGACGAAAGCATTCATTCTTGAGATGGTGGTCACCTTGTTTCTTTTTGTAGGTATCTTGATGGAGCACATGAAGCACTTTGATTCCTTGATGGTATATGTGGCTATAGGGATTTTTTCCTTGTTGATGTTTGAGTTTACTTGTTTACCCCTTATGAAATATATATAACACATGGGAGAATGTTAGGAAAAGGTGTGTTGTCCACCTTGCATAATTTCATAATGTAATATTTTATTATTTTTGGTGCACCTAGGGGATCTAGGGATGTGTGCATCACATGGGGTTAACATTCTTAGGGCCACTTTATGTGTTGTATGTAACATTGTGATAAATATTTAATGTGGGGTTGCACATTAGGTAAATATTTAATATTGGAAAAACTTAGTACCAAAAATTAAATGCGGGGATTAATGATTTTGTAATCTCACGTTATTAGTCACATGGTTTTATGTATTACTATTTGGTGGTTTTGTATAATCTTATGTCTATAAAAGAAAGCACATGTAATGTATAGAGCTAATTAAAATAAATTCTTCAAAGGAAATTAATTTAAATCGCTCACACTAAAATCACTGGCAAACACTTCTTCACAGGAAATAAATTCTTGCAACAATTTTTGTTCCCTGGTCTATAATTTGTAGCCAACAACTTCAAACTCAATTAAATTATGCGTTTATGGAACTACAATCAACCCAAGAGGACAATGGGATACAAAAAGTCCATACAAGCCTCCATGAAAACTCAAATACAAAATATTTGTAGCAGCAAATCAAGCCCTCACAACATAAATTTCTTCCAATTCTTGTATCTACAACTTTTCGCAACAATCCCAATACTATTTTCTATTAATTTAGCAAATAAAATTACAATCAATTCAAAAGAAAATGGGCTACAAAAAGACCCTCACAAACTCCTGGTAAATACAATAAAAAATGATTTTCAATTAGCAAATCAAAGATTTGAAATGAAGCTTCTCTCCAACACCTACAACAAATAGTTGCTCTCAACAACACGACCCTTTAATATGCAACTGTTGGTGATGTTACACCTCTGCAACCAACCTTCAACCTACAAAAATACCATGAAATCACCTTCCTAGTGGTATGCTACACCTTCCTAAGTCTTCCTCTCTAATCTGGAAAAAAAATAAACTCAAAAATCAATTTTTTCTTCTCAATAAACAACTCCAGTTTACATGAAATACAAATGCAAGTTCATTTCAGTTGAATTTACTTTCATTCCAAAAGAATCTCCCAAAAATCCACACCCACTTCTTCAAATCCTTTAATTAAATTAATTTCCATCAATAAAATTGAATAAAATAAGCTTTTCAACTTCAGACCTGCTATGAATGGTAAACAGTGGTTTAATTATTTTCTTGATTTTTTCTATGAAAGCAAAAATCATCTTTTTCAAACTTGGGCGCCCACCTCCCGATTCCCTATTTTTTAGGAGTTGTGGAATTTCAAATTTGGAGTTACAAATAAAATTGGTAACCCCCAAGAACCCACACCTTCCTCTTTCTTTTTCAATATTTTCACTTTTAAGCATATTCTCCACTATCTCACCTTATCTTTTTTGACCAAATTTGCTCCAAATTGAAATTTCAAAATCCAACATGACATGACACTCAAATGCACTCCAAAATTTTAATTTCACATGACAAAATATGAAATTCAACTCACAATAAAAATTGAATTAAAATCAAACTTCATTTGTTAACACAAGATAGTAATAATGCCATGGATGCTCTTGCAACAACATGGGTAGTTGTCAGGTTGGCTAGTTGGCTAATTTAGCAAAGGAGTTGAGAGCATCTCTTGTTTGCATTTTTTAGGGTTGAAGCATGGTATGGGATGTGTGGTTACATGCTTGTTCACATGGAGTGCTTGTAGAGAGCTTGTGTTTCAAGGGTATTCATGGAGACTTTGAAGATGTATTATAATAATTTCATTGTTGAATAATACATGAGTGGTGGATGATTTTTGAGGTTGGGTTTTTCCCTCTTTAGAGTTTTCCTAGGGTATATCTTGTGTCATCTTTGATGGTATGATGTCTATATTTTTGCAAATGGATTTTGAATACTAGTTTGCATGATTTTCTCTATTTGGATTATGTGACATTGTCTTGGAAGGTTGAATATTTCATTTCAATGTGTAAAAACTCATTTTTCATGTGCTTATTTATATTTGCACATGCTTAAGGGTAAAGTAAGAGAGATTCATTATTATACTAGAGAATGTTTGATTTTGTGTGATAATGAAAAATTTACTATGCTAGATATTTTTTAACCGAAAGAACTTCTTAGGTGAAAATATTATGTATTGTCTTGTCTTTATATTTATTATGATATTGTTTTATCTAGATTGTATATGCATTTCTTTTATTGTATAGGTTTATTAGGCTTCTTTTTCTGTACAATTGAACACTTTTTATAAAAGAGAATTATTTAATTAAAATCAAACCTTTATAATATAAATTATTATGAAGATTATTATGTCATTATCACCTACCTCCTTTTACTAAATTCAATAATACCATAATTTTGACAAGGAATATCTAAAAATATTTAAATAAATATTATGAAATGTTAACTAGCCCTTGGTTTATTAGTCAAATTGAATGACTCACAAAGAGCCCACTAGGGATCAATTCTTGATAAATGCAAAGAATTGTCATCCATAAGGGACGAGGATATTATTGTGTTATAAGTTGAATGTATACCTCTCAGACGTTGGATCTAGGCCAAAGAAGGAAATAATTGATGCACTTGATGCCAAAGTTGTAAAGATGGGTGAATTTTGTAGAATAAATACTATTAGACCTTGTCTCTAAGACAAAGGAAGTGATAATTTATACAACCCATGCTACAATTGTAATATTGAATGAATTTGGTGGAATGTATACCCTTTAGACCTTAGCTTTAAGCTAATGGAGTAAAAATTTGTACACTTTATGCCATGGTTATAACAATGGGTGAATTCAAGATGGAATGGAAACCCCTCAAACCCTTTAGACCTTAGCTTTAAGCTAAAGGAGTAATAATTTGTGCACTTGATGCCATGGTTATAAAAATGGGAAAATTCAAGATGGAATGGAAACCCCTCAAACCTTAGCTCTAAATTAGCGGAGGTGATAATTGATGTGTACTTGATACCATGATTACAAAAATGGAGGAATCTAGTAGAATGTAAACCCATGATAGAAAACCGATCTAAGAGCATACTACTAGTATACTGATATATTAAACCTATTATACTTAACTATAGTTCAAAAGAGCCAAAAAACTAAGCATTGGGCATTAATAGGTAGTGCAATATCAAAATTCCCAAGATAATTACTACAACATGCCAACCTATAACATAAACACAAAAGAGAAATTATAGAAAAAATGTCTGTATTTTAAGAACATGTCTCTAGATATTTTAACTACCTTCCTCCTTTGAAGAGTTATTACAAAGTCCAAAACCCTAGCCTATGCCTCCACATCCAATCTCAATCACTTGCTTGAGGAAATTACATGCTTTTTCTACCTTTAGTCTCCTTCAATATTCTTTTGATGCTTGTCCAGTGATGATAAATGGTCACCACATCCCGCCATCATTTCCTTCTCTTTTTACTACCATTTTAAGTGGAGGTAAGCCACTTTCAATTGATGCCATGTGCAACACTATCTCTAAGCCACCTAGCAATGGTTTATTTATTAAGCAATTTGCAAGTTAGTAGATGATCATATTTTCCTCCCTTAGGTCAAAAAGGATGCCAATGAACATATAAGCTATATCAGTGTTAACCATGTGATGATTTGATGCAAACAAAAATTCATCTCCTAATAACCACTTAATTGCAAAAAGGATCAAACCAAAATTTGTTTTGAGTACCTTTCTTAGCTACAATTGTTAGATATTTTCCAAGAAATCCATCTACCTTTGCATGTTGACCAACATCACATTTGTCTCCATCTTTTGTGGACCTATGAATTCACACAAAGTGAGAAATATTTTTTTTTGTTCACCACTTGGATTCCCATCACCAAATGTATGTCAATCTATTGATATAGATAGGAGTAGATAGGAGTTGATGGATCACAATGATTTTTAAGAACCATCCACCTTATTCCATCCTTAAAATCTAGAGAGTTTGAGGATCTTCAGGTCATTCACAATCTTTCATACACTTCAAAGATGGCATAGGTTTAATGAACACTATTATTTTGACAATTCACATCATTAACCATGCCAACTTAGGCTATGATGCACTCTGCCAATGAATCATAACCTAAAGTTAGCTTAGATTATTCTAACCTCACCCCAAGTCCTATAGTTTAAACTTATCCCTAGAGAGCACCCATCTCTCAGCTTTGTAACTACCAACATACTTTTCTTCCATATACATGGCTTCCTTATGTGTGTGTTTGTGTGTGTTGAATAGAGGAGGACAAAGCATCATGTAATGGCTAGAAAAGAGACATAATATTGTTAATTTTTCAATTGGTTGAGTTGCATTAAATTGTATTGCATTTAGAATTATTATAAAATCTCTCTCAAGTTGGATGACTCTTCTATCAAGATGATGACAAAGTTGAAGCCCAAGAAGTATAGCTTGAGCTTTGTTGTGCATACTAAATTTGAGTTTCTTAGTAGTCACATAAATTAATTTCCCATGGGTTTCTTTGATCAAGCAAAAAACTCCTAACTTTCCTAGATTCCCCATGCAACACCATCGAAATTGAATTTTTCCCATCCTAATAGAGGTGGGGTCTAGGATATTCCTAGGAACATAATTAACAACAACAACAACAACAACCCATGAACTAGGGAGGATATTAGACCACTAAATCAATTAAACAAAAAACTGTCCCAAGATGTGAAATATTCTTTTAGAGGATTAGCTAAGAACCTTGTTGCTCACATCCTCCAAAATTATTCTTTTAAGTTTATTTACGAGGATTTTTTTTAACAATGCATTGTTTTGGAAGGCTCTCCAATTTCTCTCCTTTCAAAATTCCTAAATTAAGATCAATCAACAACAAATAAAAATGCATAAAAAGGTGGTCTGGTTATATATCAATTACCAAGAACTAAGTAAAGCCAACATATCATTAGGTAATACTTCAAACCTTCCCAACTTGACACATGGCCACTGCCAACATTTGGTCACAAAGGGGCAATTTATGTGACCTCTCTTATTCACAAAGGACACAGTTTCCCTTAATAACCAAGCATTTAATCATTTTCTTCTAAATTGTTTCTCATGTAAAGGCTCTTGCCTTGGGCAAACAATGTTTACTCCAACAAAAATAAATAGGCCAATCACTTCTTTTTTTGTGAAAACCCTCGACAAATATCTAATTTTAGCAAAGTATTCCCATGTCTTAGAAAAACTCCATCTCAATTTATCTTAATCTCATAAGTTTAAGAAAGGTGTAAACACTAATGTTGGGACCATGCAGATCTTTTTTCTATAATTTGCTAAAAAATAACTAGATGTTTAATAGAAAATAACTTACATTGGCACATCTCCTCTAACAATCCTTTGAACCAAACCCTTCACTATAACACGACATGTATTGCTATACTTAATTCCCTTATGTTTCCCACAAATTATATTTTGGATCCAGGATAAAAGGAGTGAAAGTTCAGAAGTCCAATTGGAAAGTTTGGTTTTGCATCATAAACCTATAAAACCTTCTTTAAGCAATTTTAAAGCCTTATAAGCTTGTAGAAATATTGTTCCAAACAAGATGAAAAGTGGGCTTAGAATGTATGTTTCCACACTAAAACCCACATTTTTCATACTTAAAAGTTCAAACCAAAAAGTCTTCATAAGAAAATTTAGGCAAACATGACAAAAAAACAAAATTTACATTAACTACTATACTGAAGTTCTACATGTAGTCATGGACCGAATTTTGCATCATGTCCAGTAGCATGCTTTTTTTTATTGGATTAAGAAAATAATCACATTACATCATAAAAAGAAAGCTAGAACAACCAACTCGAGGCAATGGTGTCTAGCAGGCCAGTGAAAAAGAGAGCACCAATAGCAAAACAAGCTGCAACAACTATATTAACAACAATAACAAACCATATAAGTTGTTAGGTTGGTTTTGTATGGACAAAAACTTTGTAGTTATAAAAGGAGAGTTCCCTCAAGCTTGCAATTTATATATATAATCTAAAAAGTAAAGATCTTTATGTTTTTTATATAAATGATTGAAATAGAGTAAGATATGTAGAATCAAAATTATTTTAGTGAATTTTTATATAATTTTAATAAGTTTAATGTAATAAAATAAATGATTAAATTTTTATTTTATATAATTTTATGGATAATGTCATTTTTTAATTGATTTTAGTTAGTTCATTATTTTTTTGATGTCATTCTCAAGAGACCTATTATATATAAAATAATCATAATGATTTTTTATTTAATGAAAGTAGATATTTTGATTGGAGGATTTGAAATGTCCTACAATATTATTTTTTGCAACCATGACATTAGGTGCATGAATTATCACCTCCTTTAGCTTTGAGTCAAGGTTAGAGGGGTATTCCTTCCACCAAATTCACCCAAATTTGTAACCATGTCAATGGGTGCACAAATTATCACCTCTCTTTGCTTAGAGCCAAGATTTGAGGGGCATCAATTCTACTAAATTAAGCCATTTTTACAGCTATGGAATCAAGTGCACATATTATTGCCTTCTTCAACTCAAAGCCAAGGTCTAAGAGGTATCCATTCTACCAATTTTTTCCTCTTTTAAATTGTGGAATGAGTGCATGGAATATTACCTCCTTTGGTTTAGACCCAAGGTTTAAGGGGTTTACATTATACTAGATTCACCCATTTTTTTATTCATGGCATCAAAGTACATGAATTTTCATATCCTCCGACTCAAATCCAAGGTTTGAGGGGTTTCTATTCCATCTTGAATTCACCCATTTTCATAACCATGACATCAAGTGCACAAATTATCACTCCTTTAGCTTAAATCCAAAGTCTAAAGGGTATCCATTCCACCAAATTCATCCAATTTTAAAACTATAATATGGGTTGTACAAATTATCACTTCCTTTGTCTCAAAGCCAAGGTTTAAGAGTATTTATTCTATGAAATTCAACCATTTTTACAACAATGACATTGGGTGCATGAATTATCACCTCCTTTGGCCTAGAGCCAAAGTCTAAGGGACATTCAACCAAATTCACTCATAAAACAAGCATAATCTTATCCCTTATGGTTGACAATTCTTTGCATCTACCGAGACTTGATCCCTAGTGGGCTCTTTGTGAGTCATTTGATCTTACTAATAGACCAAGGGCTGGTTGAGATTTCATAATATATTTTTAAATATTTTTAGACATTCCTTGTCAAAATTATGGTAGTGTTGGATTTAGTTAAAGGAGGTAGGTGACAATGACATAACAATCTTCATAATAATTTATACTATAAAGTTTGACTTTAATTAAATAATTCACTCTGTTTATATAAAAAATGTTTAAGTTGTAGAGAAAAAAGAAGTCCAATAAACCTATACAATAAAAACATTGCATATACAATCTACATAAAACAATAAAAAAATAAATAGAAAGCCAAGACAACACACAATATTTCACCTGAGAAGTCCTTTCGATTAAAAAATATCTAGAATAGTAAAATTTGCATTATTACACAAACTCAACCATTCTCCAATATAATAATGAATCTCTCTTACTTTACTCTTAAGCATGTGCAAATATAAATAAGCACATGAAAAGTAAATTTTTACACATTGCACAAATCATGCAAAAGATAAATATGAGTGCTTTAAAACATGGATGAAAATAGAAAAACTCAAACATACACCCAAAAAATTTAAAAGCATACAACACTTATCCAACATGGATGACTTTTTAGATCAAATGGTTTCTAGCAATCTATATATATGTAAGGGTGAAAAATATATACCTAGCACTTTTTTCCCTTTATTTTGGACTCACTTTGGCCCTTTGTCTTGAATGCAATCATTGGTGCATAAAATGACATGTTCCCATGTGAAAGTTGACAAAATAATCTAAACCCACCTTCACACACTCCAAGGGTTCAAATTTGATTTATAGATTTATCAATTCCCTTCCTTGGGTGGAATTTGCTATGCAGATTTAACCCTCAAACTCTTACATTCAAATTTTAATATGAGGCCCCACATCAACCCCTTTATTTTTCAATCTTAGCAAGAAAAAAATCAAATTGTAATTTAGGGTGTTGCATAAAAGGACAAACCCCAATTCATTACGATCATAAACATACATTAATTTTAAAAATTTAAAAATTTCATATACTTGTCTTTTTGTGTAATACACATTGCTAGATGCATCATCACCTCTAGAATACAATAGAATGTTTAATACTCTTATACTATCACAATACATTTATATACAACTACAATGTGCTACACGTATAATACAAGCATTGGATATAGAAAATTTGATGAAGACATTCAAAAATAAGCATAACATTTAGTGATAACAGATTTCCACAATCCATGTAATTTGTTGTATTGTGTTTCTGGTTTACAACACAATCTAAGCCATAAATAGTATACAACAAAAAGCATAACTTTTATTATAAAAACACAAATGTCATGACTCTCTCTTATTGAGGATCTTATATTAACAAATCATATTATAATTAGTTGTGTGAACATTATCATATTAATTGAAAGAGATTTTATTGTAAGTATCAAGAATACCACATTATTTTATATACGTCATATTGATTGTCACAACCAATAATATTCAAAATGAACATGTATTGGACGTTTCCCTCAAGAGTAAACTTAGAGATAAGAACTGTCATCAATGATCTTTATTTTTTTGTTGTTAACATAACTTGCATTTTTTAATTTTAGAGTATCATTCAAATGAGAATAGTGATGATTGTCATTAACATAACTTGCTTTTTTAATCTTCGAGTATCATTCAAATGAGAATAGTGACAATATTCTCAACAAGTTGAGGAATTTGATTTGAGAGATAACAATAAATTTCAAACTTACCCTTTCTACATCACCAATATTTCTTTTGGGCCTTTCTAATATCGGTCCTTAAGACTTGTGTATGGTTAGAGCCTATACCATTTTGATGAAGATTTGTGTATGATTGTTGCTTGCAACAGATGGAAAGGATACAAATCTTAGATTATAATTGTCTCACAATAGACCCACATAATTATCATATTTCATGGTCACACACAATAGAACTTCAAGATAAATCAACGATTTAAAAAAAAAAACATAAATCCTATTAAATTTGTTTGCCTCCTTAAAATTCAGAAACTTCTATCCTCAAAATACATCCCATTTTTTAAAATAATAATAATCTTCTTTCAAAAGTGTAACTAAATATCTTAAACATTTTCAAAGCCTTCCAAACAGCGACACCCTAAATTTTAGAAAAAAATAAAAAACAAAAGAGATTCAAACTTTTTTTTTGTATTGAACAAAGCAAAGTTACAAAGAATACAAGCTACCTACTGAAAGAGATATAATTACAACAATCAAAATTTGAGTTGCAACCCTTTATGACATGGGCCAAGGATGTTATCCTGAAGCTGCTTAACTTGGTCTTGAATTTGCTGAAGCTGATCCATGGCCATAATATTTTTCTTGGATGGTTCTTGAAGTTGTGAAAAACAAACAAACAATCTGGAAAAATTGTAAGAGTAAAGCCTTAAGAGTACCGGTTCCATGAAAATAATTGCTAAAAACATAGCAACATCTAGCCATTCAAATATGTCTTAATATAACTTGGCTAATCGAATCAACAATCAAATTATTATGCAGACCGAAACCAAAAAGAGCTTATTTCCAATTCAACTATAATGAAAAAATAGCAAGATTTTTAGAGATTCTCACAGAAACAAAAAAAAGACAGTTAACAGATAATTTGTACAGATAATTTGTAATGTAAAATTTTCCAGGGATGTACTTGCTCTTCCTTACTACAATGGTTAGACAAAATGCATAAAAGGAATTGTTGATATTGTTGATAAATATAATTGTTTTCCTGAGTGAACTTACTGTGAAAAGAATGAAAAGTGTTAATTGGTGATGAGTGGGAGTTAAATAAAAATAAAGGATTGTTCTGTTTCTTTTGCATCCAGAATAATCTGGAAACCTATATTATGACAAGTTCCGATTTTACTTCGGTAAATTTTTCATGCACAACATATATCATTCTACCAGCGGACTAGCGTTTTGCTTCATTTTCTTTTCTAACTAAATTTTTTCTTTTTCACTAGAGCCTTACAAAAACCAAGAAACTGTCAAAAGAAAATGTTTTCAAGGTCCCACAGGGATTCGAACCCGGGTCGCTGGATTCAAAGTCCAGAGTGCTAACCACTACACCATGGAACCTCGAACTTGTACCATGGTTTCAGACAAAAGTATCTGAGCAAATTACTATAGGGAATTAAAAATCCGTTAATTATTGCATAACGTATGCGCTGTACATATCCTTCACAAATATTCAATGTCTCTGTACGTATACTTCATTCTAGTTGCTGTTTTAATTTTCATGCAATTTTTAACTGCAATTCATTGTAATCTGCATTTTTTCTCAAAAAAAAAAAGTTCTGCGTCTTGTAGTAGATTGATTTTTTTGCATCTAGTAGTGGACTAAATTTCTGCATCTTGTAGTAGACTGAAGTTATATATTTAGCAACAAACCCAAATTCCATACTTGCATAACTTAGTCAATTTTAGCCTAGATTTAAACATAATTGAAACATGAGGATGCTATGATGCCTTCTATTACTTTGAGTTATTGATTGCAAAACTTGAAACACATGAAAATCAATAGCACAAACACAAAATTTAAGCAAAAATTAAAAAATAAAACTTGCAAATATTTTGAAGATGCGTGATTGCTTGTGAATCTAGATACTTCTGCATCAAAATATCTCACAAATGGAGAAAAGCAGAAATAATTATAAGAAAAAATCTCTCTTCAAACGAGAGAGGACATAAGACACTCTCTAAGTATGAGAAGGAGAAAACCCTTTGTAAGGAAAAACCCCCCTATAAGAGAGAAGAAGAGAGACCATGTAGCCGCCCCTCAAAGTAGAATCTCATAAATTGATGTTGGATACTTGACAATGAATGAAGATAATGCAAAATCATCGATCAACCAGTGTTGGTATTCAGTTTTCCATGGATAACCTTTTGCTAGATCATGGTCATACATGGGGATGGAGAAACATTTTTTATGTGGCCTAAGCACTAAGTTGTGCATGTATGCTTTCAAATGTTGCAAGGTCCTTTCTTCTTCATGATGACATTGGAGATGTAGTGCATCAATAATAAGTTTACTTAAATTATATGTTGGATCACCTTCATGCAATTAAAAAGTGACAAATGTGTTTGCAGCGAACAATTGAAGAATTTGTTAAAAGTGTGAAGGTTAACCTTCTTGTCAATGCCATTCCAACCTTTTTGGACTGTTGTGATGGAGATGATTAAGATAATGTTGCTGAAGTCTCCCCTATTGATAATGTTATGTCTTGTGATAAATGTAAAGGATAGAGTTTTGAGATCTATGTAATTTGCCTCAACCTTGGATGATATTGTGTCTCTTTTTTGTGTTTGGATGGTAGTTTAAAACTATAATATTTTGAACAATGATGGATATGATATGATATTTATGATTAATTTGACTGGCTTATATAAATTGTACCAAATATATATGCATAATATTAAAGAAATACAACAACCATTGATCAATAGTAGACTTGGTAAGTGAAACCTACCAATACCCAAAGTCCTTTATTTTTTTATAATTCTTAAATCTCAAACAAGTTTATTATTAAAAAAAAAACCACTAATATATTGATATTTTAAACCTATTAGGCTTAACTATAACAAAAGAGCCCACAAACTAAACATTGGACACTAATAGGTAGTGGAGTATCAAAGTGCCCAAGAGAATTACTACAGCATATCAATCTATAACATATAAGCAGAAGGGAAAGTAGAAAAAAATGTCCTTAGTTCAAGAACATATCCCTATATGTTTAACTACCTTCCTCCTCTGAAGAGCTTACCGAGCACAAAACCCCAGCCTATGCCTCTACTATGCTCAATCCTGGTCACTTGTTTGAGGAAGTTGCATGCTTTTGCTACCTGTAGTCTTCTTCAACGCGCCCTTGATGCTTGTCCAGTGATGATGGATCGTCACCACATCTCACCGTCATTTCCTTCTTGATTTACCACCATTCCTTCAAGTGGAGGTGAGCCATTTTCAATTGATGTCATGTGCAACACTATCTCTAAGCCACCTAAATATGATTTCTTTATTAAGCAATTTGCAAGTTAGCGGATGATCATCTTTTCCTCCCTTGGGTCCAAAAGGACGATGATGAACATAGAGGCTACATCGGTGTTAACCATGTGATAGATAAAAAATGGTGTCGACTATTGCGCTAACCACAGTCGTGCATGGCGTGGCTTCACATTCGTGTGTTGCAGCTGAGGAAGAGGACAACAATTGGGATGATGATGTTGACTATACTATGGAGCTTGATAGGTGGGTTGAGGGAGATCTATCGAAGGCGAACCCTAGGTGCTCGGCCATGTTGCTATTGTTGACGACCATGATGTAGCTATTACTGTGGTTGGAGATGAGGTTGATGAGTGGTGAGAGGAGGAAGAAGATTTTCCTTCTTCCCCGTCAGCCTTTGATTTGTCGCCTTTTGATGGGGATGTGCCGGATGAAGAGGATGAGCTTCTCCTTGAATTTCCTCTTGGAAGCCCATTTGAAGGCGAATAAGCTTGTTGGAGGTCACTAATGGTGATCGATTTTTGGGTATAATAAAAGGGGTTTATTTTCTATTTTATGGGTGTTTTATCCTCCATGACGGAACATAAAGATATGGTTTTGCCGAAGCCTATATATTCTACTTAGGAAGTCTGCGGGCTTCAGTCTAAGTTTGTTGAGGTTGTTGTTTCACCTGAGACCTCATGGTGTTGTCCATAGGGTTTCAGAGCTTCTCAGTGCCTCTGGAGCGTGGCGAGAAGGTTGTGAGTCCTGCAGCTGTTGTTTCTTCTCCTCTGTTGGTTGTTCCTAATCTAACCCTTAGGGGTGTGGAGGAAGTTTGTTCTGTTGAGAGTTTTGATTTGGGCATCTCTCTTGAGGATAAGGAGGATGCACATACTATTATTGTTATTCTTGATTCTCTTCTTGTTGAGTCATTTGTGTGGCTTAGGAGCTCATTGGTTGGGAGATTCTATGATAATTGTCTCAATATTGATATTGTTAGAAAATGGATCTTTTGGGTTTGAAAAATTCAAGGCAAGGTTGAGGTAGTTGCACTGTTCAATGTTCTTTTTTCTTTTTTCTTTTTCCTATCAGGAGGATAGCTCTAGGACCCTTCTTAATGGCCCCTGGTTTTTGGGTTTAAATGGTCTAAGTCTTCAAAATTGGTCGCTTGGTTTCAACCCAATGAGAGAAACATTCAGGTTTCCTGTTTGGGTTTAGCTGACAGGGCCACCCTTGGAGTTTTGGAATGAAAATATTTTTCATTGATTATTGTCAATTTTTTTGGGTAATATTGTGCTATTGATATTATGTGTTTGTTATTCACTAGATTTTATGTGTTTGTGGAGAAAAACTAGAAGCTACCCACTTAGATTACCTTATCTTCACAATTTGGAGCTTGGTTGCAACAGATTAATTATGAAAACTCCTTGGTTATTTTCCATTCTTGTGGTAAAGTGGGTCATGCTTCCACTACTTTCTTAAAGAATAAGAAACAACACTTTGTTTGGAAGAAGGATCATATGCCAACTTCTAAGGATGATTCCATTACTTCCTTTCAGGAGGTTCAAGAAGCAGATATTAAAGGGAATTCCCCAATAAATTGTTCTTTGAATGCTTTGGGGCTGATAAAAGGTTTTGTCAGTGATTGTATGACTCCTCTCAAAAAAAAAAGAATTAGGGAGGAGGATCCTCATTTTGAGACAAAGCATAGTTTTTTGGAACAATTTTTTAAACCATCCTGACTTTGAGTGGGTTGGTTGTAGTTGTTCCTTTTGGTTGTTAGTTTGTGTCTAGTTATGCTTCAAGTTCTATCTTTTTCTTTGTACAAGGGTCAGAGTCCTTCCAAAACCCTGCTTACCTAATCAAAAACCATGTGATGATTTGATGCATACAAAAATACATCTCCTAATAACCACTGAATTGCAAAGAGGATCAAACCAAAATTTGTTTTGAGTACCTTTCTTAGCCATTTTCCAAGAAAGCCACCTACCTTTGCAGGCTAACCAACATCACATTTGTGTCCATTGTCCGTGGACCTATGAATTCACACAGAGAGAGGAAGAAGTTGATTTGTTCACCACTTGGATACCCATCACCAAATGTATGTCAATCTATTGATATAGATAGGAGTTGATGGATCACAATGATTTTTGAGAACCATCCACCTTATTCCATCCTTCAAATCTAGAGAATTCAAGCATATAGGTGTCCTTCAAATCGTTCACAATCCTTCATACACTTCAAAGATGGCACCTTTAATGAAGACCATTATTTTGACAGTTCGCATCATTCACCATGCCAACTTAGGCTACGATGCACTCCGCCAATAAATCATAAGCTAAAGGTAGCTTAGATTATTCTGAACTCACCCCAACTCCTATATTTTAAAATTGTCCCCAAAGAGCGCCCATCTCTTGGCCTTAACATATTTTTCTTCCATATATATGGCTTGATTGGTCAGTTAAGTCTACTTCTGAATTGATCTCTATATATATGCTGAATAGAGGAGGAAAAAGCATCTTGTAACGGCCAGACAAGAGACATAATGTTGTTAAGTTTTTAATTGGTTGAATTGCATTTCTGTGTTGCTTTTAGAATTATCATAAAATCTCTCTCAAGTTGGATGGTTCTTATACCAAGATGATGGCAAAGTTGAAGCCCAAGAAGTATAGCTTGAGCTTTGTTGTGCATACTAAATTTGAACTTCTTGGTAGTCACACCAATTAATTTCCCGTGGGTGTCTCTAATCAAGCAACCAACTCCTAGCTTTCCTAGATTCTCCCATGCAGCACCATCGAAATTGATTATTTCCCATCCCAGTAGAGGTGGGATCCAGGATATTCCTACTTGTGGACTAGGAATAGAATTAACTCCAACAATCCATGAACTAGGGAGGTTTTTAGACCATTCAATCGGTTAAACAAACCATTGTCTCAAGATGTGAAATATTTTCTGGAGGATTAGTTAAGAACCTTATTGTTCACAACCTTCAAAAATTTTGTTTCAAGTTTGTTTACAAGTTTTTTTGGATAATTTCTTATTTTAAAAGACACTAATTTCTCTCCTTCCAAACTTTCCAAATTAAGATAATTAGACAGCAAATCCAAATGCATGGAAAAATGGCCTAATTATATATCAATGGCCAAGAACTAAATAGAACCAGAATGTCATTAGGTAATACTTAAATCTTCCCAACTTGACACATAACCACTGCCAACATTTGGTCACAAAGAGGCAATTCACCTATCCTCTTCTTACTAACAAAGGACACACTTGGATGGCCATTAATACCCAAGTTTTTAAAATCATTTTCTTCTAGAATATTGTCAATGCAAAGGCTCCCGACTCGGGCAAACAATGCTTACTCCAACAAAAATAAATAGGCCAATCACTTTTTGTTGTGTGAAACTGAAAATCCTCGGCAAATATCTAATTTTAGCAAAGTATTCTCATGTCTTAGAGCAACTCCATCTAAATGTATCTTGATCTCATAAGTTTAAGAAAGGTGTAAACACTAATGTTGGGACCGTGCAGATCTTTTTTCTACAATTTGCTAAAAATTAACTAGATGTTTAATAGAAATCAACTTACATTGGCACATCTCCTCTAACAATCCTTTGAGAACCAGACCCTCCACTGCAACAGTCTTTCCCGCAGCTATGTTAAAAGTGGAATTTTTTGGAATTTTTTTTAATAAACATATCTTATTTAATTTTGCATTAATATAAAAAATTAGTACAATATTAAAAAAAAAAAGTGTGTGTGGTAGAAGAGCACACCCACAAGTCTAACAAAAGAGCCGAGCCCTTAATTTTTAATTCTTTATGTGGAATAAATAAACACAACCCTATACTCCTTTACCTGAGTTATAGGTCATTCACCTGTACTCTGTACCGATAAGCTGCATATCCCTTCACCAACAAACCCATGTAACTATGGGAATAAATGCTGAACATGTGGCATCATTGAAAGAGAGAGTTCGTGGGAGGTTTGCTTGATCACATGAAGGTGTGGGGGTGTATCCAATGCAAGCATAATACTAATTTTAATCATTGCAGACTCCAGAGAAGTGCTTGAACAAGTTGCTTGCCTTCATCCGTTTCAAGTGAAGGTGGTCAGACCATGGAACTAGAGCAATTCAAATGCAGTTTAATCACTTCCCAAAACAACACAATATAAAATATATTTTATTCCCAATAACGCCCCAAAATATCAAAATCAATGGCTTAACTGACCAGAGGACTTGGTTTAGTAAATGCTTTTCCTCTTCTGATTTTCAATTGTATTTCTAAAGTACTTGTATCACAAATTGTCTTTATCTAATTCATGTGAAGAAGACAAGTCCTTTGCACTAGCTTTGTTCTAATCGAGTTTCACCACTAACACAAACAACAATTTATAAAACAAGTGGAATCTGGGACTCAACAGCTAGGGGATAACTTCACAAGTATTCCTTCCTCGGATACATATTTTATAGTTAAGTAGTTGAATTGCAACAACATGCTATCATACCTCATCTATAAGACTACTTAAGGTTCTCCAGGCTGTCCTCAAATATATACCATCTAGAAAACCAGAAAGGTGTCAGGACTTATATCTACATAGGTAACAACCCTTATGTTCTTTCTGGATCAACATATCATTAGATAAAATTTAAATCATAAAACTAATTTCAAATTTGATTTACAACCAATTGGTGAATTACACACGAAACCAACTTGAGATCAGAGGCACCCTTGATAACGTGATAATTTTTGACAATATGCCCCTTTTGATCCCATATAAACCCTTCATCATTTCTTGTCTCACCTATTATCACACTCTTTGAGTTTAATTTATAGCCTTTCACACAATGTTGCAGACCTAAAATGCTCAAATTCACTGGTTGCAAAGAAAGGAAAATCAATAGGTAGAGGGAAAAAAGTTGGAGTGGCTATTCACATTCCTTTCAATAGGTGACACACTGAAGCTTATCACACAAGAAAGATGTCTTGCACTTTAATCCCAACCACATCAAAGCAAAGTTCATGATACCAAAATACTGATCATCTTCTAATCTCTCAACAAATTCTCTGCTTCTTATCTAGTTTGAAATTGAGTGAAAAGAAAATGTACATCCCTAGAAAGAAAAACATAGGCTTTTGGTTTGGAAGTTTCATGAAACCAAAATATTGATCATATTTTTGTCTATCCGGAAATTTTCTGCTTCTTATCTAGTTTGAAATTTAGTGAAAAGAATATGTGCATCCCTTGTAAGGGATGCATAGACTCACAAAGCCTTTGTGCTAGCCACAAAACACTGTTTCAAATAGCCTGGTTGTACATTGAGAGATCCATCCAAGCCATTTGGTAGGCCCAAGGCTTTGACCATGAAATGAGCTACCAAAAACCATCATTGCTATGAAGGTTGAGTTGAACTGTTTCTGTTGAAATGGAAATTTAATGAGGATACATTTGATAAATGGATACAATTCCATAATAATAACACTAAGATCATCCCATCCCTTATACCTGGCCCTAAATACGGTGAACTGTTCTCATATATTGTACTAGCCATTAGACTTTACGATATGTATTACACATGCAATAAATTATCCATTATGTATAATGCAGGCAATGAATAGTACAGCAAACAAAGAAGGTTTTATTCCTAAAGTCAGCTATAACATAGCCTATCCATGTCTTGTTGGGATCAGTATACAGTTTACAAGCAAATATTACAAACACCCAACACATTGTACAATAAAGAGTCGCCCGAATATAAAGTATAGAAGCAAATATATTTCAAATTTATCTTTAAGTGGAAAGATTAAAGCATAGAAGTAAACATCTTTCTCAGGAATATCTCAGCAAACCAAAAGAGAAACATATTTTCAATTTCTCAGGAAAACGTCATCTGAAAATACAGAAAATATTGGAAATAAAAAAAATATAGATATCTTTTTATAAAAGAAAAATAATTGATGTTTTTCATATTTAAAATCATCCCAATTCAACAGAAAGTGAGAAAGAAAATTAAGGAGAGTTCAAACCATTAATTTTGAAATACAAATTCTCCTCATTAATTTTGAGATCGCTGTTTACAGTGCACACTATATATAGTTCTACTTCAAGCTCAACAATGAGGAAAAATGTAAATAAAAAATTTGTATTTAACTTGTCAAATATTTTTTAAAAATTCAAATGTTTCATAATAAAATGTTTTTGTGTTTTAATAAATAAAATTTTAAATATGAAATACATCAATTACTTAAAGTTGGAGGTCGAGCTGGGGTGGTGTGAAATCAGCACTTCTAACTCTCATGAGAGATGTATTGTTAAATAATTATGTTCTACGTTTCTTTAATGATGTTTTCTAGTCTTCATCTAAACAAACACAAATGTAGTGTGTTTTATAGTTCTTCCCTTTCACTTTACAAAGTGAATGCAATATCCATTTTCTCTTTACCGGTGAACATAATTCCAATTGATTTGACAATTGATCAATTTGTTTGTCATTTGAAAAGGGATTAATCTAAGTATAGAGAAGGCCATCTTTATTTTTGTCAATGATGTCCTTCCTCCCAATGGTCTCTCCCTCCCTCTTTGTCCCTATCTATGCATCTCAGTTTGTATATGGACTAAAATATATTTGATATACTATCTTGTTTGCAGTGATATGTTTTATAGGATGCTTTAAAATTTACATTTTGGCTTTGTCATTGTGTGCAAACTATTTGGTACTTTCCAACTAATTAGTTATTGAGATGTTGATGAATAATCATGCTTAGTTGTCTTGTAAGTTAGTATTGTTTGTCTATTTTTAACTTACCATGTTTAATTTTTGCAATTGATATAATGTCTTCAATTTATGATGAACACAAAGATGATGAATGATTCCTATATGTTCATTAGTATAAGTTAACTACACCCGATCCATACGAATTTGAGGCATATTTAACCCACTAAGCATCAATTCCAATAAGATCATTTACTGTAAACAAAGACAAAGAAGCCATTAAAACTAACATTCTAAATCATGAAAGCTTGAAAAACCTCTAATCTAAGACATTGAAACTTATCCTATTCGGGGAGTGGTGTCGCATTGATGTGGAATGGTGACCATTTCCCAATCCCTTGGATAATGAGCTTGTTTCAATTGATTCTATTAAAGAGAATCGATGAAACCGATGAGAGATATGTGATAAAACATGATTTAAATGCTAAATTGACATGATGCAAGCTATTTTAACATGTTTTACGCTAAGATGATCGATATGGGTGTATGCAAATCTACTTTAAATGTATGCAAGCTTCAAAAGATTAAAATCTTCATTAACAAATAAGCTAAATGTATGCATCTATGTTATCATGGAAACCATTCATGGAAGCTAAGCTAATATGCAAGTAAATAAAGCTAAAATGATGTTAAATGTGAGTGCAAGTGCAAATAATTTTAATAGCATAAGTTTGTTGTTAAAAGATGGATCCATTTGTCTCCAAATAGTGCTTTATTTATAAGAAAGCAAATGAGAAATGAAGTGTTAAGATTAAAAAAGATAATCAATGGTCAAGGATGGAAGAAGTTGGAGGAATGGATCATGGATTTTCATCAAGGGTTGAAAATGCAAGTTGATATTTAATCAAGGGCTTACATTCATCCAAACAAACACACTTTTAACCTGCACAAAAAGGTCACAAGTTAACTTGCACAAGAAGTTTCAAGTTAACTTACACATGAAATTTTGAGTTAATTCGCACATGAAGTTTTGTAAGAATATTCCCTTTTTCAAATGAGTGAGGAGAAAGAATATTCAGAATATTCTCATGGGTGAGGAAATAGATATTTTGCAAATTAAAACAAAGTTTAATTGTGCAAAAAGGGAAGGAATATTCCAAGGGAATCCTTTTGGAGGAATGTGCAAAGGAAATGGGAGAATTAGTAATTTGATAATTAAAACAAAGTTTCAATTATGCAAATTAGGGGAATTAAGATATTCATTAAATAATTAATTTATTTAATGGAAAGGGGAAGTGATATGATATTTAATTAAATAACTTGGGGTTATTTAATTAAATAAGAGGACTTTAGGGATTAAATTAAATAATTTGATTTATTCAATTTAATAGGACAAAATGTTAGCATGAAAAGGGATGAATTAATCTAATTAGGTCAATTAGATTAATAATAGATGAAAATGAGGCAATTAATTAAGTAGTTAGGCTAATTTAATCAATTAAGTGAAAAGAGGATGGGTTTTAAGATGAAATGATGTTAGTCAATGTGATCCATCGAGACATTTTTAAGTGTCTACAGTTGCATACACTAGAAAAAATGCATTTTGTTATGAGGATTTGATTCCTCACTACTAGACACAATTAACAAAACATATTTGGCACTAGATTATATAATTTACCAATCTTTTGATGAATCTTGAATACCAATATGATATACTTTCAAAGTACCTTGTTCATTGGTAAAATATTATCCCACTTTGCTTCTTTAACACTCGGCTACACCACCTACCTTATCAATGTCATGCTGATTTTTTCAAAGTATGTCATTTTTGTTTTCCCTTAGAGAGAAAATTGTCTTGTTTAATTGGGATTGTGTAGACACCTAAAATTGACCATTATCATTACTTGGCTATTTCCTTTATAATTGATTGAATATAATCCTAATATTTAATAAATTATCCAATTTTCATTTTTTTATTAATTAAATAATATTTAATAAAGTCAATATTCATCCACTATATATTACTGCTCATTTACACCTATTTCTAGCCTAAACCATTTAATCATCATTTTTTATAGTTTACCTTAGGTAAATAAATCCAATTATTTATTTACCCAAGTCCCCCTATCCACACTCAAAAAATTAAATAAATTATCTTGTTTATTTAATTTTCCATTTCCTCCATTTTTCATTAAGTGGACTAAAACCACTTAACCTCTTAATCTCCACTAGCACACACTAACCTTAGTCAAATCCCCCACATCCTCCAATGTGTACAAAGACCCATTTGTACATGAGACATGGTCTTGGTGCTATGTGACATGGGTCAAAGGACTTGCTCATCCCTCAAGGGTACTCCTAAGTACCCCTCTCCATCTTGTCCATCCAATCTTCCTAAGGAGAATCTCCACTCTTGATTTTCTCCTCAATCCTTCTCTCTCTATCTCCTCCAACCAAATGAGGACACTTGTTTTTCTCTCATCTTCTCATGCTCTCAAACATTATGAGTCACTGGTCACATATTTTAATCCTAGCTATATTTGTAAATTAGAGACCATCCCTACCTATTAAACATATCCTCTTATGCAACCTTATGTTGTTGGAAAGAGCACTCACATCCATAATCCTTGAGTACAACCTCCATTCCATGGTGCAACAAAGGTTATTTTGGTGAAAACTTAGTGTTTTCATTTACATTTGCTAATACTTTGCTTAATTTGAGTGTTACATCTAATTGTGTGTAAATGGGATAATTTAGTTAGTTCAATTACATGCTCACTTTTTCATGTACACAGACTATATTTGCACTTTGTTAATAGGTTTTCAGTATTCATGAAGTATATCTTCAAAAAAGATTCCTTGATATCTATCTTATTGTTGACAACTTTAAAGTCTTGTACCATATAAGAATTACCTTTACTCATAAACATAATACATATGCTAGTTACATGTTCAAATTTAAACCAACATTGTCATTTACTTGAAGATCTAAAGTGTTTAGATATGTTTGAACCAATATTGTTCTAGTCATTTTTTTTATCCCTTTGCAAATATAATAGAATGGGGATTTTAAACTATTTTTTTAACCTAATTCTAATGATTCATGAATATTCATGATACATATCTTGTCTTGGAATTTTAATAATGATCTTGTATAAAATATTGGTTGAAAATTATCCATTATGTTTGTTAGGGCATTCTTTGGAATGAGGCAAAGAGAGGAATTATTAATCTCTTGGGCTAGTTGGATGGTTGGATATTGATTCATATTAGCTATGTACCTTCAAAAAATGTTTTGCCCATTTTGATATTTTCATCTCTATCCAAGAGATTAGCATAACTATCACCTATGTGTATTAAAATAATTGACCCATTTTAATGGTATTTTTTTAATTGTTTGTATATCTCTCACTATTTTTTTCCATTGAAATATTTTTGAGTTGTCTAATTAAAGTGGGAATAGTACCACACATAATCAATTCTATTAATATTTTTAAATATTTATTTGCATGCAATAATAGCATTAGTTCAATAGATAGTAAAGATAAATATTCAATGTGTGACCTCTTCATCTCTTGAGTTGTGCTCAATAAATTAATTGTTCTCTTTTGATAGAATTTCTATATTTATGAATTTGGTCTAGTGATCTTAATTTTTTGGTATTCAAGAATAATTTTTTGTTACTATTCAATGCTTGGGATATTAATGGGATGTGTTTTCATAAGGATTTTAGCAAAGTCCACTTACAAGATTATGTTTGAGCTAATGAAATGTGAAATGTTTCTTTCAACGTTTACAAATCTTAAGAAATAATTTCAATTGCCTTGCCTGAATTTCTCTTCATTAGGGTTTTTTTATATCATTTTTTATATAAAATCCATTTGGTTTTATGGGGAGCAAATTTCATTGCAAAATTGAAGGAAAAACATGCCACATTTGTCCCTTATAAGCAATTTGTTGAGGTTGTTGAAACCTATACTTGCCATCACAATTTTGTATGGTTTACAATGGACGATTACTTGTGTTTGATTTTAAAGGGTTGTTTGGGGGTTTACATGCATTTCAAGGTTTATTTCTTTATTTGATAATTTAAGATAATATTTTAGTTAGGATTTTAATGGGGCTAAAGTTAACTTGTCCAAATTTCTCATGTATGAAGGGTGTAGATTTGCTCTTAAATATTGGAGTCAATCATCACTATTCTTTAAGTAGGTTTTTTAAGCCAATTTAGACAATTAGTCTTTAGTAGACATAAAGACTAAATTTGATTGTTGACCTTGTCTATGAGGGGAAATTTTTTGTTCAAAATATGGGGAAAGTTTTTGGGCACACCTTAAAATTTAGGGAAAATGTATAGATTTCTTGATACACTCCCTAAATTTTAGATAAAATCATGAATTACATTTGGATAACTTTGCAATAAACCTCAAAATGAAAATGAAAGCACTAGATTTAGTTGGAAAATGGTTTCTTTTGTTCAATATGCATGCAAGCATAATTCTTTACCTCATATAGTATTTGATTTTAAAATATGTATTTTATCTATGTCATCTATCCTTTTTATTGGTATTTTATATTTATACCTCTTAGATAAAATCATGAATCACATTTGGATAACTTTGTAGTAAACCTCAAAATGAATGCACTAGGTCTCGTTGGTAAATGATTTCTTTTGTTCACTATGCATGCAAGCATAATTCTTTACCTAATATAGTATTCAATTTTAAAATATGTATTTTATGTCTATGTCATCAATTCTTTTTATTGGTATTTTATATTTATACCTTACATGTCTATGTCAATCAATAATATAGAATTTTTTAAATGCAAAGATATATCTCCATCAAATACTTTACTCTTAATCTTTTTGATCTTGACAATTCATTAAGTCTTGTTTTATGACCTAGAACATGTCTTATAATTTATTGTTATCATCTCATTGTCATGCAATTGTCTCAAAGTTTAGGCCTGGCTTCAAATTGCAATTCTTTCATTTTGCTTTAGAATTATTTTATTTTTATTTGCTTGAGAATTATTAATTTGATTTAATTAAAAGTTTTATTTATTTTGGTTTTGCAATCTTAATAAAAGATAGATGCATATTGTTTAACAAAAATGAACAAAAATATCATTTATAGCAAAACTACTAGATATTTTTTTTAATCTTATTCTAAACTTTACATAGATTAAAAATAAATTAAAAAATTGCTAATTATTATTTATGTTCAATATTAAAAGCATCCTGTTGCAGGCAAGAGGTCATGAGGTCTAGTCTCCCCCCAAACTCACCCGGGTACCAGAGGGCATACTGCAGTCTAAAAAAAATGTTCAATATTAAAAGACACTTTACACTAACACTTACAATTAAAATATTATATAATCTTCATTGATCTCAAACTATCATCCAGCCTCCCCCAAAATGACATGTCATGTCTCCAAAGAGTAAATCCTAAACACAAATAGTAAACAATATGCAGCCCAAAATGTGATGGAAGTTGCAGGTATTGTCATTTTATGGTGAAAAAATAGAAAAAATAAACCGATCGAAATTTTAAAAAAAATGGCATTCAATTTTTTTTTAAAACTAATCTCACACATTTTTGGACAAAAAATCCAACAGCAGGGCGAGTTCTGAGATCTCGCGATATATGACGAGATTTTCTCAAGATCTGCTCGTGCGGTCTCAAGACAAAGCAATCAATTCACGAAATAAAAGGGCAAAAACAAAAAGAACTTAAAATTCACTTTTCCAAATAATTCTCTAGCAAAACCATAGTTAAAAGTAAAAACTTTATGGACCCACCTGCAAAAATAATTTAAAATTATTCAAATTTTCAAAATAAGAATTGTGAAATAGCAAGAGTTAGAAATTTGTGAACCCAAATTAAAACACAAATTACAAAGAGGTTAAACGTCAATAAATGTCTTAATAGATTTATTCAAGAGAGTTCCCAGGACATTTAAGGGCATTGAATTGTGTAGACCATTTCCATAATGAGGTATTCCTTTTGATCATGTCATCCAAGCGGCCACATATGAAATAAGTATCAACGTCAAGTGCATACTGGGAAAATTATAATGCCCTGCTAGATGCATTTATTTTGTTTCAAGTTTTGGATAGCTATGCCGCAAGAAATAAGGATATTTTACACTTGTCACCATTCAGTTTTTCATCTCCACAAACATGATTATGCTGCAACCCTCCCATTTCTAGTTTCCATATCAATATAATTTCTAAAAGGATTGAAAACAAACAAAAATATATACAAATGAACGATGGGCCATCATTTCTTGTCTCAACTGTTATCTCACTTTTCTAGTGCAATCTGCAGCCTTTTGCACAATGTTGCAGACATGATATATTCACTTCACTGGTTACGAGAAAGGTGAATCAAACAAGAGTGGGGAAAAGTTGGAGGAGCCATTCACATTCCTTCCAACAAGTGACATTCACCAATTTTTACAAATAAAGATTACAATTGTTAATTGAAATAGCCCCTAGGGTTTATTGAACTGGTTTACCAAATTAATTAGGGTTTACAGATCTGATTTAACAATTTCAGACATTTGATTTTCCAGCAAATTAAAACAATAACAAAAATACACAGAAAACTCAGAATTCCTGGAAGAGTTCAAGCTTCAAAAATAATTCCAATATTGGATACATAGTCAATTTCCAAAATAGTGAATAGCTGGAATAAACTTAAATCTGTTACAGGCTTACGAATTACAGTGCTAGATTGATTTCAGTTGGCCGGGGGTTTTCCTTCAGGCCACCTAATGATTTAGATGAGTGTTTCTAGAATGTGAAAACCTCCAGTCAGCAATGCCTTAGTTGCTCAACTCCTGTAGGGTTTGATGAGGACGGATCTCCAATGAAATTATGCAGGGGTTTCCATGGCTGCCCACTGCATGGTCCAGATTTGAGACTGCCACTCCTTCCTAGGTTTGTTTATGGCATCAATTTCGCCTAGATGAGTTGATGGATGAGAGTGCTTTGTTAATGGTTTGCTGTCCACTGTATTATTTAACAGATCTGTAGCTACTCGCCCAACACTCCTTTCTTTGGATTCAACAGTGGCTGCATGTGATCAAGGGTGTGGATTTGAGTGACCTGCTGCCTGGTACACTTTATTGCAGACCTCCAAAATGGTGGCGACTTGTAGGGAAAATCTGCTTTGAATTAATACTGAAAACAGGGTAAAACTGCATTGAAATTAGGAAAAATTGGTTGAATAAGGTTAGGGTTAGCGTCCTAACCTTACAAGGAAGTTGAGGGTTTCGTCTTAGTCCCCAAATCAGGATCTCCCCCAATTTTCCAGACGAAATTTACCAAATAGTTTCTCCCAGCAGCAACAAATGCATAAATACCTGTTAGATGGGACCCAAAACAAGGCCTAAGTCGGCCAGAAAAATATATTATTTTCAAAAATTGGCTCTAACAAGGTATAGGTCGGCTGGTTAAAGTAATACTTTTAATTTAATAATTATTATTAACAATATTATTATTTAGTATTTAATTAATATTTAGGTTAATGTTGGAAGGTCGATGATCAACCTCAAGAGGTTAGGGACATGACAATCCTCCCACCCCAAGATTGCTTGTCCTCAAGCAATTTCAAACTTGGATACTCAAAAATCTCCACTCCTTCCCAAGTAGCGTCCTCAAGTGGAAAAATTTTCGACTTCACCAAATATTCTAGAATAATCTTGCTCCTCAACTTCTTCTCTCTTCTCCATGATTACCTCAGGCTCCAAAATCAATTTCCCTTCATCGTCAAGTGGTGGCAGCTCAAATGACAAAGTAACCTGCTATCCAAGGGCCTTCTTCAAGCATGATACGTGGAAAATATTATGGATTCTATTGTTTATTGGAAGCTCCAACTCATAAGCAACCTCACCTACACTCCTTATGATCTTGTAGGGTCCATAAAATCGCGGTTTCAACTTTTCTGCACCACTTACCTTGAGGCTAGATTGTCTGTAGGGTTGTAACCTCAAGTATACCATATCTCCCACCTCAAAAAGCCTCTCAATTTGATGGCGATCAGCGTACATATTTTTCTAGTTTTGGGACTATTGTAGGTTCTCTTTGAGTGCCTTCACAATGTTTAAGCTTTGTTGAATCCAATCTTTTGCTCTTAGTACTCTACTATCCAAAAGAATCAAATCCATGAATGAAGTAGCATCATAACCATAGAGTACCTTGAATGGGGTCATACCTACAGACATGTGGTAAGTATAATTGTAGCAATATTCTCCCAGGTGCAGCCATTTGACCCATGTTAATTGCTGTCCTATAACATAGTTCCTTAAATAACCGTCTATCCATTTGTTCACAATTCTTATCTGACCCTCGGTTTGTGAATGATAGCTAGTATTTGGAGTTAATTTTGCACCTATTAATCGAAAGAGTTCTTGCCAAAACAAGCTGATAAATCTGTTGTCCCTGTCGTTTACAATATTCCTTGGCAGCCCATGAAGTCTAAAAATCTCTCTAAAGAACAGATCAGCCACTTGTGGAGCCCTATACTCTGAAGATGTAGTATGGAAATGAGCATATTTAGTGAGTCTATCGACAACCACATAGATACAATCCTTACCTTGCACCTTTTAGAAGCCCGTAATGAAATCCATGGAGATACTATCCCATTTCTAATTTGAGATGGGTGGGGGCTGCAACAACTCAGCTGGAAAAACATGCTCTGTTTTGTTTTGCTGGCACACCATACATTCCCTAACATGCTTCAACACATCATTTTCTAGCCCTTTCCATGAAAAACACTCCCTCACTTGCTTATATGTCTTGTAGTACCCTAGATGACCAGCAAGTGGTGTGTCATGACATGCCCTCAAGATTTTTTCCTTCACCTTTGATCTCATTACAAGATACACCTGATCCTTGTATAGGATGAGCTCATCCACCACTTTGTACCTATCATCTTACAACTTCCCATCCAAAATGTCAACAACAAATGTGTTCTTGGCATACTTAGTAATTATATAACCCTCCAATCAGCAAATATGTCAATTATAGAGCAAAAATAAGGCTTCCTAGAGAGTACATCAGCCACCATATTATTTTTTCCCTTAACATACTCAATATCAAAATCATAGGCTTGTAACTTACCCATTTTTGCTGGCTATTGTTCAAATCTTTTTGATCGAGGAAGAATTTCAAGCTGTTATGATCTGTTTTCACCACAAACTTCCCACAAACCAAGTATTGCTTGAATTTGGCCAATGCATGTATGATTGCTAAGAAATTCCTTTCTATCTCCTTGAGCTTCCTACTGTCAAATGTTGTAGAGTGTCTATTTTGCCTGTATTGATGAAATTTGCCCCTATAAGGTTTCACACTTTCACTGATAGAACAGTGTAAGATACCTGATCATGTTTAATGAAGTTTTCTGTTCCTAGGACTGTAAGCAGTAAGACACCTGATTATGTTTAATAAAGTTTTCTGTTCCTAGGAAATTCAGAATTTAACAATAATCCACTGCAAACATATGGAACAGTGAGCAACACTTGAAACCCTTCCTAAAAATGTAAACAGTTACAGTATTTTGAGTACAAAGATTTAGGTCAATCTGACTCAAATGATCACCAATTCAGTTTAGAATTCAGAAAAACACATTATTACTGTTCAATGCACCTGGAAATGGATGGTCAGCAAATTGCCCTAGGTCTTCTCATAGGTGTCAGATCTCGACTGTGTTTTCTTTATGTGAAAGATGGACTGGGTCTGCAATTTGGATGCACTGTAATAGAGCAGAATGTCGTTCGGTGCCCAGATGGTAAGGTTTTGGTTCACTTAAGACCTGCTGCTCCCTCCTGAGGCAATTCTCCTGATCCCTCCTGGCGGCAATTCTCCTGAATAGGTGGCAAAAACCTCAGAGAGGACCCACTTGCCAGGCGCCCTATTGATGTTGCTTCCCTTGCAGCTGTTCAAAGCCCTAGATCTGAACGCTTTAAGATCTGCCTAGAGCATACCTGCACTAGACCTCGCAGCTCCTAAAAAATAAAATAGATGTTGTTGAGGGTTTCCTGGAGCGGCAAAGTGCAGGTCGGATAGAATGGAGTTGTTGTTTGCTTCCAAACGGATTCCCAACCTGCAATCCACTCTTAATGCGCCCAGAAATCTGCTATAGTCCTTCAAGAGTGCCCTAGCTAGGCAAAGAGATGGCCTGCGGCCTGCAACAAATAATGAATCCTTCCCAAAACTCCCAAGCAAGGCAATCAGCTCCTGAAACAGACCTGTGTTAGATTATAATGGAGATTCCAGACCTACAAACGCTATTTGAAAGAAAACTTGATAGGCTGTGGTCAGGGATTTCATCCCAACCTGGGGGTGGCGTCCCAGCCAGCCAATTCTCAGGATTTTTCCCAAAAATTCAAACCAAATTCTCCAGATGATGGCACCCAGCAAACAAAATGAAATATATAGCTGTTTGGGGGGCGCTAGGATACAAAACAGGCCGATCTGCAATGAACTTATTTTTAAATTTTTTTAATTATTTATTTATTATTGAAATATTGGTCAGTCCAAAACTAGGCATCAGATTTAAATTTAAAATGTTTTACTTTATTTTTATTTCATAATGGTGTTAAAAAACACCTTTTATAGTTGCTGGCCGACCAGCTAAGGAAGGGACATGGCAAACAGCTATTGGATCAAGTATGCAGTAGCATACATAGGTAATTTGTTTTTGACAAGGTTGAGGAAGGAGCTGGCAGTGGGGTAGGACAACTAGCATGCAAGCTGCATTATGTTAACTTTGAAGGTTTGCTTGATACTTGTACGACTGGCTTTGCAATATTGATGTTGTGCAGTTTGCATGCAAGATATCCAACCCTACTGGATTGCTTATGGATGCCCTTTGGTACACATTCAAAGCCTTTTCGTTGGCATCCTAAGCTTAAGTCTGTAATTTACCCACCTAATAGAGAACCGAAATACATTCAAGTTCATTCACTCCATGAAAAAAGAACAAGCTGAAGCCATAATTTGATTAAGCAAATTGCATTTACCGAGCCATAATTTCTCAAAGAAGCATCTAAATCTCATTTAGCAAATTCTGATGCTGATAAATATCATGATGTTGAATAAGACGAGGAATATGTAGATTTTAAAACGAGGTAAAAAATGTCTTACGCCTATTATTTGTATAGTTAGCACATGGGAAACCAAGTTAGATTTATAACATGCAGATAAGAGTTGGCCGTGGAAAGTTTTGGTAAAGCATTTATAGTTTTCAATGCAGAAGTTTTGAACTTTCAGGTATGCAATAAAAAATGCAATAGATTTAATGAGGATGGTGTCTGAAATCATAAAGCTTTACACTAACTCTAAAGTCTATGGCAAACCTTATTTAAACAGATAGTATGTAAATTGATTCTAATGTAAGATCTCACCAAAGGGAGTAACTGAAGAGCATGAATGCACTATTGGAGACCTCACTTGTGATGGAGCACCAAAGGAACTTGGAGAAAGCCATTTTGCAGATGGATTTGCACGATTTGGCATTACAGGATGAAATCCAATTTGATGCATCTGATGATTGAGGTTCCGAGGGCAAACCAAAGGTGGCTTATGTGTAGAAGGCCAAGAAGTGCTAACAAAGGAGGGGCAATTTTTGGATGTTGAATCTTATTCATAAATGGACCTTGTGCTTTTTTTCCATTAGAAATGGTGGGGGAATATATTAGTGAAGGCAAACCACCTGATGCCAGAAAAATTCTGATGAAATGTTGGTTTTCATAAGAACCACTAGGCGACTGATACTGGGGCTTCCCATAATGAGTTGGAACTGAAAATGAAGGTAGAATGCTGTCCATTGTTGCTCTTGGGAAAATATGATTTGGTGCATGTGGATTCATTGAGATTTCAACAAGTAAAGATGGTGCAAGCAAATACCTACATGGAATGTAAATAAATGGCAAAGAAAAAAGTCAGTTATGCCTCTCTTGAGCTGCAATTTTCAGAGAAAGCAGATTGAGATTCCATCACTGAAGATGATGAATTTACAGAAGGTACTAGGCTATCTTAAGCCAGTTTGGTATTTGAAAACAAAATGCCATTCCTAGAACATGAACTGGAAGAGGATAGTAATCCAGCCGAGGCAGCTCTGATTGAATGTGTGGGCAGAATCTGTCTGAGTGTTTGAATCTCATATATATTGCACTTATCTGAGCTCCCTTTTCTACAAAGCACAGAGCATATTACTTGCAAAATACCAGACACAGTAAATTATTTTAACCACACAATATTAAAGGAAAAGTGAAACTACTATCTGCAACAAAAACCATCCAGCCAGTAAAAGCCAAACATTCCCATGGGAAGTTATATCTAAATTACTTGCCTGTAATGAGAAGCTACTTGAGCGTAGTATTGTACAGAAGTGATATGTAAGTCATCCTCTACAAATTGAAACTTCTTCACATCTGTATCAAACAAACAATTTCATGGCCATATAGGCGAGCAAGTGTTGTTAGACAACACACAAGCATGCAAGCACAAAAACTTTACATATCCCCTTACGACTAGAACTTTTATCATTAAATCCAATTTGTAACCAAAGCAATGCAAGAAAAACATCACATGTAAGATAGTTTTAATATCTTTGTCATTATCCATCAATAGATGTGGTAGATGTTATATAGAGCTATTCTCAACGGCATTTGCCTCAGGTTTGGGACAACTTTATTTCTTAACTTATTTTCAGGATTCCTATTCATCCAATAAACTGTAGGTCTAATAAGACCACTTAAGGTATTATCCAATTTTCTGGAACTAGGATTCAGGGTTGGAGATAATCTTTGTAGGCCAAATACATTTCAAGACCAAATCTGGGAGAATGCATTGGTACCTAGTGTATTATCTTTTAACCTATACCAATTCTTCCTCATGATATTGCTCTAGGAAAAAAATTATAAACTGCTTATTAGCAGATATTTTCTAATATCACAACATACAACGTACATTATGCATGTCCAGTGTTGCTTTAGCCAACAAAAGTTGAATTTTTACTAAACTTTTGCCGAAAGTCCATGAATTTCTTATTTTACATACCAAAAAACCTTGCCACCCAGACTATCATAAATTATTACAGCCCATAAAGTATGCCCTGAAATGCACATTTTATCTGGCAGAGCTTTGATGCATTTGTTCAGTGTGGATAGGCTAGTTGCACCTTTATTTTTTTAATAGACATATATTAACATTTTAAAGCAATCTCAAGATGCATGTAGACCTTTCAAGTATTAAGTGAATGATCGGATTCTAGACATGGGAGCAAGACAACTGAAGAGAACATGTACTGAGTGTGCAATAGTTACAAAAAATACTCCTCAAATCTCATTTGGATGCACCTTATACTCTCATATAGCAGCAACATTCACAACATATCTCCTATAGCATCACAAGCAAGATGGGTGTACAACCGTATGGGACAGGTTAAAAAATTTAAAGATATTTTTCCCATTTTAAGTAAAGATTCTTTGTTGTGACCATACAAAGGTAATGAATGCTGCATACACAACTTATTGGTGAAACTAAGATTCCAAGGCCATCATTTGTGTAATTTAAATTCCACCTATTATTAACTCCAACTAAATTAAAGTAATGTAGGTCCCAACTATTAAAATTATCACACAAGTATGTTTCATTGGATTGATTGTAATATAATGACAAGTTCTGACCTGCAAGTAAAGCCGTGGCTAGAAGAAGTGAGTCAACAAAATCCAATCCTGGAAGCAAGTGTAATCAATGCCAAAATCCAACTGCAGAAGTCATAAGTAACTAGTACAACTTGCAAGATTCACTTCACAACAAATTCTAGGCAATTCAACATTGAGATGCAATCCATTTAGCAAAGCAATTACACTTGGCCCTTAATTTCCATGACAAAGATGGAACACTGGCCTAAATGCTTAAGACTTGTGTATCCGAGATTAGGTCAATGACACTCAAGTAAGTGATTTTCAAAATAAAGTTTGTCAATTTTCTAGAATGCTAATGATTGAGCATCAATGTTTCGAGTACAAAATCCTGGTTCTGCACATAGGCATTGATTTTTTCTTGTGTCAACTTCTTATCTCAGATTTAAAGCTGAAAATACATTTGACAAAGGTTAAAACCTCACTTTCACTCTTACCAATCAATTGCACTTTAACCCCACTTTCAAAGACAAGTTGGATCATTCACTGAAATGCTTATGATTCGGGTAAGTAGGATTGAGTCAAATATGTTTAAGCCATTAATTTTCAAGAACAAGCTGGAGGATTTTGCAGAATGCTAATGATTTGAGACTCTGAGATTTGAACATTTATTATTTTTTCTGAATGTCTTGTGATTTGATTCTTAGGAATCTCTGACTAGGTTAGTTACACTCAAATTGTTGATTTTCAAGACAAAGTCAAAGCATTTACCAAAGTGATAATGATTATTGGAACATAAATCTTAGTTTCCGAAATGCTTATGATTTGGGTACCTGAATGTAGGTCAATTGTAATATATTCAAGACTGTGTTGAAGCATTTTGCATGATGCTGCAAATTTGCACAGGAAGGATTTGAACATAAAATCCCCATTCTTGCACATGGAAGTTATTATTTTCTCATTTGAGCCTTCCTACTTAGGTTTTGAGCTAAAAATTATTGCTGGTTTTGTAACTTTCATAACCCAATATTCCACTCAACCCTGAATATCAATATGAATAGGGGACGTTTTCCAAAAGGCTTATGATTGAAGTACCTGAGATTCAATCTATCATACTCAAATGAGTGATTTGAAGACAGTTTTGCAGGTGAGAAGCCATATTTTCTTATTTCAAGCTTCCCATCTCAGGTTTTGAGCTGCAAATCCTCACGGGTACTGCATTGATATGCCTCGTTATTCTACTTAATCCTTAAATTCAAGGAAAGGATAGAGCATTTTCCAAAATACTTAATGATTTGGGTATCTAGGATTTGATCAAATATTCTAAAATTATTACTTTCAAGACAACGACAGAGAATGCTTTATGATTTTGGTTTCTGGAATTTTAACGGGTACCTGGGATTTGATCAAATATTCTCAAATCATAACTTTCAAGACAAATACAGAGAATGCTTTATGATTTTGGTTTCTGGAATTTTAACATAAACTCCTTATTCATACAAATGGGACGCCATTTTTCCTCATATCATGCTTTCTATGCCAGGTTTTGAGGTAAATTTCCTCGCTAGTTTTGCATTTTCACACCTCAATATTCTACTCAGCACTCAAATTCAATACATATATGGCGAATTTTTCTAAAGGCTTATGATTTGGGTATTTCATATTAGCCTTAGGTCAAGTATACTCAAATCTTTGATTTGAAGGCCAAGTTGGAGCAATCTGTGGAAAGTTGATGATTTAAGTGCTTGGAATTTGAACATAAAATCCTTATTCTTGCTCATGGGAAACCATTTTTTTTCTCTTCAAGCTTCCAATCTAGATTTTGAGCTGAAATTCCTCCCAAGTTTTGCATTTTCACTATTTGATATTCTACTGAACCCTTGTTTACAAGATGAAATTAAGCATTTTCCTAAATGCTTATGATTTGGGTATCCTAAAACATTGCTTCTCAAGATAAAAACTGATTATTTACACAATGCTCATTACTTGGATGTCTGGAGTCGAAAATATACAATCCATATTCTTGAACTCGGGCACCAGTTGTTTTGTTATTACTCTAATCATCGATTACATTTCCAAATTACTTATAATTTTAGGTATCTTGGATTAGGTCAATTGCACTCTAATTATTGGTTTTCGGAAAAGTTAACAGAATGCTAGTGACTAGGGCGTCTGGAATTTGAACATCAACTCTTAAATCTGGCCCACGGGCAACCTTTTTGTTCTCTTTTCAAGTTTCATTTCTCCTGTTTTGAATTGTTAAGTCTTGCTGGTTTTGTAGTTTCACACCTCAACATCCTACTCAATGTAATATTTTCCAAAATGCATTGCATTTGGTATATCAGATTAGGTCAATTGTACTCGCATGCTTCCTTCTCAAGACCAATCGGACCATTTAACAGAATGCCAACAATTTGGATGTCTAGTATTTGCTCATAAAATCGTCGTTCTTGCACATGAGGAACCATATTTTCCCATTTCAAGTTTCTCTGTCCGGTTCTGATCTGAAATCCTCCCTGGTTTGCATTTTCACACTTCACATTTCTCCCAATAAAAAGAAAAAAAGTTACTACCAACTCCCAAATGCAGAATTTAGTTTCTAGACAAAAGTCCAAAACTTATTCTGAAACTCACCACTCACATGAAAGAATCTAATTTCCAAACGAGGCACCATTAAACATACTAACAACAAGAAAATACACATACCATAGGTAGGGCTGAAGAAAAATAGAAGGAAGAGAAGGAACCCAACACTGTGCCACATTATAACATACACTAACCTTCCAAATACGGATCAGATTGCATCAGTGCAGAGTAATCTTCACCACTTCTACATAACCAAAAATTGATTGATTAATTAATTAAAAGAAAAACAACAGCACTACTGTTTAAAAGAATGAGGATTCAACGTCACTACTGTTTAACACAAGGGCTAGCATCTGTAGCAATCGATCTTCAAGCTGTTTACTAGCAAAAATGAACGAGCTTATGTGGTGTTCTGGTCCATATTCAAGCTGTTTTCCAGCAAAAATGAGCCTCCGTTGGTATTATGGGACTTTTCTTTCAAAATTTTAAAAAGCGATTTTGGGGCGGGGCCGGAGGTAGGCTATTTCTAGTAAAACTGAGCTTATGTCGGTGTTAAAGGGATTTTTCCCTCAAAAGAAAAAAAATAAAAATAAATAATGTTATTTATTAAATATTTTTTAAATAAAAATAAAACTTAAATAAATTGTTGTGATGTTGAATATGTTTTTACATTTTTTAAAAAAATATTTATTCTTTCTAAAATGTTATAGTTAAGAGGGTCTAAATGAATAAGTTCTTAGGGGTCATAAGATTTTAGAACCTGCAGCCCTGAGGGGAACGTGGCATTTGGAGGCATGCAGCAAGTGAAGGCATCAATGGCCATAGGCCACTAGGGGTTTGATATCCTAACCCCAAGTACTCTCATTTTTCCTTGTGTGTTGTCCTCATTTCACCTTGTGTAAACGCATTTATTTCTCGCATGTTTAAGGTTGTTACTTGTTGTTTGGGCTCTGTATTTTAGGTTTCTTTGTTCCCCTAAAACTGTAAATGTGGTGTCCCAAAAGGGGTGAAGGTACCAAACATTAATGGAATGTGATGTTGTGGTAGGGGGTGATCTGCCCAATAGTTTTAAATTAGCATTAGGTTTAATTAACTCCAAAGAAACAAAATTTGAAAAGGTTAAGCATTCTTTCAGAGATATAGTTGTTGGCGTAGAATGTACAAGTCCCCTAGATTCGGCTAAGTTTGTAAGGTCTAGAGATGGTGAGAAAACTAAATGCTAGGATGTCGATGGAGGAGCAAGTAAGTACTCTCCATCTTGCCCTAAGAAATTATTTATGGCCTTGAACCCTAACATGATAGATGCTATTGGAAAAGAAGAATGTAGGTTAAGTAAAGTTGCAATATTTCTTGCAGCTCTAGACTACAATATAATTCCTGCAAAAAACATCTTGGACGAATGGTTCAATAATGTATGGATTAAGAAATTTGGAATTCATTTAACATTTTGTAAGATGTTTTGATTAGGTTAAAGTCGAGAAGGGCCCGTACCCGTTTACACATTTTATAGAATGTTGTAAAGAGGCTTGTTCTTGAATTTTTTTTAGAGATCATACAATGCAAGAGAAAGTGGTAGGGAAAGAATTTTGGAATATTTCGAACTCCATTTTTAGGGCAGTGCCTTGGTCTCTGAATAGCCTAAATGAAGAAATTTTGGCACTTTTGTACCCAAGATGGGTGACGATTAAAGATGTGCCCCCCCAATTTTGGGTGTTTTTGCCTCAATTAATAGCCCCATTAGGGAATGTAATGAGAATAGAAGAAACAAAGTCGACTATGTTGAACATGGATGTTAGGTTGTTGGTAGCATTATCTCCAGGAGTGGGTATTCCTAACGAGATTGTAATTGATTCCACTGGAAAGATAATAAGTGACAAATGTGAGATTCTAAGTGGATTAAACACTTGTTTCCTCTTAAAAAAGAGGGACATGTCACAAGGAACTATCCATCCTAAAAGGAAAATTGGTTAACCAAAAAATTAACCCTAAATCCTCAAACCCTAACCCAAGGGTGAGTCATGAAGTTGAAAAAAATAATGGTCTAGTTGTTTTAGATTTTAAGGATTTTTCAGGTTGTAATAACCCTAACATTAATCTGAACAATGTTGTTAAAGAGGACAAAAATGATGCATTGGATACCTCTACAGAAGGAGTCGACTTATACCATGAGAAAAAATGTAGTGGAAAAATATAATTTGCTAACACAAGAAACTCATCTGAAGATCTCAAAAATGGAGATAAAGATCTCCCCTCAAATCTTGATTCCCCTTTGGAATCTCCAAGAATAAAATCGACAAATGTACCAATTTGTATACAAGGGCACCAAAAAAATGTTCAAGAACCGGTCTTAGATAAAATTAAACAAAGGATTGTGGAAAACAATAAGATAATAGACTCCTTTGGTAAGGGAGAACTCCAAAAGGAAATTGGTTTGGAAGAAAAAGTAAAATATACAAAAATTGTTTCAGGAAAAACTATAGATGAATCTAGCATTGATAATAACATAAGAATATCCTCTCTGCAGAAAAATAGATTTGGAACAAAAAGAACTCTAGTAATAGATGAAATATCTATAATTAATATAGATAGACTACCTAAACCTTGCCTTCAAATGATGGTACTACCTACAAATATATATGGGAAAAAAGAAGATCCTAAGGTTAACTCTAGGCAAAGATCATCAATTAATAGAAAATCCTCGAATAAAAGAAAATTGGTCTGATTTGGAAGCTAATAGGTGCAATGAAGAGGAATGTAGTAGCTATGAGTTTTCATTATCTAACACTAGTCCAAATCAAAAGGTTTTAATTGAGCATGGAATAGTATTAGACAAAAAAGCCTAATTAGCCCCATATGAATGAAAAATAGCCCTTGCTCTAAGAGGCTCCAAATGGTGGTTTTGTACTCATTCCTTTTGATAATGTGAAAGACCAGAGGATGTCCCTAGAGGATAAGAGGTTTCATCCCCTAATCCAAAGAGGTGACCCAAAGGAAGCTATTAACCCATTTGTAGATGCAAAATGGATCAAAAATAAAATGAAAAGAAAGAGACAGTCTAGGAAACTTGAAAGAGATCCATACCCAAAAATAAAAGGTAAAAATAAATATGAATGAATACCTAAAAGATTTGATAGCTTTAGGAATAATAAAGAGGAAACTCAAAACATGGGGGTTGATGTTTTTTAACTGCTCAAGTTGGAATGCCAGGGGGCTTGAATCCCCTAACAAAAAATGCATAGTTAGAAGATATTTAAATTTGGAGAAAAGCAAAGATGTTGTCCTCCTCCAATAGGTAAAAGTAGTCAAATTCACATTAGAAAATAATCTCATATTTTTATGGAAAGATGCATCCCAATTTTATACAAACCATCAAAGGAGGTGTTACAACTATTTTAGTCAATAGATGGTCTAGGTTTGTAACTAATTTTGGTATTTCTCTCTGTAACATGGCAGTATGGATAATCATAGAAAAAGACAATAGAAGATTTGGAATCTTCTCTAAATATGCCTCTAATGACTACAAATAAAGAATAGAACTGTAGAAATGGATGTGTGAACTATACAACATTCCCTAGATTGTAGGGGTGATTTTAATATGGTCGAAAGCAAACATGACAAAATTGGAGGTTTAGATTTAGACTAGAAAGGTAATGAAAAATATTTTAGGGAAAAAAATTAAAACTAAGTCGAAATTATATGATCCCCAGAAGGAGTATGTTTGATGCCTAAAAATTCCAAGCAACAGCATTATGGGAAACTCAATTAATGGGGGGACCAATTGCGCTAAACTGAGTGACCTCCAGGTTTTTAAATAAGTCGACTTCTTTTGTATTTGGGGGGTTTGGAATGGGAAAAGGAAGCAGATATATAAAATAAATATCTAACCTAAGGCAATGCACCAAGATGTAGGTGTGGGCATGGTAAATCTTCCTTTCAGATGGGATTTAAGGGCTCGTTCAACAATCTGCATGTCCTGAAATAACAAATTACATAGATGAAAAGCCTAAGAAGTTTATCAAATAACATAAAATAACTTCCATACACATTTACTGAAAAGAAGAGTCTAAGACATGGTCTTAATCAACAAACTTATATTGAAATTATAGAAGTTCTACAAATAAACTACTTTGTACAATAACAACATAGTATAATGTTTTGTCAATTAGCTAAGAAACAAAAGGGCTGAACAACAAGGGCACAATCTGTTAATCTTAATACAATAATCCAAAAACAATACAAAGGCCTAGTGTCTTTTCACAAATTTTCTATATATATCTTGAATTCATAACCCCTTTTCAGAGAGCTAAAGCAGTATATATAGAGAAGTATTCCACCACCTGGGAGTCAGTAACATAAAAGATTCCCTAACACTAGCAATGATGTCCGTCACAATGATTTCCCATGGCCATTGCAATAGAAAAGACTCTGAAACATAGAATGCAGTCACCTTCAAACTAGATGCATCCCCCTGCGAATGATGATTGTGGTCCTAATGTGGAAGCGACAAAATTCTTGTGCAGACACATGTCGCTCGCCCACAGAGTTGGTTAGGACACGTGGAAATAGGATAGGGTGTGTCGCTCATTCCTCCCTTCATTATGATGAAACTCCCCACGAAGAAGACATGTGGAGAATCCTCGTCCCAAGCATTGACTATGGGGTCTGCAAAAAAGTGCTCGCAAAATGATGCTACATAGCACGTGGGCGAAGCTCGACAGAGAAGCAAAGGGGAGCAGGCTCTCAAAGGCCCGCGTTACTGACATGTGGAGGCATGGTAGGGCTCGATAAAGAAGCAAGGGAGGAAACCTTTACAAAGAGCACACGGTGGACACATGGAGCAAGCAGGAAAAATTATTCAAAAGGGGGCCGGAGATATATAAGCATATGAGGCACGGGCCAGGGCTAAGCAAAACAATGTTACCAACCTAAAGGGAGCTCAAGGGATTTTCAATCCATAGCTTTTCGTGACTACCAAGGGCATTTCGCCTGCAGAATGGGAACCCAAAATTTCTAGTTCGAGGACCAGAGCCTTATCCATTGGGAAATGGAGTTAGAGCTTTGAGATCGCGGCCTCCAAAGGTAACAAGTTGGTCTCGGATGGTATTGATATGGCGTGCAGATTCCCTTGCACCTCATGCAGATCAATCACTTCTTTGAAGGGAAGCTTCATGGATATCCTGGTCCTAGACTCGAGCTGAAAGAGTAGTCACACTATCTAATGGGTGATGCCTTCAATGTCCTCAACAGTAGGGGGTTGACTGAAATTCTGAAAGGAAAATAAATCATTTTTCTTCTCCTCGATTATTGTTGTGATATGCTCTGTCATAGCCACCAAATCATTAGAGAGAAACGGGGACGACAAGCCCATCTGAGTCAGTTGGGAGAACTTCGTCCATATATTGTTCATAGTTTGGCCCAGTGTTTCCAAGCAATTGCTGGTATGAAGGATGGCCACGTGGCAATGAATGAATTATTTTTCCTTCTTGGAAACTAACCTCCAGTCCTCAATCCCTATGTTTACCAGGTCTTCATTCATCACTATGTATAGCTTGTTTAGTAACTTCTTCACCTCGGTCACCTTCTCTGCAATGAACTATGGGAACTATTCAATTGTTCCACGAACCTCTCTGCTCAAACTTTCCGCTTCCACCATGAATTGAAGTGTTGGCTGAAGAGTCAGACATAAAGTCTTGACTTTTTCCCAGTAGGAGATATATAGTTGTCGGACAATTGAAAGGAGATTTGAATGAGTAGTAAGGGGTTGGGGAGGACTCTTCAAAGCATCAATTTCCATCTCCTTCGACCCGACATCTTGCTTCAGCTCCTCAATTCTTTTGTCTACAATAGAGAGTCATCCTTGCAGATTTCCCAACTCGACAAACAATTATTCCTTAGCCTGGCTTTTGGTTGTGGATTCCTTTTCCAGGGAAAGCTTTACTTCCTGGATCTCCTTTTCAAATTGAGCTTGTTTGTTCTAGAGCTCCTGATCCTTACGCTACATTTCCTACTCCAATTGAATCTATTGCTACCAAAGCTCTTTGGTTTTCTATTGCATTTCTCCCTTTGCCCGAGCCAATCGGTCTTGTAATTCCTGGTTTTTCTGTTGCAGTTCAACGACTAGGTTGGGATCCATGGATTGGAACTTTGCAAGTTTCATCTGGAGTTTGATACTTTTTTACTATGCTTGTTGAGATATTCGTGTAATTTTGACTTCCCTTTCCTTTTCTTTCTTCAGTAGGACCTCCCTCCTCTCCTTGACATTCTTGAGCTCATCTTCCTTCTTCTTTAGTTTGCAACTATGCTTGAGAAAGTCAGTAGTCACCACTCATTGGGTTTCCTCCATCAGCTCAAATTTGTCCCATGGTTGGGCTGCATACAAATCAATCCCTACAGCATGAATCAGATGCATGGTTGTGAAATGCAACGGTTGCTGAACTTCATTGAAAAGGGTTTGCACGCATCCGGCTTTGCAGCATCTTTGTCTTTTCTCTTATGGACCCTGAGAGCTCATGCTGCTTTCATTTTTTCGCCCTCTAACATAAATTTTTTTGGTGATTTAATCAATTTTCTAGTGAAGGGCGCACCGGGAGGAAGAGAAAAAGGGAAAGAGAGAGTAGTGGTCCCAGTTGATGTCTTTTTTGGCAGAGAGACAGTTAATGGGGAGAACAAGGGAATGTTATACCAAGGCCCAGTTGGGGAAGTGACAGAAGGACTCATGGGGAGTGGTGGTAGTAGCGAAGATGCAACTGATTCCACCTATTGGGAAAGCTAATTCAGAGCCAACCTAGTGGGAGTAAAAGGGGTGGTAATGGAAAATCTAGACTGAGCTGCAACAAAAGGTAGGACAGACTGCAAGGGAGTAAAAGTTGCATGTCTGATTTGGGAGAATTGAGAGAAACCTCTCGTGACAATGGAAGCAAAAGAAGAAAAAGAAAGGTTGATACTCGAAATAATAGGAGGCACAGATACAACAAAGGTATCAAGAGTAACCAAAGATTTTCTAGTGAGAAAAGGGGGAGAGAAAGATACCTAAGGCATGGAGGACTCTGATCCCTGGCTCATTGTAGGCTCCTGCGAGCCTTCTCCAGAAGTTGCATCTGTGAACGACCTCTTATTGGGTGGGGAATTGTCCACCTCTATGACCTCCAAAGGTTGCTAGGATACCCTATGTCTTTTTGTAGTCCATGTGTGTGGTAGTGAGGCCTCCGGTCATGACACAGTCACCCACACTCTCAGTGAAGTCTTGTCTGACTGCTCTATCACTTTTCTAGTTTTCTACGCTTGGGCCTGTTTCACCTCCTTTCCCTTCTCTGTATATGTCTTAGCCTCCTCTGGATCTATATCCTCATCATTACTTGCATCAGTATCAGCATGCCCTCTATTCCATAGAGTATTGAATCTTTCATCCTTGTTTGCCTCTTGGAATGAGGCATCAAGGCATTTGGTCTCCTGACAATAAATCTAGAAGGCTACAATTTTTTTCTCACTCCACTACCAATGCTTGACCAATTGATTGCAAAGGGTGGCCCCCATTTGGCGCTTCTCATTAGGCTTTAGCAAAGGAAAATAGAAAGAGATTCATAATGACCTCTTATCTTTAGTAAGAATATAGGACAGGTCCACAAATAGGTCATCCTGTTCTAACTGTGGATTCTGTTGAGCTTCCCAGTAAGGCCGGAAGTTGTGAGTCACCTTAACATTCAAGTCCACTAAGTCATTTTCGGGGTTATATTGCCACTTGTCACAAATTAATACCAGCCCCAAAGGAGCCAGCTTTGCTTCTAGCAGACCATGTGTCTACTTCTTTGCCATCATCACCGTTTTAAAACTCAAAGGGCAGAAGAAAAAACCTTTCTTATTCTTCCCCCCGCAAAAGTTCTTGTCGATAATCGACAATTGTTGAAACACCTTGAGGGCCAACACCCTGTCTGTAATGAATGCCAGGAGTCAGAATGGCTCCTCGATAAAGCCATGCTGCCTAACAAATGTCAAATCCTCCTTGAGAAACCAATCACAAGGAGGACAAAAATTCTGCATCCACCCTGTTTGATCGGCGGAAAGCCAATAAAGCTTGCCATCTTCACTAAAATCTTACAAAATCAGAGTAAAGAAGCACTCCAAAAATGTATAGTAATCATAAGTTGCAGAAAGGAGGGGAGTCAACATAGAAACTGGCCTTCCTACTCCATGTTCATCAAAAATAGCCAAGCCCATATGTTTTCTAAAGAAGTCAGGGTTCTGGTGTTGGTGCAAAAACATATGAGCGAGGAGACAAGAAAACCTGAATTTATGTTGTGTTGTATTCTTTGATCTGGCTTAGCATTTCCTAGACGATGACTTCCACAAAGTCATGTACCAGAATAAAGAATGTTGTTTCCTCAACTGAAAACCTAGACCTAGTTGAAACTCTTCTACGTACTTGTCGCCCTTCATGCCACAAACAAAAGCCATCATAGAGAAAGCTTCCTGCAAGTCTGAGCTAAAAGCGATGTGTGCAATGGGAATCTGTGGTGGCTTTGCAAAATATTCTCTAGGCCTTTTGGTTTCTTTCTTATAGAAGTCTAGAGTGAGGTCTCTGGTCCTCCAGAACTCTTCTGCTTTCTTTGGAGTGAACGTCTCCATCTTTTCTACTCTATAGCCCCTTTCTGGTGGGGATGCATAGCATATCCCTGATAGCCTCCATGCTAATCACAACCCTCAGTTCTCGGCCTTCGAAGGCATCGGTATCTAGGTTAAAACGTTGCATGCACTCATGAACTAGTTCCGGGCAGTAATGCACAAAAGGAACCATATACTGTGGGAGACTGTTGAAGCATAGCTTGTATGCCAAAGTCTATTGGCTAGTGGACTATTTCATTCTCTCACAAGCTGCTTCCCTAAGACTCCTAGGGTTGGTTTTAAGGATAGGGTCAGTTTTTAGGGTTTGGTCCCTATGATATTTCTTGTTCATGACCCGCTTGCGGACCCACTTCGGCTTCTTTGGTATCCCAGGAAAAGCGTATGAAATATTATCAATAATATTAGTCACTAGTGTTGCATGCATGGCATCAAATAAGCTTTGGGTCACTTCTCCTCATGCTTCCATCTAAAGATTCTAGGCCTTTTAAGGAACTTGTAGACCTTGGCAACATTCAAACTCTCTACAATTCACTTGGGTTCTTCAGTGAATTCCACACTCAAAGCTCTTAACAATGAACAACGTACTCAAGAAGCTTTTCACAGTGATGTTCTTTCATATGCAACACTTAGTCTTTTCTTCAACTTGGAGTTCCAAACAATGATTACCCTTTGCAATAAATTTGGCATGTACCGCCAGCTCTCTTGTTCATGCAAAATGATTTTTTTTCCTTTTCGAAGAGACATCAATTCATAATGGTGATTAGTCATTATGTCCTACGGCGCGATTTCCTAAGAAATTGAGCCGACGATTAAAGGCATACAAAACCTTTCACATGCTTTGCAATTAATAACCTAAAAAGAATGATTAGGCCCAAAGCATAATGAGTACTCAAAAATATTTGAGTTCATCCTTGGAGAAATAAAAATGTGCACAACGTGACACATTAGCACTTGATTGTGCAAACAATCACTTGGGACTGCCACCGGTTTTAACTAATTAATTACTTCTTAATTTCACATGCAACAATTCATACACAACAAACGCAACTGGGTGGGATTCTCAAGTTTTCTCTTGGTGGGAATTTTGAGTTGGCTCTTGATGGTATTTTAGAGTTAATACCCAACCAACATCATGCTTATCGCATGCATGTATCTCAACTATTTCTATAAATAGACCCTAAGACAATAGCAGAATTGCACTTGGTAATTGGGAAAAATTGGCATTTGGTAGTTGGGTAGAGATAGGTGCAATGAATACTCCAATTAGGTTCACCAACAATAAGTCACAGGCAACATTTCTAGGTGAAATTTTTAGCAGGTGTTTGAAACGTATGATGAAGAATAAGCATTCTTTGGCGATCATAGAAATGAAGTGAATACTGTGGAGGGATTGCATAGAATATGAGGAAAAGTGTAGGGTTAATACTGACATTTGCTTCCATTCTATTGCCTCTTTGCTTGATATACAGGTACCCAAGCCAATGATCATGTGACTCACATTGGAAATCTTCCTAAAGCGCTAGCTTGGTGGCTTTTGGAGAAGTTGCGGCAAATGCGGTGTATGGCCTTGGTCTTCCCACGATGAGTGACCTCCGCAGACACATTGACGAAGATGCAGTGGTGCCATTCCTGAGCAGATTCCACATTCAGACGCTTGAAGAGCACCACTAGAGGGTTACTCATGCCTTCCACTTCCTGCTATGCTACTACAACATGGTGTTGTTATATGGCGTGGAGTGGTACACTGATTTCAAAAACCTAGTGTATCCTCTGCCACTTGCCATTGTTGTTGTTGATGCTCCTACTGCTATTAATGATCATGTTGTTGATGAAATTGTTCCTGATGCTGCTAATAATGTTGATGCTTCTGCTTGAAAAATGAACTCCCTTTTCTCATTTTTGTATATATTCCCTAAAAGGCTTTTAATACATGCTCAAAAAATTACATAGTATATATAATCGAAAACTATGGCCTGGGAGCCATTTTGGAATTTAATATCAAAGTATATAATACCATATAATGAATACACAACCTTTTAATCATTTTTTTGTCTCTTTTTCTTTCTTTGTTTCTTGCATTATGAGTTCCTTTATCTACTTCATTATGGGTTTCATTTTTAACTTCTGCATTATGGGTTTGTTTTGAAAGACCAACCGAACAAAAAAAAACACAAAGGAAATTTACATAATTACATATCTACATTGGAAAAATGATTAATGAAGCTTATTTGAACAATTTGAGGTGAATTTCATTAACTGGAATTCCCAATGCTTCTTTTTCCATATTTTCTAGTTCAAATGTGTTATGTTGCTTGCATTGAATAATGTGAAATGGACCTTCCCATAGGCTATCAAAATTTTCATGTAGGCTAGGCTTTGCGGCCCTTTCATTGAATTTTAGCACTAGGTCCCCGCATTTAAGACCCTAGTCAGAGGTCTTCTTGTCAAACCACCTTTTAACCACCTGTTGGTGGTTATTCATGGTTGTCAGGTTTTTTTCTCTTTTTTCCCACACCTCCAACAACTCAACCAACTAAACCTCCATGGCTCCATTATGTTCCACCTCTAGAGACTTGAGCAATTGTAACACGGGAATTTCCATGGAGACGGGCAATAGCGCTTCCTTCTCGTATACCAATTCGTATGGTGAAGTCTTAAGGACTTGCTTAGGAGTTATCTGGTTTGCCCAGAGGTTCTTATGCCACTACTTTTGATGTTGCGACCCAATTATTTTAATGAGTCAGACTAAATTTTTATTTGTCGACTTGGCTAGGCCATTTCCCTACGGGTAGTAGTTTGAAGATGTTTTTAAGAATATGCCATGACTGAATGTAAATTTACATACCTTTGGGCCCAGGAAAGCCTTACCATTGTCAGAGATTATGGTCTTTGGTAGACCGAATCTTGTTACCAATTCCTCAAGAAAGTTCACAATCTTCACCTCCATCACATTGTTCAAGGGCATGGCCTTAGTCCATCTGGTAAAGTATTTTGTGGTTGTGAGGATCCATTTGTGTCCAACACTGGAGGTGGGATTCATCATCTTGATAAAATCAAGGCCCCATTGTGCAAAGGGTTCTTTGGTAACTATTGGATTTAGGGGCATTGTTGAGTTCTTCCTTCTCCAGTGAATAATTGGCATTCCTTGCAAGCCTTAACCAAAGAGTGTGAGTCATTAAATAGTGTAGGCCAAAAATATCTAGCACACATAATTTTGATGGTGGCGGTCTTTACAAAGAAGTTTCCAGTAACGGGACTGCTGTGGAATATGTCTAAAATTTTCTTTGCTTGCTCTGTGGTGACGCCCTATAGGAGAATGCCATTGAAGTTCCTTTTGAATATGACACCTTCGATGAGCATGTATGCGCTATTCTACAATCTATAGAATCTCCTCTTCTGAGAAGGGAGGCCCGTCGGATATTTCCCAGTCTACATGAATCTCATCCAGTCCACCAACCAATAGCCTTTAGACTCATATTCATTCATTAGAACAAGCTCGGGTTGTTCCTCCTCAGCTGGATGTTCTTGATCATGCGCCAAATACTCATACAGTCCTCTCCCTCAAATGATCTTTGTGGGTCTAAGCTCAATGTCATATTTGAGGATCTTAGTAATCATGTCGGCCCTTTTCTTTGTGTTTTCTCCTTCTATAATGTATTCGTGCACACTAGAATGTGTGATGTATACTATCACCTTGTTGCAAGATATGAGGTGTCAAAAATTCTTGAGCCCCTTAACAATGGTGAATGTTTGTCTTTCAACAAAGTTATAATTTGTTTCATAATCCTTTAAGGTATGGGAGTGAAATTCTATTAGATGTTCTCCCTTTCCTTCATCATCCTTCTGGGTCAAAATAGTAGCGATGCTAGATTTTCTACTGAACACATACATTATGAATTCCTTTGATAGGTCTAGATTTACCAGCACAAGAGCTGAAGAAATAGCATCCTTAAGCTTCTCAAAGGCTTCTTTGGCCTCTTTTTTCCATTTGAACAATTGATCCTTCTTGAGCATCAGGGTAATAGGTTTTATTAGTCCTACAAAATCAAAAATGAATTTTCTCACAAAATTTACCTTTCCCAGAAAGGACTGAACTCCCTTCTTGTTGACTAGTAGGGGAAGCTTTTTGATTGCCTTCACCCACTTTAGGTCAATTGCAATTCTATCTTTGGACACCATGTGCCACAATAATTTTCCTTGTGAAACTCTGAAGACACATTTTTTTGGGTTCAGGGATACCCCGAACTCCTGACATCTTTTAAAAACCATTTCTAGATGGTCAAAATGACATCTTTAGACTTAGAGAATATAGTCAGATCATCCAAGTAGATTAAGATAATCTTGTTGATCATTTCTCTAAAAGCAATATCCATTGCCCGTTGGAAGGTAGCTCCTACATTTGAGAGATCAAAGGGAATTTTCGCATAGGCAAACGTTCCCCACTTGGTAGTGAATGTTTTCTTGTGTCGGTCTTCCTCTTTTACTCGGATCTGGTTGTAACCAGAGAAGTTGTCTAGCCGAGAAAACATTTCCAAGCTAGCCATTGTTTGCAAGATAGATTCAATGGAGGGCAACAGGTAATGATCCTTCAAGGATTCCTTGTTCAGGTCCCGAAAATCCACACATAGGCGGATGTCTCCATTCTTTTTTCAGACAGGAACCAAGTTGGACACCCATGTGTTGTGCTTGATCAGGAAGATGATTCAGGACTGAATTAGCTTTGTCAACTCCTAGGCCATCAGTGTCTCAATCTTCAGATTTACTGGTCTTTGCTTCTGGTGGACAGGTTTTACTCCTTTCGTTAGTTCTATAGTATGTTGAATGATTTCGGGATCATATCCCTTGAGGTCATCATATGACCAGGCCACTACTCCATATTTTTCACAAAATTGAATGAACCTTTCTTTATTGTGTTGTGGGACATCTTTTTCGACCTTGAGCTTCCTCTTGTCCCCAACCTAAAGGTCAACATAGTTGCTTTTGTCTGCTACAAACTTCCTCTTGTCATTCCTTGCATCATCACAAACAAATAGTTTTTAAGAGTGACCAATCCTTTAGGAAGCTTGTTGGTCCTCAACTAAATAATTTTCCCTTCATAGGCCTCGGCAATTTTTAGTTGGAACTTTGCTAAGTGAACCCCCTTGACTACTGGATGAATGAGGTGATGTGTTCATCACTTTCGAACACTTGCCAGCTCTGATCATTATCTGGGCTTGTCTATCGGACAATTACTCGTACAAAGTGTATGTTATTAATTAGGTCGGGAACAAGATCAAATTGAGATTTGATTGTTGCCATGCAGTCTGCATCTATATTTTGCTCTTTGGGCACTGTCTAGATATTGAAGGCTTTGAAGCTTTCAATCAGGTCCCAAACTCTATGTCTATTAGATCTCATATGGACATTCTTGGCAGAAAAGAGGCCCCGGACTTGATTGACCACTAGCTCAGAGTCTCCTCACATCATTATTTGTTTAACACCCATCTGTTCCACAAGACTCAGACCTTGCACCAGGCCTTCATATTCAGCTTCATTGTTTGAATAGGCGAACTGAAAGCGGAAATACTTGAGGGTCTTTTCATTGGATGGGGATGCCAACATATCCCAACCCCTGCAGCAACTTTACATCTCACTCCAGCGAAATGCAATGTCCATAGCTCTGAGGCTTGACCGCTCTCGGAATCATTCATGACCTTTGGAATCACTTGATCTTCATCACAGATGACATAGTTTCCCAATCCGGTAGCATGATAATTGCCGAAAGGATCAGTGTCAATATATTTGCTCAAAAGGACCTCTTCCTGATCAGTCTGGTCTCTAATCACCTTCTCATCCTCTAGTAGCTTAGTACAATACATTTCCTCTTTGGTGATAGAGGTATGAGTGGCTTCAAAGTTGATCATGGCTTCATCTGCCACATGTTCTAAATGTAGAGATTCAGACACTATCTTCATTTTAGCTCCATGTTTGGTCCTAAGCATCAAGTGTGACCAATCTAAAGAAAGATATCCACCTATCTTGGAAGTGAATTCCTGGGATAAGCAAAGACCGAACATGGGGGAACGTTTATGATCATAGTATCTTGTTGGACTATGATACTGGGGCAGGAGAATAGAGTCATGGGGCGGTCCTTAATGATACCTACAGTTTCAACCTTGTTCTCATCAAGCTATATAACCCCTCTTTTTAAAGGTTCATAGCTAAGTCCTAAGGCTTCAACTATCTTCTTGGGCATGACTGTGGTGCTAGCACCAGAGTCAATCATGGAATTATGCAACAATTTCTTACCCACAATAAGAGTTAAGAAAAAGGGTTTCGGTTTTGGCTTACCTCTAACTTCGGTAAAGGTTTCCTCTATGTTGTTTGTGAGGACTTTGGTCGGAGGTGACGAATCAACGACCCTTCCCTTAAATGATTGCTTTGTTGGCTTGTTGCTTGTATCTTCGAGTAGAACCTTCTGCAATAATGACTTCTGCTTTGGAATAGCTAAGATATCCTAAAGAGACATATTAGCAGAGGATTTCTTCAATTTTTCCACCACATTAAATGGTGACAGATTCAAAGGCTTTTGTTCCTTAGCCCTCGTTATAACAATTTCCTTTCGCAGCTGAACTTATTGTGCAATTGCAGAGGTACTAGGAGTTTGGTTGGAGACACTTTTGGGCTGCAGGATAACAGGTTTGCCCATGAATCTCCTCTTAGAGTGAGTGTTGTAATCAAACTATACCTATAGGGCCTTCGATGTGGATGCATCATTTGTAAACACCGCCTCTTCTTCCATCCATGAGAAGAGTGCGTGATCTAGAGCTATATCTGTCTCTTGCTACAGGGACATTCCTTGCATTTTTGCAATGAGTACTGCATTTTCTATTTGTAGAGAGGTATATACATAACCTCCTAAATTTGACGCCATGCCATGACTACACTATTCCACCACTTTTTGTTGTAAATTTTCGCACGGGAAATTTTGAGGCATATGTGCTTCATTGTAAGGGAAGCACCAAGGATTGATGTCATCAGCGAGATTATTTTTCCCCACTGCCAGCTCTCTACTCAAGCTTGGGTGAGAATTCTACAGTAGAGTAGGTACTAGCACCATCTGATTACTTGTTTGAGTATGCAGATTTGTGCATGATCCTCCTTGAAACTGATTTTCCTAGTAGGAAGATCTTCCGCCTTGATAATTTTGGTAAGTTGGCTTCAGAGGCATGGACTGGTTCCGCTTGATGGTAGTTATTTCATTTGAAATTCTCTACAACAACTCCTTTACATCACTCATCTCATCTTTTGAAGAATTAGACATAGAAGCAACACTCTATGACACACTTGGATATGCATACATAGATTGGGGAGGAGCGGATGCACTAGTAGATGTTGTCTCCAGGTCAGGAATCGACAACTCTGCAAATATAGGCATAACGGGCTGAGGCGGTAGTTTTTTGGCATCGATCAAATTATTCTTCGCCTGAACAACAATGCTATATGCACCTTGCAACGTGTTCCCACCAAGGGACTAGATCATCATTCAAATGTTGGCATTGAGAGACTTCAGTTAGAATATGAATGCCAAATCTATAGGTGGACTGATTGCAGGCTAAATCATTTGCTAAGTCATGTGAAAACGAGCATTAAAGTCAGTCATGGCCTCTTGAGGGGCCCACTTTATGGTCTCTAGTTGAAGATATAGTGAAGACCGATCTCCATTATTTGAAAATCTCTCATAGAAAGGTTCTCTGAACTGATCCCAGGTACCGATAGTATTGGCTTCCAAAGTGCAATACCAATTTAGTACTCTATCTTTGAAAGAGGCTATGAACAACCTTAGCGCGAAATTTTGGTTGATAACACCATGCACCAAACACACATCTACCACATCTTGTAGGTGTTCAGATGGTGTTTTTGAGCCTTCCCTAGTGAATTTTGGTATAAATTTTAAAGCAAAGGCTGGGATAGGGGCCCAAATAACAAGTACTAATGGTGCTATTAGAGGACTTCCGGCATCCCATGCCACATAATTTCTATTAGCAATTGGAAACATGGTTGATGGAGGGATCAGAACGTTCACTGGATGAGTTCTTGTTCGTACTATTACTAGTAGTGGAACTAGTAGGCTAGGGTTATTCATTGTTTGGGATCTAGTGATAAGCCTATGGCTCATACACCCACTTTAGATTTAGATACATTTAAACAGTTCCACCGGGCATGCCAAAAAAAGAAATTGTTGATGCCTAAAAATTCTAAGCAACATCCTTATGGGAAACTCAGTTAATGGGGGGACCAATTGCATTAGACTGAGTGACCTCCAAGTTTTTAAAGAAGAAAACTTCTTCTATATTTGGGGGGTTTGGAATGGGAAAAGGAAGTAGATATATAAAATAAAGATCTAACCTAATGTGATGCACCAAGATGTAGGTGTGGGCATGGTAAATCTTCCTTTCAGATGGGATTTAAGGTCTCGTTCAATCTGCATGTCTTGAAATAACAGATAACATAGATGAAAAGCCTAAAAAGTTTATCAAATAACATAAAATAACTTCCATACATTTACTAAAAAGAAGAGTCTAAGACATGGTTTAAATCAACAAACTTATATTGAAATTATAGAAGATCTATAAATAAACTACTCAGTACAATAACAACACAGTATAATGTTTTGTTAATTAGCTAAGAAACAGAAAGGCCAAACAACAAGGGTACAATCTGTTAATCTTAATACAATAATCTAAAAATAATACAAAGGCTTGGTGTCTTTTCACAAATTTTTTGTATATATCTCAAACTCAGAACCCCTTTTTGGAGAGTTGAAGCAGTATATATAGAGAAGTATTTCACCGCCTGGGAGCCAGTAACAAAAAAGATTCCCTGGCACTAGCAATGATGTATGTCACAATGATTTTCCATGGTCGTTGCAACATAAAAGATTATGAAACATAAAATGCAGTTGCCTTCGAACTAGATGCATCCCACTATGAATGATGACTGTGGTCCCAACGTGGAAGTAGCAAAATTCCCATGCAGACATGTGGTGCTCGCCCACAGAGTTGGTTAGGACACGTGGCGATAGGATGAGGCTTGTCACTCATTCCTCCCTTCATTATGATGAAACACCCCGCGGAGAAGACATGTGGAGAAGTCCACATCCCAAGCATTGATTGTGAGGTCTGGTAAAAAGTGCTCACAGAATGATGCTACATGGCACACAGGTGGAGCTTGGCAGAGAAGCAAAGGGGAGCAGGCTCTCAAAGGCCTAAGTTGCTAACACGTGGAGGCACAGCAAGGCTCAATAAAGAAGCAAGGGAGGAAACATTTGCAAAGAGCACACACCAGACACATGGAGCAAGTGGGAAAAATTCTTCAAAAGGGAGCCGGAGATATATAAGCATATGAGGCACAAGCCAGGGCTAAGTAAAACAATGTTACTAAGCCAAAGGGAGCTCAAGGGATTTTCAATCCATAGGGTAAAAATGACTCTAAAACCTTATGGTATACCTAGTGTAATGCACAAAAAGGTAACAAAAAGAATTTATTGTAGACTAGACATATTATACCCAAATAGAGATTACTTCTTTTTTTATACAATAGAGAAAGAATCAAGAGTAAAGGTGTACCCTTGTACTCTATCTGATCACCACCCTATTAATTCTAGAATAATAGTAGTTAATCAAGGTCATAGAGAGATTAGAAAAGAAAATAAATTCTTGTTAAATACAAACCTACTAAGGGATGAGGATTGTAATGTTGTCATTTATACCTTTACATAAATTAACAAATCGATGCTAAAAAGCTTGACCTTGATTGAAAAATAGAATAAAAATGTTAAAGGTTGGGCTATTCTTTTCCACACTATAGGGGGGAAAAATATGATTGTAGAAAAATTGAAAACACTCTCCAAGAAAAGTTATTCAGTCTAGAATGCAAACTACAAATCAACCCAACAAAGGAAGAGCTAAATGAAGAACTAATTAAAAGTAAAAATGCATTGAGAAATCTCCAATTAAGAAAAATCCAGGGATTAAAGAAAAGAGCAAAGTTAAATTGGTTAAACAATGGGGATAAAGGAGCAAAAAAATTCTTCATATTCATAAAAGAAAAAGTAGAGTGCCTTTGGGAAGGAGATAAATTGGTATCTAATACAAAGGAAGTACAAAACTAATTATTTCTTTTTTACAAAAATATTTTCACCTCTAAAGAGAATGGACCCCAATCTCATAAAGCTAGGGATTTTTGTAAGAAGTTGATTCCAAAAATGATTTTAGAAAACATTGTAGAAAAACTTAAGAAAGGGATTATTAAGGAAGAATTACACAAACCATCCAGATCTTTAGTCTTGATAAATCCCCGAGTGTTAATGGCCTACCTATTGAGTTCTATAAGAAAAATATAAATTGGATTAGTGAAGACTTGTTTCAAGTTTACAATGAAGTAATAAGTAAGGGTTCTTTAGGTAAAGAGATAAACAAAGGAATAATTAAACATTCTCAAAGAAGGGGATAAGACTTTAATTAAAAATTGGAGACCAATTACATTACTAAATGTATAATATAAGATTTTAGCAAATATTTTGGCTTTGAGATTAAGGGACATTCTACCCTCACTCATTAGTTACACCCAAACTGGTTTTCTTAACAGAAGGTATATATTAGAGAACTTGATAACAAGTTGGGAAGCTATTGAGTGGGCAATATGTTCCAACCAAAATATTGGAATGTTCCCACTAGATTTTGAGAAGGCTTATGATAGAATTGAATGGCCTTTTCTCTTGATGGATTTGGATGAATTTTGGTTCCCAAAGGAGTTTTTCAAAATGGTGGATACACTATTACATGATGCAAATACCCAAGTAGATGTAAATGAGATGTTGAAAAAAAAAATTTCTCTACATGGATCGATAAGGAAAGGGTGCCCCATCGCCCCGACCTTATTTGTAATTGCCTCTAAAGCCATGTTTTACCTATTAAGAGATTCCATAATTAGTCCCAAAGTAAGGGGATTAAATTTTCCCAATGATAGTGAATTGTTAAATACCCTCTTTGCCGATGACACAACCCTCTTTGTTAATCTTGATAAAGAAAACCTATATTTTTTAATGCAAAAGTTGAATATGTTTTGTGATGCATGTTGTCAAAGAAGTGTGCACCCTTGTTGAGTTGATAGAAACACTTAGACACCTCATGAAACATGGGATCATCTCCCTGAATGTGGGATTAGATCATGGAGATCAACCTCCAAAAAAGACTGGTTCCCATGGAACTTCACCTAATCTAACCTATGCTACTATTGCTTGCTGAGAAAAGAGAGAAGGAAAACATGAAATGAAACCTAAACTCTAATTAGGAGATGCATCAAATGATTATTTTCAAACCTACACTGCTATTTGGACTCACAATATGACCAAATGAACAAGTTGTTTCATGCACAACTCGGGTTTCTACACACTTATACATTAGTATTTCATAGGAAAGATGATTTTTTTTCAATTCTAAAAGGAAAAAAAACTATCTTCACAATTAGAAGTTTCCAAAAACTATTTATCATAACCTATGACCTACATAAGGAATGAATATCTCTACAAAACGGTATAGAAATAATGGGACATACATCAAGGATTCATATCAAATCACAAAAAAAATGTCAATCATTCATACTTGCACACAAAATATAGATTGGAGAAGGAAAAATACTTGTCTTTTTGTTGATCAAAAGAAGTGTTACATAGTTGTGTACAAGTCTAAAAGTGGAGTTACAAAGCTACTCTAGCTTGAAAGAACTATGAAAACTAGTTACAATGCAAAACTAGAGAGTAAGAACTAGCTAAAAACTTCCCCTAGGCTTGCCTTATATGTTGCTCAATAGTTACTAAATAATAGGAACATGTGTTGAGGAAAGTGTTGTGGTATGTGGTGATTGATCATGCTATACTGTACACCCGACATGTATCCTTTTTGGGGTCCGGGGCCGACCGATCCCCGAGCATAGGTTTGGGGGTGGTAGCCCCCAAGAAAAAAAATTCCCATTCTTTTCGCATTGTCACCGAAAAAAGAAAAAATCACCAAAAAGGGAAAAAATCGACTTTGTAAAACCCTAATTCTCGAAGCTTCTAAAAAGCTTGTTATAAGCGGTTTGGATGAGGGTTGCAGTATGGCACTATTAGAAAGATTGTAATATGTTTTACACTGGATAATAAAATCATTGGATGGTTGTGGATTTGTGGATGTAGCCCGGATTGGGTGAACCACGTTAAATTCTTTGTGTTGTCTTATTTCTGCTAAAATTTTCTGTGTTTTATTTCTCTGTTTTATTGATCAAATTGGCATTTAACTGTTAGCTATCTATTTTCTAACCCTAAAAAGTGGTATCAGAGTGGGTTGTGTTTGATTATCATCTACAGGAAAGTCTCACGGTTGAGTGGGAGTATCACGGTTAAGTGGTAGCAATGGAGGATGAGGGTAAATTGAAGGTAGATAAATTCAATGGGCAGAACTATCAGTTATGGAAGATGCAGATGGAGGATTATCTCTATCAGAAGGATTTATGGAGGCCATTGGAAGGAACAACCAAGAAACTAGCAACAATGAGTGATGAGGAATGGAATCTTCTGGATAGAAAGGCACTGGGAGCCATTCGTTTATCTCTGGCACAATCGGTGGCATTCAATATTACAACAACAAAGACAACTCAAGAGTTGATGGAAACCTTGGAAAAGTTATATGAAAATACTTCCACTTCGAATAAAATATTTCTTATGAAGTGTTTATTTAATATGAAAAAGGTAGAAAGTGGGTCAGTTGTTGATCATTTAAATGAGTTCAATACGGTTACCAGTCAATTAACTTATGTAAATGTAAACTTTGATGAAGAATTTAGGGCTCTTTTGATTCTGTGTTCTTTGCCAAAAATCTGGAACAACTTGGTAATGGCTATTAGCAATTATGTTTCTGGTTCGAATACATTGAAATTTGATGATGTTGTTGGTGTTATTTTGAGCAAGGAAATTCGTAAGAAAAGCTCAAGTGAAACATCCACATCAAGTAGTGTTTTGAATGCATAAAGCAAGGGTAGAACAAAGGAGAGAGGAAACAATTCTGGAAGTCATGGGAAGTCATGAGGAAAATCAAAGGACAAAAGGTCCCAATCTAGAGACAAAAGGGATTGTTGGTACTGTGGCAAGCTAGGTCATTTAAAGAAAGATTGTTGGTCTCAAAAAAATTAAGGAGACAAAAAGGAAGGGAATAAAGAGGAAAATGTGGTAAGTAATAAATCTGATGAGGATGCTTTGATTCTTTCCCTTGATAATGCTGATGATTCTTGAGTGTTAGATTCAGGGGTTTCATTTCATGCCACACCCCATAGAAGTTGTTTTTTTGATTATGTCCAAGGGGATTTTGGGATGGTTTATTTGGGAGATAATGAACCCTGTCAGATTGTTGAAAAGGGAAGAATCAAGATTAAGTTGCAGAATGGGAATCATTGGCTACTACATAAGGTAAGGCACGTTCCAAAGTTAAAAAGAAATTTAATTTCAGTAGGGCAACTAGATGATGAAGGTTGTGTTGTTACATTTAGTGATAAAAATTGGAAGGTTACAAAAGGTTCCTTAGTCATAGAAAAAGGTGTGAAAATAGACACCTTATATCTTTGTATAGGTCATATTGTTCCTTCTACTTTAGCTATTGCAGATAAAAATCAATGTTGAGGAACAGTTGTTGTAGTTCAACAGGCAGTAAATCAAACAGTTGCTATGGATTCTGAATTAGCACTGTGGCATAATAGATTTGGGCATATGAGTGCAAAAGGTATGAGAGTACTTCATTCAAAGAATGTTTTACCAGGTCTAAAATGTGTTAATATGGATTTTTGTGAATGTTGTGTGTATGGAAAACAAAAGAGAATCAGTTTTCTCAAGGATGGGAAGCAAAAGAAAGATGAGAAATTGGAGCTTGTGCATATAGATGTATGGGGACCAGCTCAAGTATCTTCTCTCTTAGTATTATTTCACTTTTATTGATGATGCAACAAGGAAGGTATGGATTTATTTCCTTAGGTAAAAATCAGATGTATTTAAAACTTTTAAGAAATGGAGAAGCTTGGTTGAGAATAAGAGGTAAAAAGTTAAAATGTCTCAGATCTAATAATGTTGGTGAGTATTGTAGCAGAGAGTTTGAATATTATTGTTCCTCTAATGGTATTCATAGGCAAAAAATGGTTACAAGGACTCTCTAGGAAAATGGAGTGGTTGAGCGCATGAACAAAACAATAATGGAGCATGCACGGACTATGAGATTGCATGTTGGGTTTCCTTTAAACATGTGGGCAGAGGCTATAAACACTGTTCTTTATTTAATCAATAGAGGTCCCTAATCCTTTGGATTGTGGTATTCCAGAGGAAGCATGGATAGGTAAGGTGAGTTATTCTTTTCTCAAGACCTTCGGTTGTGAAGCATTTGCACATGTAGATTATGAAAATAGGACCAAGCTTGATGCAAAACCAAAGAAATGTATATTTGTTGGATATGGCATTGATGAATTTGGTTATAGGCTTTGGGATTTTGAAAATAAAAAAATTGTGAGAAGTAGGGATGTCATATCCAATGAGAAAGTGTTGTACCAAGACCAGTTGCAGCAACATGAGAAGAAATATAATGATTATGTAGTGCTAGATGATACACCAAATAGAAATGTTCTAGTGGTTCCTCATGCTCCACAATAACAACAACAAATACCAAAAACTCCAGTGAATGTTAGATGATCTTCAAGAATAAGTAGACCTCCAGAAAGATTTTCTCCCTCTTTGTATTATATTTTATTAACTGATGCTGGTGAACCAGAATGTTATGATGAAGCTATGCAGGTGGATACCAAGGTTCAATGGGAGCATGGAATGGAAGAAGAAATGGACTCCTTGCTGAATAATCAGACTTGAGAATTATGCAAGTTGTCTGTAGGGAAAAAGGATTTACCAAACAAATGGGTTTATAGGTTGAAAGAGGAGGATGGAGGTAAGAAAAGATTTAAATCTAGATTAGTTGTAAAGGGATTTGCACAGAAAAAGGGTATTGATTTTGATGAAATATTTTCTCTTGTTAAAATGACAAGTCTATTCTTATTATTTTAAGTATTATGGCTACTGAAGATTTTCATTTAGAACAACTTGATGTTAAAACAACCTTTCTCCATGGTGATTTGGAAGAGGAAATATATATGGAACAACCACAAGGATTTGAGGTCAAAGGTAAGGAGAAACTTGTGTGTAGATTGAAGAAAAGTCTATATGGCTTGAAGCAAGCACCTCAGCAATGGTATATTAAATTTGATAGTTTTATGGCTGAGCAAGGCTATAGTCGGTGTAATTAAGACCATTATGTTTATTTTAAGAGGTTAGATGATGATAGCTACATTATCTTATGTTTATATGTTGATGATATGCTTGTAGCGGGGTCTAACATGGATCACATAAGGGAGTTAAAACAAAATTTAGCCAATTCATTTTCTATGAAGGATTTGGGGGCAGCAAAGGAAATCCTTGATATGAAGATTACTAGAGATAGGAAAAATAGAAAATTGTTTTTATCTTAGGCTGATTATGTTGAAAAGGTGTTACAAATATTTCATATGGAGAATGCCAAAGTTGCCAGCACACCTTTGCCCAGTCATGTTAAATTGACTAAGGATATGTGTCCAAAGACACAAAAGGAGGAATAAAAAATGTCCAAGGTACCATATCCTTCAGTTGTAGGTAGTTTAATGTATGTCATGGTATGCACAAGACCAAATATTGCACATGTTGTAGGAGTTGTTAGCAGGTATATGAGTCATCTCGGTGTTGAGCATTGGAATGCAGTAAAATGGATTCTTAGGTACTTGAGAGGTACATACAATAAATATTTATGTGTTGGGGGCTTTAATACTGATTTAAAAGGCTATGTTGACTCAGATTTAGGAAGGGATATAGATACCAGGAATAGTACCATAGGTTATGTATTTACAGTTGGTGGGAAAATAGCGAGTTGGATTTCTCGGTTGCAAAAGGTGGTTACTTTATCCACCACGGAGGCAAAGTATGTTGCTGCAACAGAGGTGACAAAGGAGATGATATGGCTACAACTTTTCATGGAAGAGTTGGAAAAACAACATGCTGAAAATTACTTGTTTACAGAAAACCAGAGTGTTATACATCTTGCAAAGAATTTTGCCTTGCATTCTAAAACTAAACACATACAATTGAGATATCATTTCATTCGGTCAGTGTTAGAGGATGGACAGGTCAAGCTAGACAAGATACATATAGATGCCAATCTAGTGGATATGTTTATGAAGGCAGTGACACAGGAGAAGTTGAGCTCCTCTTCAGCTTCAGTTGGCCTTCAAGGTTGAATTCAAGTATAACAGAGCAACAATGTCCAAGGTGATTATTTCCAGTGGGAGCTGTAAGTGCAGCGGTGTCGTCCAGGATCAATCTCCAAGTGGGAGATTGTTTGGTGTGGAGCCTAATCAGTCTCCAAGTGGGAGATTATTGTGGTAACTGGTGACTGATCATGCTATACTGTACACCCGACAAGTATCCTTGTCGGGGTCCAGGGCTAGGCCAAGCCCCAAGCGGGGGTTCAGGGGTGGCAATCCCCGAGAAAAAAAAAATCTCATTTTTTTCATGTCTTCACTAAAAAAAGAAAAAATCACTGAAAATGAAAAAAAGACTTTGTATAACCCTAATTCTAGAAGCTTCTAAAAATCTTGTTATAAGCGGTTTGGATGGGGGTTGCAATATGGCATTATTAGCAAGATTGTAATATGTTTTACACTAGATAATAAAATCATTGGATGGTTGTGGTTTTGTGGATGTAGCCCGGATTGGGTGAACCACGTTAAATGTGTTGTCTTGTTTCTACTATAATTTTGTGTGTGTTTTATTTCTCTATTTTATTGATCAAATCTGCATTTAACTGGTAGATATCTACTTTCTAACCCTAACAAAAAGAAGGATAAGTCTTCACTTTAGCTGGCTGAGTCAAACTCCTTGGGCGTCCAAAATTGATATCCCTACTACTTTGATGCCCCTTAAATTGCTCCAAAAAGGTGTTTGAGTGATGAAAAAGTCTTTTTTTGACCTTATCCACCATCAAGGCTCCTTAAACAACTCCTAAATGTCGGTAAATGCTCCAAAATTGGGTAAAAAATTCCCACTATATTCTCTCAAATTGTTGGACAACTCATTCAACCTCCTCTATATATGTTTGGAAGAAGTCATAACTCACTTCCACCTCTACAACTACTCATAATTGCTCTTGGACTTATTCATAGCTGTGTATTTTTTTGTCATCTGAAACATCATGAATTTGTTGCTTTTGAAGAACATGTTCACTATTTGCCATATATTTTTGATAAAAGACATTACTTCCCTCAATAGCTTCACTTATCTTAAGATATCCAATGCTCTTATTCTTGGAAAAAACATCCAACATAAATGACAGTTTTAGAACAAATGCCTATGTTAAACTCTTCTTAATAATGACTATTCTTCATTCTATCTTTGGATGGAAACCTTTGTTTGATGGTTGTCATACATTGGTTTGAATGGTATTTGTTCTTCATATTGGAAAGTCTATACTATAAGGCTAAGCACAAAACTTTGCAAATACTATCCTCTTACATATCATGATGACTGTCCCTCCTACATGCTCTATTTTCATGCACTCAATGACTAGACCTTGTCTCTTACCACTATATTTTGTCTTAATGGATTTCTTCATACATTGATATGCATGAATTTTCTTTTCATGTCCTTTTGACTATCATATTTAAAAATGTTCATAATTTCTCTATGGTTGGTCATTTTCTTTTATTTGTTGATCTTGCACTCTACTTTCATCTACATAGTTATCATGATTTTAAGTTTGATGTATGAAGTTCAATGTCGTATCAATGGCTTCCACTATCGTGAAAGTCTATCCATTATGTCCTTTGACAATCCATTGAAATTGTCCTCTTAATGTCCATATCTTTGTGAGTATCTTGATGGTCATTTCTACCATATTTGTTATCATCAGAATTTTTCTGTTGAACATCCTTATCATTGTACTCCACTGCTTAGAGGATTGTACTCTACTACTTTATCCTTTATGAATCTAGTCCGATGGATTTCTTTCACCACTATCCTTATTCTTTTAACTATCTATGATGGTTATATAATTTGAAAACCCTGCTCTTCATCATTTTCATTAAATGAGTATGCAACATCAATATATACTTTTGCACAATTTTTCACTAGACTCTTATCTAATTCTTGAAATCACAGTGATGTTTTCATGCTATTACATTATCTCATGACTTTGAACTGGAAAAATCTCCTTGGCATGTAGGTTGATAGGTCCTCATCTATAGTCATAAAGACTGTTGACAACTCCACATTGATTGTAACATCCCACATGGTCTTCATTTCAGTTAGTAGATCACAAATCATAGTCAAAAGATTGTATCACTTCCCACAAGGTGCTCACTATAGTCATTAATCACTGAATTTCTAAAAACACTACCCCTTGTCTTTCTTGACTATAACCTTACCTTGCTCTTGGTGACTTTTCTTGGAACAAGTCTATCTTTTTCATATCTATTAGATTTGTCATTATGTGAGCTATCCTTATTCAATGAATGAGGTTTTCACCTTTTTCTTTGTCTTTGATTTATTTATCTAATCAAAACTTTTTCCTCTTATTGCAAATACTGACCTTGACATAGCTCTACCCCATCCATGAGAAGTGACTAACCATGAAGTTTGTAGAAGGGGCTATATTTCAAACCATGATAAGCTATTGATAATGAATTTTTTTTGGTGACATGGTGACTGTCATGCTTTATTGCAAATATGAGACTTTATTTATGAAAATTTGAAATGGTTGTCCTATAATCCTTTGCTAAGGACTATCCATGTCAACTATGCTCTTCATTGCTTTGAGCTCTAGGAAGATGAAAATCGTGGTCACAAATTGAATATTACAAACAATACTCACTATCAAGCATCTTATTATTAACAAGTCTGCTATTTTTTTCACTGTAACTATGTATACTGGTGAATGGATACTTATTTCATAGATCCATATGATTGTTTTCAAGATTTCAAAGACTATGCACTTTCTTGCACTTAACCTGTCACTAGCATGTATGGATCATTTCTTTACTGATCTTTGTCATCTATAGGCCTGCAAGATCCTTATAACCTATCAATAATCCTGAGTACATATGCTACCTTTACATGACTATCATGTTTTTCACTCATACAATTCAAGTAATTCCAACCTTCCTATATTAAACTTACATAACCACATGCAGATAAAAGAGAAATGTCACCGAGCAGTAGCTTTGCATATCACTTCTAATGGAATTAATAGGGTATCCTCTACCCCATGAAGTCTTTAATGACACTAGCATCTTACTTTGAAATTTTCTTCACATTTTACCATGCATCCCACCAATCTCTAAGACATTTAGGTTTGTAGGACTTAACATTTAAAAATTAGCCTTTGTCAAACTTAAAGATTCTTGTGAGTATTATGATCTGTGAGCTATCCACTTTTTGATAGCCAACATACCCAAGAGGAACACCAATTATACAAGACAAATACCTTTACATACATTCACTCATATCAATCCTTACGAGTGCATGTTCGGTATCAAAAAGATAGTTTGCTAGGATAAAAAATCCCTACTTTGGATTATCAAATTACATCTTCTATGGACTTGACTACAATATCCTGACCCACAACCTTCAAGTGAAAACATTTCTTCTAAGAAAAAAAGCTTCTCCAACTCAATAGATCTAGTTTGGGTCATTAACCTTGTTTTTCATGACATCAAAAGGGCCTATGACTAGAATTTCATGCAAAAGATCTAATTCAATGCTCAAATACTACTTAAGCTTCCTATGGTTGGTGCTTGTCATGATCTTATAGTATTCTATGATTCATGCTCAACCATATATCATACAACAAAATTGTATGATAATCATAATGATTTTAAAAAAATTATTGCAAAAGCTCATCCATCCCCTATTACAAGTAAAAATTACAAAGCAAAGAGAAAACATGGCTATTGTATTCAAACCACCAAGGCTTTGAGAATCAAATTTAACTCTCTAGTACATTACTAGCATGGTCAGTTTGAATATTTCAAACTCTGTAGATAACCCAAAATGATTATTATGGATCTTATTTCCTCTACTTTTCTAAAAAATACATATTGTCCATCCAATAGTCCAACACTCTATAAAATTGAGAACAACATAGGGTGTTTCTTTCGGTGCCATGTCTCCAATGCATCAGATAAAACTACTTCTAGATTCAACCCATAATTGGAAAGTTCCTTCTATGAACAAAATGAGACTGTGCATTGCTAGTAACCTGTCATGATCCCTATTTTATGTCACCAAACAAAATGAGTAGGACCAAAACTTTAAACCAATGGTTCCCTTGATAGTGGAACAATGGTAGACAAAACAAGAGATTATAGACAAGACAATGAGTCATGGATTTTGGTGCTAAGGAAAACTATTGATAAACAATCAATATAGCCTTAAGATATTTACAAATAACTTTCATCCATCTACCTTTGTCCATGTGCTTACTAAGATCTAATGTGCATGTTGTCCTTTAAAAACTATTTTGTAAGAATCAACTATAGTGTGTGTTCCAATATATTATAATTTTAAACATTGTTATGAACTCTTCATAGCTAATGTAGCCATCATTATTTGTATCTATTTCATGCAGAATACCACTCATCATTGTAGATTCCCTAAAAGTGTTTAGTAAACTTGGTGGTGATCACACAATTCAAAGGGGAAAACCTAATTGAATAATCCACTTAACATTGGAAAGACCTTCATTGAATTATTGACTAGGGGCAGTAAGCTTGTGATGGTGCTGGCACTATATGTGCTTTTAAAGACTGAAAACTACCTAAATCATTCTAGTAAAGACACTACACTTGTTGTAAAATCACAAGATTGCAAAATAGTAAGGAAAGTAAAGTTGTTCCTATGGCTACTAGTACCTCCAATATAAGACTGCAACTAACTATTGTTTAGAAGTAAATTTTGTAAATTGACTAAACTGTTAATCAAACCTATACTACACTCCAGATACAACAAATATAGTAATTACAGTATGATTATGAAACAAGAATTATTCATGCATTCATCAATGATTAAAACACAAAGAATATATTTAGCACAAACTACATTTATAAAGTAACAGCTAAAAACATGAATGAAATAACTAAAAATAAAAGAGTGAAGTACAGTTACATTGAGTGGCCCTTACTCAAGTAGCTATCTCCACTAATCTAAAACCAAATCTAGCTCCTTAGATCTAACACAATCATAGTAACTCAAATTCATTCATTGCACAAATCTAGAATATCACATAAGATTTTGATGAAAGATCTTATTCATGAAATCATAATTGCACAATAAACATAGTCTATATATCAACTGAAAAACCAAAAGAGTATCTGATAACTACTAAAAATTTGTGAACTAGCTAACTTAAGACTCAATCAATGTGTTTTACATATAGGCACGAGGGAGCTTATTCAAAAAAGGACTCTAAACTGAAACCTTAAATATGTAGGGAAATTTTGGTCATCCCAGAAAGAACATATGAGAACAATAGTGTCTTAGGTAACTTTCATTTCTTCAGATTGCCTCAAAAATGCGTGCTACTATGCCACAAAGCATAATCAGACATAGTTCATTTCCCACATTAATCCTTCTGAGAAAAGCTCATGCAAATTTAACCAGTTCCAACAACATGCACAAAATAGATTCAATAAATAGAATCAACAAACATGAAAGATGGAACAAAAAACATGAACACAAAGTTTTATGTGGGGAAAAACCTTTTCGATAAAAAAAAAAACTCAAAAATTCCATATCGCCATTCTATTAATCAACAACAAAATACAATTACAAATACAATTACAGGCTCTAAGCCTTTACAGGAGATTTACATCTTGTTCCATCTGGAGATAGTCTAACAACATAACCCTTGTTTGATTCACTCTCTCCTCTCTCTCACCATGCGCTATGGCACCATATCACAGTCTTCAATCATTCTAGGAAGCCAATCATTACACCTCCCTACCAAACTGAACAATCATAATTATCATACCTTCTTCCACTGTCGAAGTGTATCGGAATGTTGAAGAGACTTGCAAACATGTCTCTTTGAATTCTCATCGTCACTTAGATACGAGCCCTTATTGGCTTTGTTTGGTCTTAGCCAATCCCCGCTTTCCCTCGGGGTCTATCCAAGACCCACCACAAAAGGCATAATCCAACGAGCGTTGTTGGATCCTTATAACCACAACCGTAGATCAGACACATCGCCCTGTTGGGGGAACTTCATAACACCTTCCAACAATATAGAAAGGTCACATCGAAATGTCTATATTTGTTACCATGGTCCCCACTGCCAACGTGAAGTCCATGTCACCATTGTCAAACCAATCTCTGCACCTCCACTGAGGTACAATCTGGGTCCCACCAAGGCACCACAGGGTAGCGGGCACTATTAAATCCTCTAGATCTGAGTCATCCATCGAGCACCATCATCAGGTCGAAGGGACTATTATTTATGTCTCGATGATAATGTATTGCCACTTCGACAAAGATACAAAGCCTCACATCGAGTTATTGAGGGGACATCCTAGAGACTCCCTCCGACAATGGAATGTCTACACGACGCAGCTTCATGACAGTTGTTAGAATGTAAGAGACTCCCTTCGACATTGACATGTCTCACCGTTGAAGCTTTACCACCAATGCAACACTTCGAATATGCCAAGTGATCAGGATGTTGAGGAGAGTCATCCCATAGTCCTGTCGACTTCTTGCTATCAGACCGATGTAACTTCACCTGAACGCCAATACATTTGAGGTACCATTTCTCAACAAAATGACCACTCCTTGGATTTCAGAGGGTGAAAAAGATTCAATTATCTCTAAATGCAACTAGAAAAGAAGAAGAGTACAAGTTGGATTATGACTCTGTTGTAACAGACTGGAATGTGGAATGCTCAAAATCAGTTATATTAGAATTCCAATCGCAACAGGGTTCTTCCTTCTTCAGTTTCTTTGTTGGTCTTCATAATGATGCACTATCTCCTTCATTAAATGTCTCCATGTTGTAGTCATCATTTTCAATTATGCCCTATTTCAATGTTCAAGAACTCCTTCGGTTGTGGGCTACAGTGCCTCCTCTAGCTACAAGGGATTAGTTCAAAAAACATGTACACAATACTAACAACCATGACTAAGCATAGATATCCAATCACAATTCATACATATTAACACATAAATCATGCATTGACCATCATATCATAATTATATTTCCATATACTTAAACCAGGTTTAGGGTTTGCACAATAGGCATTAAAGATAGCATAATGGTTGAACATGTATAGGAGAAATGTCTTGGTGATATCTATAAGCATGTATAAAATATATAAAAACTAACTAATATATGGACTCATCAATCATCAAATGTATTTTCTTTCCTGGAGAAATATAAGGATAGAAAAGATACCTAAATTCTCCCATTGTAGCTTCCACACTTGAAAGAAATTTATGGCATATCTGCCATAATGAGATTACATGCAAGGTTTGTATTGTGGGGATATGTAGATGACTGACCTAGACTTGAAATTCTCCAGCTTTGGCACCATTGGTAACTCTTCCCCTCTATTTTCTATAACGTGTTTCCATCTATCTATGAACCAACAATGTGTTGAACCATAGTCCTTAGACTCTTTCAACGCCACCATAACAAAAGAAAAAATGAGTAAACAACAAAAACCATAACCCCCATGTTATGTGGATAGCATAAAAACCAAATTGAAACCCTTTTCTATTTTACTTGGTGCCAAAGACTTGAGAAATCTCTTTTTTATATTTTACTCTTTTAAATCCCCCCTTTTAGATTTCCAAATGACTTTTGACAAAAAAATGTCAACAATGCCTTAGATATAAAAGTTTCCAAAGTAAAATCTATAATGTTAAGTTGGGAAACTACCCCCTTGAGTGGTTTAACAAATATAAAATTCAATGGGAGGCCCAAATAAGCAAGTAAGATATTTGGGCATTCCCTTTGTAATTAATCCTTGCTTAAAAGAGATGCAGAGTTGGGTAAAAAATAAAATAGATAGAAAAATTGATAATTGGAACAAACAATAATTATCATTAGTAGGGAGAATTCAAGTTTACCAAAAAAATATCTCCTCATATACTCTATACTACTGTTCAATGTGGCTATTTTGTAGCTATCAAATTGAAGAAATACAAATGAAAATAAGGTATTTTCTTTGGTCAAACGAAAAAGGAAACAAAAAGAAACATGTCCTCAATTGGGATTGGTGCTACTTAGATAAAGAAAATGGAGGTTTGGGTCTAAAAGACTTTAAAAATAAGGGTATTTCCCTTGTTGTTAAATGGATCATTAATGCAATGGAAGGAAAAGAACCATGGAAAATCCTAGTTAGAAATAACATCCAACAAGCTATACCAAAAAGGGAAAAAACTAGAAAAATATCCCTATATGTGACATATTGATAGGAAAGTTCCTTGTATATCCTAATGGCTCTAATGTGTTCAAAACCATTTGGAAAGAATGGGAACAAGTAAGAAATCTGCTAGCTAGCAGAGAAAAGATTGACAAAGAGAAAAATAAAATTTATTTAAATAGTGAATATGGTGGAATTTGCATCATAAAAAAATCCTCTTGCTTTATTACAAGGTTGTTCTGCTAAAGCATGGGAAAAGAAAGGTATTAGATATTCTAATTATATGTATGTAATGCTCATCTCAAATCATGGGCTTCTCTAAGTAATAATTATGATCAGCCCCCTTCACAATGGAGAACATAGTCATTAATGCTTGAGTCATGCAAAAATATTCATTTCCTTGTCAGCAATAAAGCTTGTTGTATTAACTCTTGTTGTGATAAACTGGCTAGTTTTAGCTAGAAGGATGGCACCAAACATTATAAAATGAAACCTAAAAATATTTATAAAATATAGGGTAACTCAAATGCTATAACTAAGTACATGAACAAGTGTTGAAACTGTAAAGATGGAGAAAATAACTGGAAAAAAATATTTAAGTGGAATTAGAATGGTGTAATAGAACCAAAAGAAGCATGCTTTAAATGGCTTTTATTATTAAAAAATTGTCATGTTCTCCTTATGTTTCAAATTTAGAAATATGCGAGTTATGTAGAACACCTAAAAATGTTTCTCATATCCTTTTTTACTATTTTTTTGCAAAAGAAATATGGTATATGTTTTGTGCAGATCTGTGTGGTTAGGGGGAATTATGAAAGATTAAAGAACAAAAAAAATTGTTTGGTCAAATAGAGGGAGTTGGGAAATTTATTAATCTATTTTGGCTCTTGTTATCTACTAAAATTTTATGGTTTTTATGGAAAGCAAGAAATGAGGAAAAAATTCAATGAAAAATGAGAGTACTTACTGAGTTTGTTACAAGACTCATTTTTTACAATATTTCTATGTAGGTAACAATGACAATGGAGATTTTCAAGATAAAATTTGTAAAGCTAATGAAGGATGAAAAATTAGAAGTATCCAAAGGTGAGATCAAATACCCAAGACATTGGACTTTCAACACAAAAGACAACATCCCTTTCAGAAAGAACTACTTGGAGTTCTAGAGGGAATACAACAAAAAATACAACTCGAAAACACTGAAAAAGGACCTAGGTATACAGGAGGTTCAAAATATCATGTGAACCAAGATAATGAAATGACAATAGAGGTCATGAGATCCAACTCTGATTTATCAGACATAGTTCCTATGTTGGGTTGTTATGATACATATAGATGTAGTGAGAGCAATTTTTTAAAAATGCTTATGAATAAAAGCTATAATAAGTGTGGTATTACAGTAGTGCAAAACCATACATTTTGATTTTTGGCCTTGCATGGAAATATAATCTGATCTAATCTGTAATAGGTTGATGTAAAAGATCCTTTTTTATATTGATATACTATAATTAATACGAAAATAATAAGTTCTTAGGGTGAATATTTTTCAATATGTATTTTTTTATTGGAATTTTTGCCAGAGTCAAGTCACTTCAATAATAATACAAAGACTTGACCATCACAACATACCATGAACATCAAATATATATTACTTCATATTAATTTGAAATATAAATTCTCAAAATTGATGATAATAAATATAAACTTGCATTGTTATTTATAATATTGAATCTCATATTGTATATTATTTAAATGTTATATTTGATAGCCTAAAAAATATTTATTAAATTTGATTGTTGTATTTATTAAATTTAATATTTAAATATTTATGGCAGAAACTATTAAAAATCTTAATTATTAAATTATTAATTGATAATTATTATATTTATTATTTAATAAATAATAGAAAAACAAATAAACAAACAAACACATAAACCTTTACATGTACTATAATGATTAATTATTATTCTACTAATTTTGTGCGTCATATATATTATTAAAAATAGATTTAGAAATAGGTTAAATCCCTAAAATAGACCATTTTCTTAATGAACAGAACACAAGATTCTATATAGGTTTCCATGTAATAGACTATTTGTACCTAGTTTTAAAGAACTTGATGTTCCCCCTGGTAGTGTTTGGTCTAAAACACCCAAAGTACAGAGTCGTAGAAAATCAACTATCAATTTGATAACAAACCTTGAACATTAATGATATCAAGTTTCCACAATCCATAATTTTCTTTGCAATGATTTATGGTTTTGATTGTGTGAGAATTTTTGCATCAAAACCAGAAATCATTGCAAAGAACCTTGAACATGCAATTTTGGAGCAAGAACCTAATGAAGAATCTATAAGGAGACCTTCTCGCCATTTGATTAAAAGTTATTCTTTGTTAAGGCCTAGATTCCTAGTTAAATAAATAAACCATTTATTAATTTCAATCCTAAAGAATCTATTGCCTCTACTAGTTACAAAATTCCATATGTAAATCATTACCCTTCTAGAGCCTCAATGGCTACCTTAACTAACCTTAACAGTAATTTAGAGCTCATAGACACATTAGCCAAACAAGTTAGTCTTAAGCTGGCTTTGACACCTAAAGAAGAAGAATGAGATAGGAAAGGGAAAGGAATAAAGATTAAAAAAATGAATGAAAAACTACTATGATGAAAGAATCTCTTCTCAAAGAAAACTCATAAATAAAATCTAAATTCCAATTAGAATTAGATGGGAAAAAAAGAAGAGATAGTAAGTTATGAACTAGGTAGATGACCAACACTTGAATCATTTACTGTCATAAATGAAGACAATAAACTATGGGGCATATATGAATCAAGGCTACACACTAAGGTAGGGGAGAAGAAAAAGAAATTTGAAGCTCAGAGGAATTGGATAACACAATGTCAGATTTATGCACAAAAAAACATAGATGATTCATCAGTAGATGTAAAGAATAATTTATTTCTCAACAATTCTTCAAGCATAAAAAAAATTGAACAAACCACTTTTTCAACTTTATGTGATACTTCAGCTCTCATACACTAGGTCAAAGTATAAACACTTCTATTAGTCCTTTATACAACAGCTAGTCAAAAGTTTAATCATATATAAATTAGATATATGATAACCAACAAAATTTTAAAAATAAAAGAGAAAATGAAGCCACTGATACGTGTTGGGTATTGAAGCCCAACGGTCACTTTTCCTTTTCCCTCCAATTACATTGTCTCTTCACATTTCCATCTTTTCAAAGACTTGTCCATATTGGATAATGTAATTGTTGATTACATAGTTGTATATATGATGTTTATGTAATGTGTATTCGAATATCAGAAATAATAAAGAGCTTTCCCTTGCTTGAAAGTGGATGTAGCCAAATTGGTGAACCACTATAAATCATTGTGTTCTCATGTTTGTATATTGTCTCAACTCTATTTTTAATTTCTACAATCTTATTTTCATTTTCTCTACAACAATTTTATCAACAATTGGTATTAGAGCTTGGCATAATTGTTGTTCAAGAATTGTGATAATTTTCAGGGATGGAGGAAGCAAATAAATGGAAGATAGAGAAGTTCACGGGGCATAACTTCAGATTGTGGAAAGTGCAGATGGAGTCTTTGTTGATTAGAGGCAATCTTTCACTTACATTGGATGGAAAAGCAAAGAAGCCAACTGCGATGTCGGATGAATACTAGGAAAGATTAGATAAGAAAGTAAGAGTGACAATTACCTTATCGATGTCCAACAATGTTCCCTTCAATCACAACAAACAATAGTTTGAAAGAATTTTGGGAAAAATTAACAGACATGTATGAGATGGTTCAACTTCAAATAAAGTTTATCTCATGAAAAAATTATGTAATTTGAAAATGAAGGAAAGTGGGATTGTATCAAACCACTCAAACAAATTCAACACGTTAATCAACCAATTCGTTTTGGTAAATATTATTTTGGATGATGAAATCAAAGCATTCTTACTATTGTGTCCTCTTTTGAATAGTTGGGAAGGTGTTGTGATGGCAATCAACACCTCTGTATCTAGGAAAGAAAAACTTAAGTTTGATGACGTTGTTGCAACTCTTCTTAGCGAAGATATGTAAAGGAAAAATCAAGGAACTACATATGGTGATGCTTTTATTTTTGGAAATAGAGGCAGAAACCAAGAAAGGGGAAAAAATAACAATAGAAGGAGATCAAAATTAGCAAGGAGATCAATTTCAAGGGTTAGAAATGGAGGTTGCTAGTTTTGCAGAAAAGAAGGCCATACAAAGAAGAATTGTTGAGATTAAGGTGTCTCAACCTTAGAGTCCTAAATTTTTTGGGATTAAGGTGTCTCAACCTTAGAGTCCTAATATTGATTTAGTTTGATGCATTATTGTATTAATTTGTATTATTTAATTTCCTACGGTGTCATGTCAAAAATTGGGACCCACCGGTTAGGTGGCATCCCTGTTGGAAGTGACTGGATGAAACATAATCATCCCAAGTGGTCATAGGCATCCCACTTCAGAATATTTGACCTATGATAGATTTTATGATGCATCATAAGGAATATTGTTGCATGGAGAAAGTTGGCGCCCAAGTTGGGTTATGACAAGATGTAAGAGAATCGACTATTTTTAGTCAGTTATGACATATTCTCTTACGGATTCTATGACAGCTCTTGTGGTAGATTTATGACATATTCTATGACAGTTGTAAGGCATCTGTCATAAGCAATTATGAACACATTTTGTGTGCCCAAGCTAGGAGATAGAATATTTGCATGTATGATAATTGTAAGAGGTATAAGGGAATCCAGTACAAGTCTCCAAATGCATGTCTATGGCGTGGTATATTGTTCCATGTGTATTTGGATACCCATCCTCTTCTAGAAGAATCTCTTGGCTTGTATTCTCTATAAAATGTGTGCCTTGCATTGTAGAATTCATAGTTTGTTTGCAGGTAACAAAGTGATGTCGATATCACTCCAGAACAAGTGTTCATTTTGAAGCACTTGTAGAAGAAGGCTTCGTACTTGGGGTTGTATTGTAATTCCTTTTGAAGTAATACAATAGTACTATGCTTTTGGAGGGTGGGGTTTTTACTCGAAAGGGTTTTCCCCATGTATATTTGGTGTCACTGTTATATGTGTTGTTGTTGTTCTATCCATTTATTCTCTATGTGCTTCTCTTGTTGTTATTATTTAAAGGTGTTAAAACTAAATTTTGTAACTCTTCCCTACTTAGATTAGTGTAGGAAGCTATTTCCACTCACTCGGATTCCTTCCAGTTGGTATCAGAGCCTGGCCAACCTTGGTTCCTTTGTTGGGTTAGAAGGGATTTTTAAGCTAATATTTGTTTTAGTGGGAGTTTTGTAGAAGTGTACTTCCAATTTCAAGATGGAGGAGGTTGTTGCCTCATTATTATCTAAAGAGATGTGAAGGAAGTCTTCTGAGATGGCCAAGGAGTCCCTTGCATTTCATGGTAGACCAAAGGAGAGAAGCAAAAAGAAAGACAAGAAATCTAAGTCAAAGTCTCTGGGGAGATCTAAGTCTCTTAGTAAGAAGTCCAAGGAAAAATGTTGGAACTATGGTGAAACTAGTCATATTCGAAAAGATTGCAAGAAGGAGAAGAAGAAGAAGAAAAACAAGTCTTTCTCTGATTTTGAATCTGAGAAATCATCTCAAGATGATGGAGAAGCATTTATTTCAACCTTGGAAGCCCATGCATTGGATGATGTGTGGTTGATAGATTCAGGTGCATCCTTTCACATGAATTCTCATGGAGATTGGTTCTCGAAGTATAAGGAGTATAATGGTAGAGAGGTGTACTTGGGTGATGACTCTCACTTGAAGATTGTTGGTTGTGGAAGAGTCAAAATTATATTTCTTGATGAAAGAGTGAAGGGGATTGATGGTGTCTTGCATATCCCAAGTTTGGCACAAAACCAAGCTTTTTGTAAGTAAATTGAATGATTCAGGAGTGCAAGTTGTTTTCTTTGGTGGAGGATGTAAGATGACTAGAGGGGTTATGGTGTTGGTTAAGGGTGTTTGTATTAGCACATTGTTTTAGCTTAATGCATGCACTGTACAGTGCAATAGTTATTTCGATGTACCAAAGAAGAGATCTTTGGATTCTTCATCCTCACCATTAGATCATGTAGAGAAGAATCATGTTGCAGCTAAATTTGATGGTCGTGCATTTTGGGTATCTAAGGGTGCTCATTTCATGGAAATGAAGCTTCCTGCAAAGAAGACAATGTTATGGAATCAACAACTAGGTCACATTGGTGAGAAGGGTCTTAGAACCCTAAAAAATAAGAGCCTTGTTGAAGGACTTGATGATTGTAATCTTGAGTTCAACTTTTGTGAACATTGTGTATATGGAAAACAACACCATGTTTCTTTTTACTCTAGTTCTCACAAGTCTTCTGGGGTTTTGGAGTATGTTCATTCAGAAGTTTTTGGTCCTGTGAATGTTCCTTCGTTATCAAAATCTGTATATTTTGTTTCTTTCATAGATTATTATAGTAGGACATTCATTTATTTTTTGAAAGTAAATTTGAAGTCTTTAGTTAGTTTAAGAAGTTTAAGGCCTTGGTAGAAAACAAGATTAGTAGAAAGATTAAGTGTTTGAGGACTGATTGGTGGTGAGTTTTGTTTAGCAGAGTTTGACAAGTTCTATAAAGAGCACGTGCTTGAGAGACATAAGACAACTCCCTACACTCCACAAAAAAATGGAGTTGCAGAGAGGATGAATAGAATGTTGATGGAGAGGGCTAGGAGTATGTTGATTGGTGCTAGCCTTGAGCATAAATTTTGGGCTGAAGCGGTAGCCACTACATGTTATTTGATCAATAGATCTCCTAAATCAACGCTTGTTGGAAAAACACCCATGGAGGTGTGGTCTAGTAAAAATACTTTGATGAGACATCTCAGAGTATTTGGTTGCAAAGCTTACACTCATGTTTCAATTGAGAAGAGGTCTAAGTTGGAGAACAAGGTTGTTAAGTGTATCTTTATCAGATATGGTGTCGATGTGAAAGGGTACAAGCTTTGGGATCTAGAAGCTCAGAAGGTTCTCTACAATAGGAGTAATTTTCAAAGAGATGAAATCTTCTACTGTTGAGATGCAACTAGAGAAATAGGAAAAACAAAATAAGGAGGTACTTCAGATTCCACCTACTCTAAAGAAAGAAAAGTTATGCACTCCTATTGGACCTAATGATGAGGAGAGCTCAAGTAGCTCTGAAAGTTTTGAAGAAGAAGAAGAAGAACCTCAACCTCAACCTTTGAGGAGGTCTACATGAGTTAGGTCGTAACTAGAAAGGTTTGGTTATTCACTATTGGATTCCAATTGCATTTTTGCTTTTATTACTAACACTAATGAGCCTAGGATTGTTAGAGAGGCTATGGGTATGAGTAATGAAAATTCCTAGATAAAAGCCATGGATGAGGAGATAGTTGCATTAAATAAAAATAAGACTTGGGATCTAGTACCTTTTCTTGCTGAACGTAAACCTATTGGTTGTAAATGGGTTTTCAAGAAGAAGTGTGCTCCTAGTGGCAATGTTGAGAAGTATAAGGCACAATTGTTTTCTAAGGGGTTTTCTCAGGTGGAGGGAATTGATTATGAGGAGATATTCCCTCCTGTAGTGAAGATAACATCTATCCAACTTCTTTTTTCACTTGTAATAGCATATGACTTAGAAGTGGAACAAATGGATGTGAAGACAACATTCCTTCATGGTGATTTGGAGGAAGAAATTTACATATCACAACTAGAGCATTTCATTGAAAAAGGTAAAGAAATTTTGGTTTAAAAATTGAAGAAGTCTCTTTATGGTTTGAAACAGTCTCCTAGAATGTGGTATTAGAAGTTTGATACCTATGTGTTGTCATTGGGATTTCAAAGATCTAAATCTGACCATTATGTATACTTTAAAACTGATAATCATCACATTCTCATTATTGTCCTATACGTAGATGATATGTTGTTTATTGGAATGGTAAAAGTATGATTTTCGATTTGAAGTTTCAGTTGTTAGCACAGTTTGAGATGAAATACCTAGGTGCAACTAGGTACATTCTAGGAATGTAAATCATGAGAGACAGAGCTAACAGAAAGCTTTGGTTAAGCGAGAGCAAGTATGTGAACTCAATGTTGGAGAGGCTCAACATGGTAGATTGTAGATAGTTAGTTATTCCTGTGATGCAGGGAACAAAGCTTTCTACGAATGATTGTCCAAAATCTCTTACTTAGATGAAGGACATGACCAAAGTACCATATGATACTACAGTTGACAATTTTATGTATGTGATGGTGTGTACGAGACTAGACATTGCCCAAGCAGTAGGAGTCCTTAGTTGTTTTATGGCTAATCTTGGACGGGTGCATTGGGATACGGTTAAAAGAGTGTTCAAATATTTATGGGGTACTTTTGAGTATGCCTTGTATTTTCATGGTTATCCTACTGGACCTCAACATTCTGTGAGCATTCATGGATATGTGGATTCAAATTGGGCAAGTGACATTGACAGTAGAAGATCCATTGGTAGTTATGTGTTTATGATGTTTGGTGGTGCTATCAATTGGATGAGTAAGCAATAGGCTATTGTCGTGTCGTCCACGAAGAGGTAGAGTATATGTTAGCCACTCATGCCTGTAACGAAGCTATTTGGCTTAAGATATTGTGTTATGATATTGGATTAGATATAGAACAAATTACTATTTGTTGTAATAGTCAAAGTGTGATTTGCCTAGAAAATAATCCTACCTTCCATGCTAGAACAAAGCACATCAATGTTCAGTATCATTTTGTTCGTGATATGGTAGAAGATGGAAAGGTGAACTAGAATAAGGTTGACACTTTGGTGAATGTTGTAGATGCATTGACAAAACCAGTGAGCACAGAGAAGTTCAGATGGTGTTTCGATTCCATGGACCTAAGGGCCCTAAGAAAATGATTATGTATGACTCTTGGCAGGTCTTCGACAAGTGGGAGAATGTTGGGATTAAGGTTTCTCAACCTTAGAGTCCTAATATTGATTTAATTTGATGTATTATTGTATTAATTTGTATTATTTAATTTCTTATGGTGTCATGTCACAAATTGGGACCCACCGAATGGGTGACATCCCTGTTGGAAGTGAATGGATGACACATAATCATCCCAAGTGGACATAGGCATCCCACTTTGGAATATTTGACCTATGATAGATTCTATGATGCATCATAAGGCATCTTGTTGCATGGAGAAAGTTGGCACCTTGACAAGATGTAAGAGAATTGGATTTTTTTATTCAGTTATGACAAATTCTCTTATGGATTCTATGACAACTCTTGTCGTAGATTTATGACATATTCTATGACAGTTGTAAGGCATCTGTCATAATAAATTATGAGCACATTTTGGGCGCCCAAGCTAGGAGAGAGAATATTTGCATGTATGACAATTGTAAGAGGTGTAAGGGAATCCAATACAACTATCCAAATGCATGTATATGGCATGGGATATTGGTCCATGTGTATTTGGATGCCCATCCTCTTCTAGAAGCATCTCTTGGCTTGTATTCTCTATAAAATGTATTCCTTGCATTGTAGAATGCATAGTTTGTTTGCAAGTAATTAAGTGTTTTCGATATCACTCCAAAACAAGTGTTTGTTTTGAAGCACTTGTAGAAGAAGTATTTGTACTTGGGGTTGTATTGTAATTCCTTTTGAAGTAATATAATAATACTGTTCTTTTGGAGGGTAGGGTATTTTACCCGGAAGGGTTTTCCCCACATATATTTGGTGTCACTATTATATGTGTTGTTGTTGTTCTATTCATTTATTCTCTATGTGCTTCTCTTGTTGTAACTATTTAAAGGTGTTAAAATGAAATTTTGTAACTCTCCCCTACTTAGATTAGTGTAGGAAGTTGTTTCCACTCACCCAACTTCCTTTCAAAATCAATCAAACGGAAGTGAAGTGAACACCACATATGAAAAAGATAAAGGTGTTTTAGTCTTGTCAATGAGTGAAACCACAAAAAATTCGTGGGTGTTGGATTTCGGTGCATCTTTTCATGCAACTTCATGTTTGGATGCTTTCCAAAACTATCAAGAAGGTAAATTCGGTAAAGTATATCTTGGTGATAACAAGGCATGCACAATTATTGGCAAAGGTGATGTAATGTTGAAGTTAGAGAATGGAAAAAAGTGGATGTTGCACGATATGAGACAAGTTTCAGAGCCAAAAAGAAATATGATTTATGTGTGACAACTAGTTGATGCTCAAGGATGTGCGATTTTAAATTTAATTCAAAATACCATACCAAATGCAAACATGACCTTTGGGATAAATCAAAATACCAATCTCATTCCAAATCAAACCAACACCAATGCAACATTCACACACCAATATCAACAAGGTCCCATGCAACAAAATGTCACTCCAAATCCAGCATTTGACCATATAATTACCAATACCAATTGCATCATACAAAATCAACCAAATGCAACACCATCTCTCGTAGACACCTTGATGCAACAAATGAAAGTAATACAATAACAGATGACAAACATGCAACTAGGGACAACCAAGAAGACATATTATATGGAGGAATTGTGTCCTTATCCATTTGACATAAATCTATACATGCCATCTTTTCCCCCTCATCTCACTCCACCAACTTTCACCAAGTGCAAAGGAAAAGGGGATCCAGTGGAACACATATGAGAATTTAACACATGTATGGACATTGTATATGAGCCTACTTATTTGATGAGACTATTTCCACGAATTCTTGTAGGACATGCTCTAGATTTGTTTGCACACCTTCCTCCAAGGATTTGAACATGGGGTGACTTGGTTGATAGAGTCATCAATCACTTTTCCTTCAATATAGAAAGTGACACGACCCTCGTAAAACTATGTAAAACTAAACAAGAGGAGGGAGACTCACTCACTTCATTCTACCAATGATGGCAAAGTATGGCTAGAAAATGTCCTTGTCACATACCTGAGAAATAGTTAGTTCCCATGTTCATGGAAAATCTTAATGCAGAATTGATGAATTCACTTCAAGTACAATGTTGCATAACTTTTGAGGATATCATTGAAAAGGGTGTCATTATTGAGAAATCTCTCGTGGAAAAAGGACTAGTCAAAGTCTCCAAAGAAACCCCAAAAGTTAATAATGACAAAGAAAAATTTCGGTCTCAAAAAAAAATGTCACCAATGATGGAGTTATTGATGCAAAAGTCATAAAAAACGGTCACCCTACCATTTACCTTAAAAGTATTTCCACATCAAACACACCAAACACATCCAATACCCAAAGTCAAAGTCAAGATCAAACTTTAAATTCCATCCAAAACAATCAAGAATGTAGAGGACCTCCATGCACTAGAAGAACATACACTCCCTTGGGTGAACCTATTGAATCAATTCTAAAGAAACTTTTGCAATCCAATTTCATTCAGCTTTCGGACATCAAGAACTATGAACCCACATTGGTCAAACCTAATTGGTGGAATGAAAATGAATTTTGTGAATAACACCGTGGAAAATGACATAAGACATCATCATGTTGGACACTTAAAAATATCATTCAGGACCTTATTGAACAAGGATACATTTTAGTGGACCTTCAACAACCTAAAACCAATGTTGATAATACCATATTCAAAACTCCCTAGCAACACCATGGAAAAGGGAAGGCCTCTAGTTTGGGTAATAATAGCGCTAATTATACCAACATGGCACATGATTATACTATCCATCACATTTATACCCTTGATGAACATGTTGCTACCATCACCATTAATAAGAAAAGTTATGAATGTGTCGTCATTGTCCGCAGGGCCAAGGTAACCCTTTAAGCGGTTGCCTCTAATCTGCAACCTAAATGCCAATACAATCTCCTTGATCACCTAGGTAATACACCTGCACAAATATCTATTCTTGAATTGCTTCACATCTCCCCAGAGCATAGGGACATTCTAGAAAAAGCCTTGCAAGATACATGAGTCCCTTTAGACCTAAATGTCAACTAATTTCAAGCCATGATAGGATCTATAGCTACACCACATCATGTCACCTTCTTCGAACAATACCTTTCCATAGAAAATCCAAATCACAATGATCCACTACACCTTGAGGTTTTCATTAATAAACATAAGATCAAACGAGTCTTGGTAGATGGTGGAGCATGTTTGAATATATGAACCTTAAAATTGGTGAAAGCATTGGGATAATTTGAAGCTTGCATAGATTGATCTAAGGCAATTGTTATCAAGGCTTATTATGATGTAGAGCACTTGTTTGAAGGATTAATTACTCTACCTATAAGAGTTTCCCCCACTATTCAGAATATAATGTTCCATGTCTTGGATTTGGACCTACCCTATAATCTTCTCCTTGGTCTCCCATGGATTCATGCCATGAGAGCCATACCTTCCACCTATCACCAATGCCTCAAGTTTCCCTATGATGGCATCAAAATTACTATACTAGGTGATCTTGATCCCTTCCAATACTGCAATAATCTGAGAGGGACTACTGAATTTCAAGTAACTTTCAATCAAGAAGCTTCATCTTCCACCTTATCACACTACATTGATCCATCTTCCTTGGTCAAATAATCCAATTCAATCATTACACCTTCCAAAACCAAGGTCCAGATTCATTACATGGGATGTGGAGAGTACCGTATGGATAGTTCATTTTGTGCTGAGAAGTCATCCGTAGGAGAAAATGTTAATGCTACTAAAGATATTTAGACTCTTAAGAACAATGTTGAGTCAACTTCATATAGTCGTTCCTAGATCAAGACCTTTTGGGATCTTGATGATACCTCTATATTTTCTATATCTTCTCATGGTCCTATTGAGAATGTTCATGATCATCCCTCTCCATCTAATGATTCTTTTCCTTCCATTCCATCTTCTGAACCATTGTTTATCCATTTCAACCATTTTGAGTTAGGGTATACATCCCCTATTGTTTCCTCTAATAAGTCTTATTTCCAACTTATTAAGGAGGTTCAAGCTTCCTTTGATGTTAACAATACCAAAAATAATAATCTTGAAGAACCTATTGAGTGTATTGCCAAGCTTTTTAATGAATCACATATTCCTACCATCTCATCTAACTCATCCATTTCACCCACATCCATCCACCTCATAGACATGGATAAACAAGTGTCACCCCAAGAAAATAATGAGGATATAGCTCAAGAAGTAAAAGTGAAAGTGCCTTTTATAAATGGAGATATAAAATCAAAAGAAAGAATGCACAGAAAGAAAGATCAAGAAAAATCCTTTAGCCAAAATCAAAAGGTATTGGACAAGTCAAAGATAAAAATAAAAGTCAAGAATGAAAGTAAGGAAATTTATGCCTCTTCATCAAAAATAATTGGGGGCATCTATCAAAATAATGAAAGTAAGAAAGAATCTTTAGCTATGCCTCCTCATCAAAAATAACTAGGGGCATCTATCAAAGCAGAATGTCAAAAGAAGAGCTTGTTGATCCAAAGTCTCCATTTTCATCCCTTCCACCCAATCCATACACTCTTCCACATCCATCCATATCTGCTCATCCATCATATCACTCCATCTCCCTTGGCGATGTTTCTTGATAGACCTTTGATGACGACCCCTTCATGTACTATAACTCATTGGTTGACAAACTCCTTTTCATGTGAAGCTGATGGCCCATGTAGTGTGCATGTTAGGAATCAACCCTAGCTCCTTTCATCCACAACATCAAACATCCTCCATATCCATCATTCCCACAATTCATTCAAATCGGATCTTTTGTCTAGCATGGTCATATAGATATGAGCACAATTGGTTGGGTCCCTACATCATCACAACAACATATGGATCTGGGGCTTATCAATTGTCTACTCCTGAAGGTGAACTATTTCTTGAGCCCATCAACAACATGCATCTTTGTAGATATTACACCTAGCCTTCAGAGTATCCCTTTCAAAAAATCAAAAAATACAAAAAAAAGGAAAAAATAAAAAAAATAGTAAAGAGAAATAATTCGTCCAAAAGTGAAAACCACTTTGGTGGCGCTTTGGATAAGTACCATGGTGAAAACCTGGCAAACAAGCACCATGCATAGTCAATCTATGCTCCTCCGTCTACTATCACTCTACCTGATTTTCCACCTTTTGTCCATCCATTCGCACATATCATTCGTCCATAATAAAGCTTCGTCATCCTTCCCATGGTCTGAAAACCATTGACATTTAGCATTCTTCACTTTCATGACCATCCTTTGCATCCATCAATCCCCTCGCCCATAATAAGTTGGTCCTATACCTGACTAGGGGCAATTCCTTGACTTATGTCTTAATGGGATCCTACACATGGTATCAGCCTTGAAAACCATAAAAAATCCAAAAAAATCATAAAACCTTCAAAAATCCAAAAAAAAATCATAAAACATAAAAATCCAAAAAAATCATAAAACATTAAAATCCAAAAAAATCATAAAACCTTCAAAATCCAAAAAAATCATAAAAATTCAAAATTCAAAACTCCAAATTCAGAGTCTGAGTCTGAGTATGTGTCAATCCAAGTCCAATCGAACTACGTTGTCTCTACGCATTGCTACTTAAGCAAGGCCATCATTTGATGAGCCCCCAAGGCACTAAGTTAGTCCCTTAAGGTTTTGGTGAGTCATATCAATTTTGGCCAGCATCAATCAAACTACGTGATCTCTATGTGTACAACGTAAGAAAGGTCATCAATTGATGAGCCCCCAAGGCCCTAGGTCATTCCTTTAGGTTTTTTCAAGTCTATCTGGGTCTTTTATCTTCAAGCAATCAAACATCTTAATCAAATCTTGAACCAACAAATCAACTTTCCAGCTAGTCTTCTATCTAAATCGATTGATTATCTAATCATCAATGCTTGTAAGTTCATTGGTCTTATCATTTTTTTCGATTTAAGATACATCCTTCCTAAATTGGGACATTGGTCAAATTGTTCAACCTCATCATTTTCCTTAAATAAGATGTGTCCTTCCTGAAACTAGGCATGGTCAAACAAATAAATCAATCATTCACGTAATTTTTCCTTATACAAGATATGTCTTTCCTGAAACCATGCATAATCAATAGTGGTCAATCAATCTTGTCAATTAGTCAAACCTACCAATCGATCAATTTGGTCAATTAATCAATCAATATTGTCAATTGGTCAGTCTTATCGTTCACTCCACTCTAGTCAATCATATGTATTCAATCAATCTTGGTCATTTAATCAATTTGGTCAATCAAATCTTGGTCATTAAATCAATTTTGTCAATCAATCTATCAGGTCAAACAATCGGTCAATCAGTCAACCTTATCAATCAATCAACATCGGTCAATCAAACTCCTCAATCAGTTGGTTCATCAATCTCATTATCAAACAAACTCTGGCTACTGATTTAAATGGTTATTGACTTTGTTGGTCTAGTTGGTCTTATCTTTTTTATTGGTCTTTGGTCATGTTACTAGCTACCTCAAGGATGTCCCATGAAGGATTTAGAGGGGTGATGATGGATCATGATCTCTTTTCTTTTCATTGTTGTTTGCCTAGTTTGTCTTGACAAAAAGACTAGGGCAATCGGGTCCTTAGTATGAGCCATAACATTCCTTGTCTTTTTGACAGTTTATATTTTGCAAGTGGTAACATTGCAAACCTTGTTCTATGCCATACCTGTTAGGAAAAGGTGTGTTGTACACCTTGCATAATGTATTTAATGAAATTATTCTTGGGGCCACTTTATGTTGTATGTAACATTGGGACATAAGTTAAAGTTGTAAAAATGTAATTATTTAATATTGGAGAAAATAAATAAATAAAGTACCCAATATTAAATCAGGGGACATGGTTTTGTAATCTCATGGTTTTAGTCACATGGTTTTGTGGGAGCTTGCTTCTATAAAAGCAACCACAAGGGTAGTTGTTTAGGTGGGGAAGTTTGCATGTTAGCTCTTGTTAGCATTTGTGAGGGTTTGAAGCATGGCATGGGATGTGTGGTTACATGCTTGTTCACATGGATTGCTTGGAGAGGGCTTGATGCTTTAATGGTGTTCATGGAGACTCTGAAGATGTATTGTAATCTTTATTGTTGAATAATACATGAGAGATGGATTCTTTTGGAGGTTGGGTTTTTTCCCTCTTGAGAGTTTTCCTAGGGTATATCTTGTGTCATATTTTCATGGGTATGTTGTCTATTCTCTTGCATGTGTATTATGAATACTTAATTGCATAGATTTCTCTTTTGGGTTATGTGGAAATTGTCTTTAAATGGCTGCAAGTTTCCAACAAGTGATATCAAAGCAATGGTTGTGGTTGAATAACCCTTGGTTGAGAAAATCTTGTTTAAGTTTGAATCTATGTATTGCATGAGAGAATGAAAGACATGGAAAGATATGAGGGTTTTGTAGGTTGTTTATTGCAGATCTGAGGGTTTTAGGTTTGTTGTTATGATGGGTTGTTTGCAGATTTGGGGTGTGAGAAAATTTGGGTCAATTGGTTTCTTGGTTTTGCATTCAAGTGAGGGGGTTTTGTGGGGGAAAATTTACAGAAGACCCCCTGGAACAAAATGGACCTCATAGTTGGATCTAGGTTGACCAAGAGATGAAGTTTGATATATAATTTGACCTATTTCTATTACTATGAAAAATTGCAAAAAAAAAATTGCCCATACCCCTGTTCAACCGTGCAAATGTTGACGGTATAGTTGTCAAAAAAATTAATAAAATCCAAAAAAATTTAACCTCGTTGGTAAATTTTTTCCTACAAAACGTAAATAAATAAAAAATTAAAATCAAAAATCAAGTTGGGGGGCTGATTGGAAAATTGTATTGAAAAATATTTTTTAAATATATTGGGGGTCAACCCACCCCTCCCCCTGTAACCACCTGCAGTATTGCCATTGCAGGCAGTACTAACAGGTCTGCCAGAACGGTAGCCTGTCGGCCACCGACAATGGAAGTCCCGGCAGGGCCGGGTAATACCATCGGAAACCTTTTCTAAAAGGTTTGATTTTTTTTTTATTTACATTTTGTAGGAATTTTTTTCACCAACAAGATTATATTTTTTTGGATTTTATTAATTTTTCTGACAACTATACCGTCAACGTCCATACAACCGAATAGGGGTTGGGCAAAACAATTTGCAATTTTTCATAGTAACATAAATAGGTCAAATTATATATCAATGTTCATCTCTCAGCCAACCCAAATCCAACTATGAGGTCCATTTTGTTCCAGGAGGTCTTCTATAAAATAACCCCCTCAAAACCCCCACTTGAATGCAAAACCAAGAAACCCATTGACCCAAAATTTCTCAAAGTCTGCCGATAGAATTATAAAGGCTGACTAGATTTTTTGTAAATTGAAATATATAAAATTTCAGGTCCAGAGGATGAAATAAGGTGGCGTCGCCGGGTGGCTCCACCACCATCGACGAGCCACCATCCCACCACCGAGGAGCCACATGTTTTGGCATATATACTCTAATTGTGCAACTTTTTTCTAGAGGGCATAACTTTCGCCCAGGTGCTCCATTTTTCAACTTCTTGGACTCGTTGGAAATCTGACTCAGTGCTCTACACTGTGGTACAGTGATTTTTTGATATTTCATATTTTTGACAGTGTTTTTCTAGTTGGAAGTCAAGTGTTCATTTTGAGCTTCGAGAGGTATATCGAGTGCATACAAAGTCATATTTTAGACTTTGAATAGTCAACAAAAAGCTTGCTTAGAGCACTACACAATGGATCAAGTTTGGAGTTATTTTGGCATGGTTTATTTGCTATTTTCCTTATCTGAGTTTTTTATGGGTTACTTTGACTATGGTGATACTATGAGTTTATGGATGATTGGATCTTGGAGATTTGATGTTGGATTCATTGTATGCTCAGTTGTACATATTAGATTATTCTCTCATTTGACATGGTTATCAGTATATGATTGGATTTATATGTTGCATTGTTGTATCTACAAGTTGTGAAATGTTGTAGGCAATCTATACTTACATGTTGCATTTATGACTTGGCATTGGGTTGTCTTTTCCCATAGATATTTTAGTGTTGATGCATGTTCAATTTTGGTGGCTTGGTTTAGTCACTTGGTTTGTTGGTCTTGTTGTCATATTGAGAAGGTGAGATGGTATTACCAAGTACAATCATGATGTGAGACCTATGTAGTGACTATGTTATACAAATATGTGGGACACGTTAGGTTGAGTTGTTGGTACATTTTATAGTGATCATGGTGTCATGGATGTTTCTCGTGCTTTAGAGACTTTGGCATGTCATGATGGTTTATGCAGGTGCATTGTTGGTGGTGTTGGATTGGATCATGTTTTAGGTTGTGGCGGTGTATCTTCGTGGTATGAGGATCATGGTTTTACTTTTGCTTTTGGGATCCCTTGTTATATTTGAGTTCTTTGATTGTGTGAGGGCATTTGGTTGATCTTCATGAGGAGATTGTTATCGTGATGTCATGGATATCTTTATTACAATTTCCAGTGGGAGCTTTTGAAAATGATGGATTGGCGATGTTGGATATGTTTATGATGGTTTGGTGGTTGTAGGTATCTTCTTGGCTTGGAGATTTTGGTTCTAATTTTTATGTTAGTGACATTGTAGTTGTGTGTGTAGACCTAGATGATCTTCATGGAGAGGATGGTTATCATGATGCCATGTGTGACTTGGTATTAAAGTTTAGTGGGAGTTGTTGGAAGTGATGTGGATTCACCATTTGATGGTGGATGGTCTTCTGCAGTGATTGTTGGTGTCATGGATGGACTCTTGGATTCTACTTTTATGTAGTGATGGTTCATTGGCATCTTTGGTTTCATTGATAGGGAAGGTTTTGTTGGAAAGAGACATTGCGAATTCCATTTGGTGTTGTCATTGATGGAAACCCTAGTTGGTGATTGGATATGCACATTATCATTTGCTCCTACCGGCAGAAAGATTGAAGATAGTCAACGAAGATCAGAGCATCCGACAGTTTTGTATTCATCAATTCACTTACAAATTTTATGTTGTTATTTTGAGTTGTGGATCTCATGGGAGGTTGATCTATGTATGTCTTTTTTTATCCAAAATTCTTAGTTCCTTGTATCAAGTTGTGTGCTAATCTGGGATCTAGTTGGATATCTTTTTGTTCATCTATGTTTGGTGGCCGACCCAACTGATATAACATGTTACAGATATTGGAGGAGTGTTTGTTCAATTGTTTTTGTGTTTGATCATCTTGATTTAGGTCTAAGCTAAGTTGTGTCTGACCATTGTGGATGTGCATTGAATTTAACTCATGATTTGAGCCAACAGTTGGAAATATTTTCAAGTTCTATTGAAGCTGACTTGTTGCGATTAAATTCCTAGTCACAAATATATATAAATGATAAATTATATCATTTTGGTATGTATATGTGTTTTTTCGATGTTTGTTGCAAATACCAGAAGGGTGATTGAGCGATTTTATGCATAGTTTCACTTACGCATAAATATTTTGTGGTGTGAGTCAGAGCATAGTAGAGCAGAAGTGCAAAATCAGTCAGAAGGACAAAAGATTAACTACTGAGCCTAACCAGAACTATAATCAAGCATTTGTAGATGCTACTCTCTCAGTTCATTCTCTTGGATCTAATCCAAATCTTTTTAAGGCAATGTGCCTTCCTATTTTGAGTAGTGAGCTCTAGGTAGTGAACTTGAATGCAAGTGCATTCCCATATTGTAAATTTCCTTTTGAGTATACTCAGATCATATTGTGGATTGGCCATCCACTGTGGTTTTTCCTCTAACAAGGTTTCCACGTAAAAATACCCGTGTTATGGTATTGTGGTTCTTTTCTTTCTATTCATGCATATTGCTTTTGGTTGAATTTTTTAAGTGGGTTAATGATTAGAATAATAAAAAAAATTGTAGAACACTGATTCACCCCCCCTCTTAGTTTTGCTTGTTTCCAACAATTGGTATCAGAGTTAGTTCCTCAAAAGAAGTCTAACAACTTGGAGAGATCTTGGAAAGTATTTTCAATGGATACAAGCAGTCTTCAACAACAACTTTTGGTGGGCCTAGATGATCTTGACTAGTCAAAATCTGAGAATTGGGAACTGCAGGAAAGTCTTGAGAATGTAGAAAAATTCATTCAGTCATTGAAAGACAAAATCAATGAATCAAGGGAGAAAAGAAAGGAATTATGTATCAACTTAAGCAAAAGAATAGAAGCATGGAAGATGAATGACTGAGTCATGCCTTGAAGGAGAAAATAGAGGAATGTGAAAAATTTTCGAGAGAAAATGTTGTCCTGAAGCATGAGATGGAATCTATCATGATGAGAATGACCAAGGAGATTGAAGATAGAAAGAAGAATGAATAAAATCTTGCTCAATCCTTGAAAGATAAATCTAAATAATGCAACCAATTGGACAATGAATTGGAACAATCTAAAAACAATGAGGAAGTGCTTGAAAAATAGCTTGATGATCTCAAAGATGAACTTACTGCTGCAAATGAGTACAAGGAGAAATTCAAAGCTAGCTCAGCCAAGCTTGACGAATTGATTAAAGGACAAAGGATTGATGGTGAAAAGCAAGGTCTTGGAAATGAGGTAGGTGAAAGTTTCGGATCTAAACAAAGAAATTCTAGACAAAGGAATTCCAGACAAGGAAGATTGAGGCAAGGAAATCAGATGAATGGAGCTAGAAGGAATCTGGTAAGACAACCAAATGCTCAAAGATTCAATGGTTATTTTTTTACTTGCAATAAATTTGGCCATATGGCTTCTCAGTGTAGAAGCATGATGAATCCAAGTGGACCATCATTCTCAGGTCAGTGCTTTAATTGTAATAAGTTTGTTCATAAGTCAAATGAATGCAAAAATGTGATGAACAAATTTCATAGAGATTTCAGATGTTATGCATGCAATAGACTTGGGCATATTGCTAACCAATGCATATCAAGGAAAAATTAGTGGAACGGTTGGTCTGAACAGAGAAATGTTGTGTGTTACAACTGCAACAAAGTTGGGCATACTGCTAGATTTTGTTGGAGCAGAAGAGGTTTGGGAAAATAGAATATGCAACAGGATGTCAAGGGAAAAGTTAAAGTCACTAGAGATGTGATCAGGAGGAAATTGTGATTATGACTTGTGTGAGCTACTTAGAAGTTAGTTGATGGAGAATATGAATAAGATTAAGAAGGACAAGAAGACCACTTTTAAATATGGTAATTTGTTGTTGTGTCTGTTCTTTTATTTCATGAATGAGATTCCAGGTGTTGGGAAAGGTCATTGGAAAAGCAATCAGCCTGTAGTTGTTCAAATAAGAGATATACTATTTGGAAGCGGTGCTAGACAGACCAAAAATACTGCCCTCTGGGGGTACTTCAAAAAATTTCAGAATATGATGCATGCAAGAGAAAGAATCCCCACTTCAATTGTGGAGAAGTACAAAGATACAATTTGTTTCATGGTGGATATTGATCAATGCCATATGGAAGCCACTGATCCCAGAATGATATGGATTGTGCCTATGGGATATGAAGTTGAGAACATCTTGAAGATGTATGCAGAACATCTGTTGAGCACGCCTCTGGATCCGGTAGAAGAAAGGTTTGGAACTTATGCAGAAAAGAGCATGGAAGTCCATGAGCATTTTCAAAAGCCTAAGATAATCAGAAGAGTAAGGAAAGAAGTGGAAGTGTTTGCAGAAAACATGGGCATACCTGTAGAAAAATTGAAAGAATCTAGAAGGAAGAGAGAAGAAGCAGAAGCTGAAAAAGGGAAAGAACCTAAAACTGAAACTGCTAGTCTGGCATCCCGCACTAGATCCACAAGGAGTTCTCCTATGGCCAAGCCTGTGCAAACTCAAGATAATACTTTTGGTAAGAGGAAGAAGAACAAGAGCACAAGAACCTATAAAGCCATCTCAGAAAGTGAGGAGACTGATACAGATGAATATGTGATAGAAATGAAGGCTACCGACACTCAGGCTACAAAGCTGACCAAGGGAAAATCCTCTGGTGAAGAAGAAAAGGAAAAGAAGAAGGCAAAAACTGACAAGCCAAGTATGTCAGTTGAGGAAGTTGAAAATGGAGTTTTCAAGGATGGAAATCTCAAGCCCCTTTGCAAATGGTATGAAACTTTTGATAAATCAGGTCAAAGAATTCTTGAGGAGGAAACAATAAAACATCTGAATATTTTCAATAAAGTTCTTGTTGAAATTATGTCTGGTTTACCCAAGAGTCTGTATGATGTTTTGGAGGCAAGAAGAGTTACTGCTAGAACAAAAGAAGAGCATATGAGAAAGAGAATTCTTGCAGACTTGTGTCTGGAAATGTCAATTGAGGAGATGAATTCACTCCTGGACAAAGCTAAGAAGGAATTCAAAAGAAAAACAAGGGTAAACAAACTTATGATTGGTGAAACTAATGTTGTTACTGAGGAAACCAAGAAAATGCTAGAAGCATTTCTATTGAGAAACAAGATCAATGTTGAAGAAGTAAATGCTGAAGAAGTTACTGATCCGGTAAATAAAGAAGTGAATGTAAATGAGGAGAATGTGAATGTATCTGATCCTCCCAAATTTGAGGATATTCCTTGATATGAATAATACAAAAGTGCCTATGGATACTGAAGCTCCTAAGGTTGTATTAGCTGAAGAAAAGGAAATGCCAAATGAAGAAGTTGAAGCTCCTAAAGGAAATCAAGAAATAGTTTCTGAAGGACTAGAAGTTGAAGGAGAAAAAGTTCAAGTTAAGGATATTCTAGTGGAAGCAAGAGACACTGTCAAGGCAGTGAAGAAATCTCTGGTGGAACAACAGGAAGAATTTGATCTGAATTGGTTGAAGGCCCGATCAATCCATCCACCTTGTCCCCAATTCAGATAATGAAGGTCACATCAATTGCTCAAGCTAAGGCCAGTGAGAAGATTCTGAAGTCTCACCTTGAGGATAATGAAATTTTGTTTCTTGCATTTGGAGTTCTAGAGAAAATTATGCCAAGTCATGTGAAGGATCCATCTAGTTCATCCTCCAGTGAACTGAAGAAGCTCATAAATTCTGTAAGTACTCATTTTGATTCTCTTGAAAAATCAGCCATGGATAAAGTGCAGAAAGAGTTTAATGGAAAAAGATTTAGTTGGTTGAAGGAAGTGATTGCAAAGGATAAAAATCTGTTAGCCATCTGTATGAATAATATTGAAGGTTCTATATCTAAAGATGGAAAGGTCTATAAGTCATGTTTGGTTTTGTCCAAGTTTATTGAAGATAATGAGAAGAAGGTGAAGGATCTTGAAAAACAATTGGCTACCATTTCTGATGCTTTTGATCCATTAGCTACTGATGTTGGTAAGCATGAAGGTCAAGTAATATCTCTACTTGACAAAATAAGGTGCTTGAAGCATGAAAATGACAGGATTGTAGAGAGAGCATGTGAACTCAGAGGACTAATTGGTCCAAAGATTGAATTAATGGTGAGTGCATTGAAGGAAACCAAAGATGTATGGCAATTAGTGACCCAATGAATCTTGAGTCTGTTAAGCTAATCTTATTTAGTCTATGCTCACATAACAATTCTGGAGAGTTTCAAAAAGGTTTGCGACGCAAATTTAAGAGTGTTGAAGCAATATTTTGTAGATGTTTTCAAATTTTTGTAAGTTACAAGTCCATGCTTATACAGTTTTGAAATTTTGGATTTTTTTTCCCCAGTTTTTTCCATTGATGTCAAAAGGGGAGAGTTGTACAGTGAATCATGTATATCGATCTTAGGGGGAGTTTCATTTCTGAGTTGAGATTGGAGATTCTTTTTGAAGTTTTGTGGCAGTGTAATTCATGTTGGTTTTGATCCGACACTTAGTCATTTTTCACTAAGTGTTGCCATCAATGCCAAAGGGGGAGATTGTTGGCAAGAGATGCTACAAATTCCATCTGGTGTTGTCATTGATGGCAACCCTAGTTGGTGATTGGATCCGCACGTTATCATTTGCTCCTACTGGCAAGCAGATTGAAAATCGTTAAGGAAGATCAGAGCATCCGACAATTTTGTGTTCATCGATTCACTTACAAATTTTTTTGTTTTTATTTTGAGTTGTGGATCTCATGGGAGGTTGATCTATGTATGTATTTTGTTATCTAAAATTCTCAGTGCTTTGTATCAAGTTGTGTGCTAATCTAGAGATCCAGTTGGATATCTTTTTGTTCATTTGTGTTTGGTGGCCAACCCGATTGATATAACATGTCGCAGATATTCAAGGAGTGTTTTTTCAACTATTTTTGTGTTTGATCATCTTGATTTAGGTCCAAGCTAAGTTGTGGCTGACCATTGTGGATGCGCATTGAATTTAACTCATGATTTGAGTTGACAATTGGAAATATTTTCAAGTTCTATTGAAGCTGACTTGTTGCGATTAAATTGCTAGTCGCGGATATATATAAATGATCAATTATATCATTTGGTATGTATATGTTGTGTGTCGATGTGTGTTGTGAATACCAAAAGGGTGATTGAATGATTTTATGCACAATTTCACTTGTGCATAAAGATTTTGTGGTGCGAGTCAGAGCAGAGCAGAAGTGCAGAATCAGTCAGAAGGACAGAAGATCGACTATTGAGCCTAACTAGGAACTATAATCAAGCATTTGTAGATACTACTCTCTCAGTTCATTCTCTTGGATCTAATCCAAATCTTTGTAAGGAAGTGTGCCTTTCTATTTTGAGCAGTGAGCTCTAGGAGTGAGCCTGAATGCAAGTGCATTCCCATATTGTAAATTTATTTTTGAGTATACTCAAATCATATTGTGGATTGGTCATCCACCGTGGTTTTTCCCCTAACAGGGTTTCCACGTAAAAATCCCTGTGTTATGGTGTTGTGATTCTTTGCTTTCTATTCATGCATATTGCTTTTGGTTGAATGTTTTAAGTGGGTTAATGATTAGAATGATAAAGTTATTTTTTGCAGAACACTGACTCACCCCCCCTCTCAGTGTTGCTTGTTTCCAACAGGTTTGATTCATATTGATTACATATGTTGATTCTTGGTTTAGGGTGTTATGGTATTATTTCATGGTTTACTCTTTATCACCTGTTAGAGTTTTGGCATGGTACTCATTCTCTTGAGACCAGGATGTATGCATTGTTGTATGTTATCTTCTATGAGAATGTGTTAGATCATGTTGTCATGTTTATGTTCCTGATTCATGATTGGAGCTTTGACATTGATCTTGTGTGGTTCTCTTGGTATTGGGTACATCTATCATTTTCTTTATTACTTCATGATGGTGATATGTTGCATTTGGAGTTTGGCATGGATTGGTTGGTTACAAGTACTCATGGATACTTGGAGACATAGGTGAGGCTTGAGTTCTCTTATGGTTAGAGGCATGTGTTGAAATGGTTACTCTTGATGAGATTTTGGTAGGAAGTCTGAGGAGCCTACACGTTGGTTGGACGTGAGCTCAACATGGACCTATGAGGAGAGTGTTCTTGGATGCGTCATGATGACTTGGATATCTTGGAGGAGCATTCCCATTCCCCACTCTTGGTCTTCTCGGCCCTTTCACTTGAGAGGTATTTCTCATTGTTACTTTCAGGTGCTTTATGTTTTATACTTTATCTTCTCATGCATTTGGATCTTGAGCTATGGATATATGGTTTTGGAGGGTTCATTTGAGGAGTGTTGGCATGTTTGTCTCCTTATGCATTGTGATTACATTCATTGATGTTGAATTTAGGAGATGTATTGGGATTATTTCCTTCATTGGGAATGGATTTAGTTTGATCTTCTTTGGTTATGAGAGGCTTACATCCATGTTGATTACATGATACATATGTTATGTTTGATCTTGGTGATGAATGGTTTGGTGTTGTTATGGCTTTTCTTTTGGGGTGTTGTGGAGGAGATCATACTTGACACAATTGGCATTTAGAGGTGTATGTAGGAGATTTTTCTATAGGTATATGATGTGCAGAGTTTCTCTCTTTGGTCTTGGTTATCTTCCTAGATGTTTGGTTTCACATTACATTGGTTTGAGGTTTGGCTAGAGCTATTGTGATCACTAGCTTGTGGTCATGTGTTTTCACTTATGTTCTTGGGTGATGACATGAATGTTCCTTTATCTTTTTCCTTTGTTGGGTGTGGAGAAATTGGGAGAGCTATGGAGACTTGTGATGAGAGTTGTTCTTATAGGTTATAGTTTATAGGTTTTGCATATCATTGTGGATGATTCCTTGGTACTACATGATGTTGTTTACACTTTCTATATGATGCTATTGGTAGACTTGGTATGCCTTGATCTTTTTAATATTTTCATTACCCATGTAGTGGGAGCTCTTGGATGTGTATGTCATTCTTTGACAGGTTTTGCACATGGAGTTTAGGATTGCAGATTATGGGTGTATATTTTTTATGGCATGAGTTTACTATGTTTTGTATACCTTGGAGGCAGGGATAGTTGGATGTGTTGGCACTTGTTGTGGGTGCTATTTCAGCTATGGGATTGTGTACCTTGATGACTACTAGTGCATATTGTTACCTTTGGATTGAGTGTATGTGTTTAGGATATCAGTCAAGGCAAAAATTTGCTTCATTGTGACAAATTGTGTGGTTTCTCTTTGGATGGCTTCTTAACTTTGTGTATTGGCATGATGGTGGATGAAAGCATCATGCTTGGTATGGTGATCAATTTGATTCTTGTTGCAGGTATCTTGATGGACCACATGGAGCACTTTGATTCTATGATGGTATATATGGTTATATGGATTGTTCATTTGATTCATGTTTTGAGGTTACTTGTTCCCCTTATGCAATGTATACAACAAGTGGAAGAATGCTAGGAAAAGGTGTGTTGTACACCTTGCATAATGTATTTAATGTAATTATTCTTGGGGCCACTTTATGTTGTATGTAACATTGGGACATAAGTTAAAGTTGTAAAAATGTAATTATTTAATACTAGGGAAAATAACCATGGTGTTTGTGCTCCATTTGCTATAATTTTGACGTCCAATGATGATAAACATGCAAGTTGACATTTGTTAAGAAGAACATCCATCCCTTTTTATTTGACTAATTCCACGCTAATATTTGTCTTCTCCATACTAACATCCATCTTCTTTGCACTAACATCTTCCATCCACAATCATCCTTACGACCCGCAAGCTGAATTCTTCTCTTGTCAGTGCATCAAAGTGGCTTTTCAGAATAATTTTTCAATTTTTTTGAAAATTTGAATTTTTTTTTGAGGGGGCATAGGTCTATCCACCTTCATCGAGGCACGCTAGGGCATGATCTGAACCCAATTTTCTTATTTATTCTTTGACACAATGCTCAAATCACATCATGTTAAAGAGGGGAAAAATGTAAACACTGAAAAATGTCTTGGTCTATGAACGTCATTTTTCCACATTAATCTATTTTCTTCCCTTCATAGTTAAAAGATTTTAATTATTTAATTATTTTCTTTGGTCGCATTCTTCTATTAATTAAATAATTTTAATTATTTAATTTATTTATTTTCTTCGTCTTTATTCTTCCTTTGATTAATTAAATAAATTAAATATTTATTTGATTACATCACTAACATCCTATTTCTTTTTATAATTAAATAAATTCTCATTTATTTAATTATTCAGCCTTTGCCATTCGTCTATAGTCAAATAATTATTTGGCTATTCATTTAACCTCTTCCTCTATTATTAAATAATTAATCCAATTTAATTATTTTATTTTCTCATTTCCATTTCCTCCATATTTAATTAAATGGTCAAATAATAATCATTTCAATTAAATTCCATTTTCCCTCTTTTTCCATAAATGAATAGTCATCTTATTCCTCCACTTCCTCTCCCAAATTAAATAATAATATGATTTAATTGTCAAGATTCCCTTCTTCAATTAAAAATTATTATTTAATGGCCCACATGCTCTCCCAAATTAAATAATTATATTATTTTATTTTCTCCACTACTTTCCCTCCACTTTCTCAATTCAAATCTTGACCATCTATCCTTAGTCGTCCCTAACCCTACCACTATGTGGTGCATTCATCCTCCATCGTTGATCTTGGCATCTTTCTAGAACTTTAATCTCGTATTTTCGTTTGAATAGCTCTTTTATAAAAGAGAGTTGCCTCCTTCATTTTGGCTTTACAACCATATTTCTCCAACAAATCTTGCTTGTCATTGTCATTTGCAGGTTCTTCAAAATCTGAGGGCAACATTGCAAAAGCTATTTGAAGGAGAAGAAAGGAAGGAAATCAACTTTGATAGGGGAGTTTTCTATTTGATTTCATGTTTCTTATTTCTCTTCTATCATTTGTGCTTTCTTGTATGGGATTTGGGATTTGGGCTTAGATCTTGGGTAGAGTGGTTGCTACTTGGTGTTAGCTATTTTGCATTTTTGAATCCTTACACACATCATTCATCGTCCTATAATGATTCATATACTCCTTAGTTCTTATCTGAGGGTAATGTTGATATAATAACATTTTACCTGGAGCATTTTCTAATACCCCCACCTTGTTTAGACCTTGTAAATCATCCCTTACTAAATAAGAGTAGATGACATAGGAGGACATGTAGAAAAAAAATTGATTTTACAAACATTGACATTTTATCATGAAAGAAGTCAATGATAACCTTCGACCAATGAATTAAGGTCATTCCATTCATCACATGTTTAATTATAAAATACATTCATGACTCGAACATCTCTGCATTCTGTGAACCAACCAATATGTTCAACAATGTAACAATGTCTTTTATATCCTATTGAAAATCATACCTATTAAGGGTTTTAGGTATCTTAGACATAAATTTTTACCTCTTGTCTTCTCAGTACCATGCCACAAGCATTGTTCTTTTTTTTTTCTTCAGATTCCATGTATGCCTTAGAAAATTCCACAATATTTATTGGGCTCATTGTAGGAAAAATTGGAAGTTTGAAGGTAAAAGAAATACCTTATGGTGTTAAGTTTGTATATACCCTTCCTTCAACACCATTAACCTCTTCTCATCGTAGAAATTTATACACTCTAATACCAATTCTGGGGCATCCATAACTGGTGGGAACCCTATTGCTAAATGTAACCCATTGGCGACAATATTTTTTATAGGATTCATCACATTTGGTGACATAAATCTGGTCATGAATGCATTTGTGTTAAAATAACCCAAGTGAGTATTTGTTACTATTCCATATGTCAACCATATTTTAGATTTTAGCAACATGAATTAATCTTTAATGTCTTTCTTTTGTTTCCTCATGGTTTCTTGCAAGGTGTAGAGAAGGGGGATTCACTACCACTGAGACTCTCAAGTCACTGAAGAGCCTAAGGGAGAGAACAACCCTAAACTACCTTAGACTACCTAATAATTTTAGAAGGAAATGATGGGCTGAAAATGAAGAGAAAACAAGACTCTATTTCCCTTCTTCTTATGACAATTTTTTTATGGAACTAGGTGATCTGACTACAGAGGTCTCAGACTACAGACTAGACAACTCTCTACCAGAGAATGGCAGTGCGGGAGTCAGACATTAGCGTGTCATGTTGGAATCTCAAAGATGTGTTGGTGTCCTATAAGGACAAAGGGTCAAGTAGTAGCCAAAAATACATAGGATCTATTGACAACTTGAATTCTCTTGTTTTACAATTTGATAAAAATGTATGAAAATGTAAAGTACAACAACAAGAATACTACAATAGCTACTCTACTAGTGAAATGACAAAGAAAGAGGAAGAATTCCAACTTACTCAAGGTCAAATTATCCAACTAGCTCCAAGCAATTGAACAACACCTACACACATTAACAAGAAAAATGTCGGGGCTATGTTTTTAGGTTTTCCTCACTCAAACCCCCATTTTAGTGTTCCCACCTCCACAAACAACCAATAGACAATGATATTGAGAACAAGTGATAAAGAAGTAGATAGAAAAGACACAATATAGTAGAGAGCAATGACAACCTAGATGCTACTCTACAAGAATGATAATGCAAACATTCAAATAGACACAATATCACCTTCCCTTCTACAAGGGCTTAATGCTGATAGAGGAAGAAGAAAAAGAACAATATCACCATTCCAAGGAGGTAGAGCTACGTGAACCTGTAATAACAATGGCGTTGAAGAAAAGAGAGGCTATAGAAGTATGGAGCTAGTAGCAACAAGAGAGAGCAAGAAGGAAGCAAGAAGAAGTGTTAGAGAGTGATAATGAATTATGGAATTGAGAGAGAGCTTGAGAGAATTAAAGGATTAAGCTAAAATGGTAAAATTGGAGGCAAATATTCATTCCTAATGGTCAAGATTCGGTAGGGGGCCATTATGTTCATAGGTGGCTAGGAAACATAATTTCTTTGCATCTTCCTATTGCAAGAATCTTGTTAGGGTGTTATCATGGCACACAAATTTCCACACAACACATGCACGTCCTCAACATAAATTCCCTTCATCGAAGCTAGACAACAAGGACATGTGGAAAAGGTGGAGTAAAAGCAGTGGGTTTTTACATTATTGGACTTATAAGGCTAAAATGAAGGTAAATTAATGGGAATTTGCATGGGGTGAAAATTTACGCCATTATATTTTTTCCCCATTTTAGCGAGCATATGTGTCAATGCATATGAGAGCTAAAGTAGAAAGAGGTTGAAGAGAATATATTTAAAATCGTCAAGGAAGTAGATCTTTGATTCAATGCACCTTGACATGAAAGAGAGAGCTCCACCAAGATATGAAGATGACACAGGTCTCTGATCCTACAAAGCTAGCTATGATCTCACCATAAACATCTTTGGTTGCAAACCAACATGTTAGGTGAAAAAGAAAATCATAATAGACACACATTCATAAGACATAAGAAGACACAAGCCAACATAATAAGACATATCTTGATTAGATAAGACACAAGACACACACTGATCAGATAGATAAGCATGTGACTGTTGTAAATTGTGTTGTAGCACTATCACAAAAAAAATGGTTCTAGTTAGGTTGCCCCCGAGCTAGATGCAAAGATATAATATGTCTGAAACCAAGATAGCGACATCAAATATCAGATAAAAGACATGAAGGAATCTTCCTCGAGACATCAAGACACCAAGGGGAGATTTTGAAAGAACACACCATTTGAAAGACAGATAATTTTCTACAAGTTATTATATCATCAAGGAATCCTTTTGAAAGATATTTCATCAAGGAATCTATTGGAAAGAATGCTCCTTTTTCCAAGGAAAGTTTTTAGAACCTTTCATTTTAGAAAATGTGCTCCTTTTTCAAAGTAAAATTTTTAGATTCTTTCACTTATGAAATCCTTTTCAAAAGAAATTTTTGTCAAGGATTCCCAAGAGAATACATCATTTTGGAAAATGAGGGTTTTCAACAAGGGATTATTTTTCCAAGGAACTTATTGTAAATAAATTTGACACCAAGGAATCTTTTTGAAATAATTTTCCATTTTGAAAATTATAAAAGCATGGTAGTCCCCCTTAGGATGATGTGTGTTGCACCAAGGAGCACATGACATCCCAAGGAGAGAAGAAGAGGCAGAGATGTGGCACACAACACATGACGAGATGCATTTGTGGTATGTTTTCACACACATGAGGTACAACACATTGAAACCATAACATCAAGAAGTAGATAGACAGAGATAAAGAAATCAAGATATAGGGGGATTTGAGAATTCGAGGTCAGAACTGATCATAAATATAAGTAGATAGATATAATATATATGTATGAACTATCATCAATCCCCAAATTTCTCAGAACATGAATAATGACAAATGAAGACAAAGTAAAAATAAAAATTGGGTCAACATGGAAGAAAGCCTAAATGCCCCCAACACTTTGCATCATCCCTAATATTGAAAAGCAATATTATGACACATAGAAGAATTATGACATAAATAGAATGAATTCATGATAGATTTTTGTGCCCGTATCCAAGTACCTACAAGGGTAGCAAGGATCCTCTAGGCATGGTCACAAACATAAAAAAGACAAGCTAGGGGGAACAAAAACACACAAACAAATATAATCCATAGATGTAGAAGAGGCACCACCCTAGTCCTAACTGACCAACAGGTCATCCTGATCCCAATCTAGATCATTATAAGGGGAGGGAGGATGAGCTTGTAAGGGTGGGATAGCAAGGGTAGTACCCTCTGACTCACTTACAACAAGAGCCAAGGAAAAAGGCCCATCAAGGTCTTCTTCACCGAGTTCCTATGAAGAAAAGGTCATCAATTTCATAAAAAATCATGATAGAGCTGGGATATTATCCACTGAGTTGAACATGCACTTCTTAGGAGTTCCCTGTGTCAACTTAGAAAGAGAAAGACAAGGCACCCGAGAGTCACTTCCAACCTCAACAAAAGGGGCAGTGACAAACTCTAGGGAAGCAGGGGTTGCCTCTATCACAAGGATGATGCAAGCCAAGATAGAACTAGCCTCTAAAGGAGGAAAACCCCTCTTATGACCATCATGCATAGTGAGGTCATTCTCCAACTTACACTTCAATGGATGATGCGGGATCCCCACTTAGGAAGCAAAAGCAGAGGAGAAACTAGAGGCAATCGCTAAAATCACCACCTGTGTATGAAGTATGGCAATGGGCTGTGAGAAATGAGGGATTTTTGGGAGGGACATCAAAAGAGGAGGGTCCACAGAGGGAGCAATGAAGACCTGCACCCTTTTGGGGTGAGCATCATCAAGACCCACTGAGGGATCTGAAAGCAAGACACAAGTGATGGGAACTAAATCAAGAACAATAGAAGGAAGTCAAGCAACAAAAGGAGATGTAGAAATAGATGCAACTGTCTCCCCCTCTGTCTTTTGAAAGGTGGCATGCTTCATGGAAATATCCTTTCATCTATGCTTCCACTCATGTGCAAGCTAGATACGTCGACTATGAGCACTAAAGGATGCAACCTAAGAAGAGTCCTAGGGCTATTGCTAAACCAAAGGAGCATCCTTCACAACTATTTTTTATGGAAGGGTGGTCTCCTAAGCAGGAGCATGAGGAGGAGGCATAGGAGCATAAACAACAATAGGAGGAGGAATAGACATCAGAGCCTTAGCGGTGGGTCTCTTCCCATTCTCTGCCCAAAGGGTAGGTGGAAGAATAGTCAGAGGCCGCAAAGGTCGAGATGTAGGAACAACCCCATGAGAACACTTCAATTTTCCATAGATGGTGGGTCAAGGAACTGTGGGTAGATCAAGGAATTGAAAAGCTTGAAATTTCTCCTTCCACCACATAGGAACCATCACACTTCCCATTTGAGGCACAGGAGTGGGGGTTGAAGATGCCACCATGGGTTGGAAAGTAGAAGTGGACATAATAGAAGATGCAAAAAGAGAAGGCTCTAGAGCATAAGAAAGCTTCTCCTTCCTTTTTGATGGGGAAAAATAAATAGCTCGTTGCTGCACTATCATAGAGGCCTTCACATAAACAACATAAGGAGACACAACAAAACTAAATTTCAGCATCGAGCCCTCAGTATTATATTTAGCATAAGCTTGGTACAACAAATCTCCCCTTGGAGGGAGAGGTCTAATCAGGGCGGGCTAGAAGTGATCCAAAGAGAAGCCCCCACTTGACACTAGTGGTTTGTAGCTATTATCATGAACTATGTGCACAATGCCCTCATGGGGGAACTTCAAGCATTTATGGATTACATAGGCATCACTATTCATAGAGACTAGCCATGGAATGCCTAGCTTAACTTTGAACAGGTCAAACTCTGGGATCACAACAAATGACACATCAATAGCCTTGGGTCCTACCAAGACTGACAAAGAAATTATGCCCATAGGGGCAATAGATAGTTTGTCATGAGTATGAAGGGTGTCCTGAAACTCTTCGTATTTCAACTTATGTAAACTTTTATGAACAAGGTTTCCTCTATTATCACATTCACCCAACTTGTCTTATTGACCATGACACTAGCCACAATGTTACCATTAATTCGAGTGGGAACGTACAACAGGAAAGGCTCCATGTTCAGTGGAAAATCATTAAGTAAAATTTATGTCAAGCATAACACTTGCATTCTCGATAGAAGGAATACACGTGAATAAGTCCATGTTCATGTACACAAACAAATCCAACTCAAAAGATGTATAATATTATGTGACTAGATTTACAAAGTGAGAAGGAAACAAATCAATATAGATCTGTAACTCACTATTAGCCTTGGCTATAGATTTGTTGGAATTATATTTCCTTCCATCGAGACAAATAGTCCAATCATCGATGTGAAATCTCGTGACACAGGTGTACCCATCACTCGGTGTCATGTCCATGCACTTGATGGAATTGACAAAATTGGTGTACATCGTACCACTCAGGATATGACTCGAAAATAGGTCAAACTTCTGGCAATGTTAAAATTTGATCTTTTAGTAACTTTTTCAAGACAACAATATAAGATTCAGATAGTTTTGTAAAATTCTTATTGTGCACTGTACATTTGTCTTTAGATGTAGAGACCACATTCTCAATAGCCTTGTTTTTGCCAGAAACTAACACTACTGACCGATTATTGAGATGGGAGCATGAGGATGAACCCCTGAACTGAGCGACCATTTGTTGGTATTCACATAAAGTTGCACATAGATGTGCAAAGGAAGGATATTTCATCAAGGAAAAAATTTCTTACCACTGCTTATGTAAGTGGAACTGAGGAAGACATTCTAAACATCAAAATTAGGTAGAGGATAAGAGATTTGGGAAAACAACACTTGATAATGAGCAATGAAGTCAATAACTTTTTCATGGTCCCCTTGCTTGCATCAAATGAGATCAGAGAAAGCCATCTTCATCTTGATGTTAGCTTGGAACTTTCTCAAGAACTGATTCACCATGATCAAATGAGAAGACAAAATTATTTGGAAAGGAATAATACAAATCAAGAGCAAGGTCCTTGAGGGAATCCAAAAAATATATTTTCCATTAAAGCATCATGGTGGAAGAATTCAATGCACATGGCATTAAATTCCTACACATGCATCTGAGGGTCTCCACGATCATTATACCTTTTGAACTTTGGAATCTCCATCCCCTGATGGATAGGAGTGTTCAAGATGGAAATGGAAAAAGAACTACAATGTGAAAAGGGTTGAAACATAAGTTGAGAAGAAGAGGTTGATAGGTTCACCAACTAGTTCTACATTTCCCATATTTTGTAATAAAGCATTCAAGACAAGATCATAGGATGAAACAGGACCAGTGAAACCACCACTAAAACCACTAGCCCGCATACTGAAAAATATCCCACCACCAGGATCAGTAGGAATTCCAGCATTGCCACCAATAGCGGAAGCAATAGGAGTGGCAAAACTAAAAACTAAAGATACCTTATTTTCCTTAAAAGTGGGCGCCCACTTAGGCCTAGAGGCAATGTTAAGAGAGGGACCAATCTCAGGCATACATACTAACACTCTAGGCATCAAGACTTCCAGTTGTCTCTTAATGGTCTCAGAGCCAAGATCTCAAGTGGTGCCTGAGTTAGAATTGTATGTTGGGACATGAGTATCCATAATATCCACAAGACCTCAGAGAATTTCCACACCTCTCCAATCTTTATCCAGCATGGTTCTTAATCTATTGACAATAATAATTCCCTGAACAAGAGTTTATCCTTTTCCAAATACCGCTCAAATTCCAAGCCTTCTATCTAGGGAAATAAGTTGCTCTATAAGGACCTCCACAACATCCTCTTCCTCTATAGAAGAGACAGATGGAGAAGCAAGAGGTGTAGGAATGTGAGGGGCAGCTTCCTTGAATGGATTGGAAAATCCCATAGACATTCCTAAAACTAACTCCTTAAAAGAAGGACCACTCTGATCAAAGGTGACCCCTTCCTAGATTCCATTTTTATATGTCGTAGACTTCTTCTAACATTGTGTATAGAGGTCATAGATTGGGTTGTAAATCTCATAAACCTTCAAGACACACGAATCTATAATGCATGCAAGATGTGAGAGAACAAATTTCTGACACATAGAAATGAAAAGAAGGACGTTCACATCAAGTTCCTCAAAATATAGAGAAGGGGGATTTTCTACCCTTGAGACTCTCAGCTCATAGAAGATCCTAAGGGATTGAACTACCCTAAACTACCTTAGACTACCTAATAAGTTTAGAAGGAAAGGACAGGATGAAAAAGGAAGGGAAAACATGACTCTATTTCCCTTCTTCTTATGATAGATGTTTTTTGGAACTAGGTGAGCCGACCACAAAGGTCTTAGACTGTAGACCAGATGACTCTCTGCCAAAGGATGGCAGTGCGAGAGTCATACTTCAACATGCCATGTTAGAGTTTTGGAGATGTGTTGGTGTCTTGTATGGACAAAGGGTCTGTTGGTGTGAACAAATGTCTTGTACCTAGTCAATTCACTCACTAGGGACTTAGGGGACATATTCACAAGTTAAGTTTACTTAGGTCCTAAGATTCTTTTGAGAATACTTATTTGTCATGTCTAGATTTTATCATTTCCTAGGTAGTTATGATAAGTTATCTCATATCATAGGATTAAGACACTTGCCATGATCTTGTCTAATCTTATGTCTCACCTTTTCTATATAACACGATGGTATCATATCTAACTCATATATTAAATGGTTGGATAATCAATTCCATTGCAATATTGAGCATTGTATTTTGATCTCTTTTGTTCTTTCCATTTGGCCTCTAGATATTGGGTATCTACATAGCCAACTCTAACAGGGTCAAGTAGTAGCCAAAAACACAAAGGGTCTATTGACAACCCGAGTGCTCTAGTTTTACAGTTTGACAAAAATGTATGAAAATGCAAAGTACAACAAGAAGAATACTATGAAAGCTACTCTAATAGCGAAATGATAAAGAAAGAAGAAGAATGCCAACTTACTCAAGGTCTAGTTCTCTATTTAGCTCTAAGTAATCAAACTTGACACCTACACATAGTAACAAGAAAAATATTGGGGTTGTGTTTTGAGGTTTTCCTTAATCAAACCCCTGTTTCACTGTTCCCACCTCCACGAATAGCCAATAGACAAAAATATTGAGAAAAAGGGATAAAGAAGTAGATAGAAAAGACACAATACAGTAGAGAGCAATAACAACTTGGATGTTACTCTACAAGACGATAATGAAAGCATTCAACTAGACACAATATCACCTTCCCTTCTACAAGCGGTCAAGGTCGATAGAGGAAGAAGAAGAAAAATATCACCAAGCCAAGGAGGTAGAGCTACGTGACCCTACAATAGCAATGGCGTTGAAGCAAAGATAGACTTTAGAAGAAAAGTATGGAGCTGGTAGCAGTACGAGAGAGCAAGAATGAAGCAAGAAGTGTTAGAGAGTGATCATGAGCGATGGAATTGAGAGAGACCTTGAGATAATGAAAGGATTGAGATAAAATGGACAAATTGGAGGCGAATAGTCATATTCTCGAATGTCAATATTTTTGACATTATGTTCGTAGGTGACCAGGAAATGTAACATCTCTGCAGCTTCCTAACACATGAATCTTGTCAGGATGCTAGCATGGTGTGCATACATCTGTGTGGCTCATGTATGTTCCCAATAGAATTGTCCTTCACCAATGCTAGATGACAAGGACACATGGAAAAGGCAGAGCAAAAATGGTGATTTTTTATCATTATTAGACTTATAAGGCTAAAATGAAGTTAAATTAATGGGAATTTGCATAGGGTGAAAATTTATGCAATTGCACAAGGAAACCCATAATTACTTTTATGTTGATTAAGGTTACCTTTTTATTTTCACTTATTCAATGCTAAACTATCTCAATTATTCTTAAAAAAACAATATATAGCCATTTTACTTCGATTTAGAAAGGTATAGATTGAATTACAATGAATCCAAATATCTAATTTTATAAGAAAATCATAATTTTAGAATTAGGGCTTGATTAGATTACACCTAAATTTGAAGAAATAATACTTCCTAAATGAAGGTGTTATAATTCTGGGTGACCTAATCTTTAATTCTCTGTCTACAACTTGTTCGTCATTGATCAAACTGAGCTCTTCAATTCACTCACTTAATTGACTTGATCTCTATTTCTTCACCAAAGTGCTCCTTCTTCAAATTTTCTTTTGTGATTGACAGAATCTTGATAAAAATCCTTGTAAATTTATGAAAGCAAAAAAAACAAACTAGAACTTTAATGTAGAGAATGAGTAGGTGAGCATTAATGACGAAAGTTTGAACTTACCCGCTTGTTTTCATTTGAAATATGTGAAGTTCAATTAGACCATTTTTCTCAAAAAATCCTTATGTAATGGAATTGGATTTTATGCATTAAATCCTTTTACTTGTGATAAATTTACACTAGGAACAACTTTTATTCACTAAGACAGTGTTACCAAAAATTTATGGGGAAAATCGTTGATACTAGAATTTTAGGCATTCTTTTCGGATGCAACAATTATGGGTGTAGGATATTGGTTCCATAAGAGTGAAATTTTCTACAAAAATATTCATATTTTGGTTCAGGATAGGTGTGACTACAATCACATATGATATTGAGTTCAGTTAATTTCATTACATCATTGATACTACCTTTACTATGTTAAGTATTATTTTGTGGGTAGAATCGTTGCTACTACATCTAGATACGTCCAATGTATGATATGTTTGATTCAGTAAAGATCAAGAATTCAAATTTTATGAGAAAATTCAAACTTCATACAATTTTTTTTGAGTGGTCAAAGTGGATCTTTACCCAAACTCAAATGTCTAGTTCAATAAGATGTCAAAGTTTCATTTAGGATAAAATGAGATTTAATAAAATTTTAGGTCCATGCAAAGGAAATTTTTTACCTTATAAAACACCACATTGGGTTACAATTGAATCCCTTTATGTTTTTTGAATGAAATTAACGATGCCATATTTCTATGGGCATTCCTACTAAATAAGGAACATCATCTAGACAATATCAGGTTCAGTAAGACCAAAAAATCTTGTAAAGCATAGCTTCTTCATTTGAAATGATTTTAAGTTGTTTCAAGAGACAACTAGTGTTACTTTTAGTTTATTTTAAACTTCTTGACCTAATACATTTGGGATACTCAAATTTAGAACCTCCACCTCAATACATGGATCTTGCCATTATCACTGAAGTAAAATAAAAAGCAAAAAGAAAATGGGTCCCTATTTTTTTCTAACAAAATTGGGCTTATTGTGAGACTACACAACACTACCCAAAGTCTCATTTTCTTTATTGGTAAATGGAAAATAGATTAAATTAATTTATGCCAAGTGGGGGCTAAGGAAAGGAGATCCCTTGTCTCCATTTCTCCTCATTATCACTAAGGTTCTTGGGAGATCCCTAAAGAAGGAGGTGGAAAATAATAATATTAAAGGGTTACAATTTTTTTCAAGATTAAAATTTTTTACTCACCTTCAATTCTTTGATGACACTCTTCGATTTGGGGAAGAGACTACTAGGGAAGTGATGGAACCTTAATTCTCATGTCCCATCTTAAACCCTTGTTGCATTTAGGAGGGTTTCAGGATTCATTTTCTTAAAACACTTAAACGTTCTATCTTGTTTGTTGACTCCCTATCGCCTGTTGTCAGTCACTGTTTAAATTTTTTGCGTCTAGTTTTGTTATCTAGCAACCGGTTTCATCATCATAGGTCCAAAAAAAATTGTTATAATGATTTTGGGGTTCTTAAGTTTTTTTCTATCTATCGCATCATCCTAGGAAGTCCCCTCCATTAAGACAACTTATGAGCACGTGCCTAAAGGTTTTCAATTAAGTTCAATCGACCTTATGTCTTTATCGCTCACCACTAATCACTTTTGAAATGTATGTTTCAAATCAACGATGAGCGATGAGGTGATATTTCTTTGATATCGCTCATTGCAAATTGCTCCTTGAACTTCTGATTGCAAATAGCGATGAGTGAGGTTCTTAAGGGATCGCTTATCACTAATGATTTCTGAATTCTTAAAGTTGTAATAGTGATGAGTGATGACCTCTGGATTTATGATCATATTTTCATCGCTTATTGCAAATGTGTTATGAAGAGATTGTTTCAAATCAGCGATGAGTGAGGAGATGAGTTTCCATTTGCATCGCATCTCGTGGATTTGTTTTGAGCGCTAAGTTCTTGATTAGCAATATGCAATATGTAATAATATTAGGATAATCTCTCATTGCTAATTGCTTGCAAAAATTATGAGGAGGATTAGTGATGAGCGATATGGTTCCTTTTAAGAAGGTTTCTCTCACTAACTTGAGTACATCTTATTTGCAATATCTTTTTGTGCCATTAATTGTTTATGCAAGCGTACGTGTCAAAATATAGTGCTTTCATCTCTTGTCACTGATAAAAGCCAAGGTGAAAAGTTGAATTAGCGAGGAGCAGGGGAGATGAACGTGATTGGGAAATTGGCCCTAGATCTAAGGGCTGAGATTTTATCGCATAAAACACTTGCATCGCTGATAAAGCTGGATGAGAATGAAGTAAATCAGCGACTAGAAACAACCACTACATGAAGAGGCAAGGTGGAAAAATCCTGAGGATTTTGTATAAAGAAAAAGGGAAGGTGGCGAGGCGGATCAATAACTGTTGATATAGTTTTAAAGCTGAAGGATCAACGATCAAGGTTTATAACTGAATGACTAATTGTCAATTCACTCGCGCGAGCTTACTATCAACTATTAATGGTGACATGCTCCCCTCTCGGCCGTAATAGAAAGTAGATATCTAGTTTATCATGCATCCTAATTTGTTGGCTAGTGGAAAGAATACCAGAAGTAGAAGAATTTGTGAGGCAAGCTCCAAAAGTTATCAGCAACCAGAGTGACACTGCTTTCACCTGGGTAAGCAAAACTAATATCTCCTTCTAATTGAAGTAGTGAAGTGAATACCCTGGAAATTTGGTAGGAAAATTAGGGGAATAAGCAATTTATTCATTTTTGGTAGTTTCAATTTGGTGATTGAGCACTGTCTAAATTGTGAAGAAAGGTGTCATGTTCAATAGTAGTGTTTTTTCCTGTCATAATTGTGAAGGGTTTTATTTGGCCGTAAGAAATTGTAAACCATAGTTTCCATTTGTATTACAATCATGAGTGACCCAGAGCCTAGTGAATCTAGTGTTAGACCAGAAAGGAAACCAAAATAGAAGAGGGTTAAAAGACTTAAAACTCAACATGCTTCAGCTGAAATTAAGCCTAAGCCAATGACTATGTCTAACCCTTCACCAAGTACTCTTGCAATGTCCATTAGGTATAGAAGTGAAAAGAAAGAAACATAAAAATTTATGCAAGAGACCTCTAGAGGTGTCAAAGAAGGAGGGTCACGAATTGGTAAAAGGCCCACAAGACAAGTTGTTGTGACTACTAGGTTAATTGATAATGCTGGTGAAATTGGTGAAAAACCCCAACCCTAGAGTGGATGGAAATTGTTTCGATATGCTTTCAATAGGTGAAATTATAGTAAGCTTGCATTCTATTTATGGAGGTTGAACCTTGGAAGGTTGGTGGTTTCAAATGTGTTTGTAGAAGTTGATTTAATGATGGAGCTAACAAGGCACTACGACCCTACTGACAGGACAATCAAAAGTGAGAATGGTGATATAATTCTAGAGGTGACAAGGGATAAGATGATAGATGTATTTGGGTTAAATCCCAATTACACTACAAAGTTCATATGAGCTGACTTGTATGCTAAATATGAAAAGAGAAAATTTTCATTCAAAGAAGTACTGCTTGTATGACACATAAGGAGTAGGGAAAGATTTACTGCTAAGGATTTTGAGCCTTTTGAGTGTGAGGAATTTGAAGGTTATTTCAAAAACACTTATTATTGTTTAAATAAAGTATTGGCTTAGGATTTTGAAGTTAGGATAGCTCTTGATTTACTGGTGATGGTGGCAAATATACAAGACTATAATCAAAACACTAGTTTTGATTATGCTAACTTTGTTGCTGAACGAATGCATGAGTATTTTCTCAATTTGAAAAAGTAGGTGCTCCCTTTTTGTTTTCACCATTACTCTTTATTGATGCATATGCTCCTATGGGAAGGTGATTATGAGTGGAAAAGAAAATTACATCTAAAAGTTAAGGACAGTGAGAATAATGCTATCCCTGTACAAATGTGGACATACATTTGGGATCAAGATTGCTCCAATTCCAACTACATCTTGTTTTCCAATGTTGTAAGATATGGTATCTTAGAGTCATTGGGTGTAGCACCTAGATTTAGAATTTCTCCATAAATTAGAAGTATTAGGCGCCCAAACAATGTAGTAGGCTCTAAAGCAACACACAATTAGGCTTATTGGTTTCTACATTTTGAGTACACTTTGATTAGGGCTTATGGAGCTAAAGTGGCACCTCATTGTCTACCCTTGTATGTCTCAGACGGGTTGTCCTTCATGGAGCTCATGTGGAAAATTGATGTTATGGATTATGAAATGTTTAGAAAGGTCAGAAAGGGAACTATAATACATCCCCAATGTACTTTTGCTTATTTCAAGATCACTACCCCTGAGGGGTATGAAAAATTGGGAATTATGGTGAATAATCTCAAAATGCCTATCAATGAGATTAGAGTTTTTGATCCAGAAGGATTTGTGGCAGTAAGAAGAATACAAAAGGGCTTAGGCATCATACATCATGAATTCTTCTATTGAGATGATGTACTAAGAAATATCACAAGTGATGAAGCTATCATGGCTAGGAAAAGAGAATGGATGGCTATGAAAAACCTTGAGAATATTATGAAAAGGAATGCCTTCTTCATCAGTCCATACAATGTAATTGAAAACCCTTGGGAGAGGGCCTTTACTATGATAAGGGATTGTTAATCTAGTGAGTTCTAGGTGAAGGTTAAGGAGGTTGTGGAAAAATCCAAAGTCCTCTTATAACAATGACATCAACAGGCTATGGATATCCTAGAACAACCTGTAGATGTTCAAGAGGTCAAGGATGAACAAATGGCAGAACATGTGACAGAAAATGAGGAGGTGGAGCAAAAATTTCCCCTTCCTCATATTGAAGAAACTCACAGTTCAGATGTTCTTCCTGACAGGATTTTCAAGTGGCAGTATGACAAAGAAAATGATGATGATCCCAGGATTAGGGAGTGTGATGAGTTTTTGGCTGATGATAAATTTTTGCAGACCAAAGAATTTTAGGAGTTTATGATTCAATAGTGGAGTAAGGAAATAAAAGAGAGACTTGAATCAACCCGAGTCAACGCTAATCCTTCTCATCAAGAGGAAGCTGAGAAAGTAGAGGAAGAGAAAATTAGGGCTGAAATTGTAGCTATTACTCCCACTAAAGCTCGAATAATTGTTAAAGATAGTGGAATCATATTGTTACCAGGATGTCCTATCACTGTTTCCATAGCATATGATGCAGTTAGGAGAGATCCTCAAGCTTTGATATCTAAAGATCAATTTGAGGATAAATTATTTGGTTCTGGATATAGTCCAAAGTTGCATACTCTTGCAATTTGGTCTATGGCACCTAATACTAGTAAACATGAGGTTGTTAGGCCTATTGAAGAAGTTATTGGTTCATTAGTGGTTAAGAAAGCTACTGACATAACTCCTATCCAGATAACTGAGTTAACTGCACATGCTGCAATGCTTAGTGTGGATACTACACATATTTCTCAGAAAAAATATGAATCCTTGGTTAAGGAATATAATAAGGCCTTGAATGAGCTGAATCAAATGAGAGCCACTGTTCAGGCTACTCAGAAAAAAATGACTCAACCTTCTTCTTCTTCTTCTTCTTTTTTTCATTCGATATATCTACACAAGATAGGGAGACTTTGGCCCTAAGAATTGATGATTTGAAAGGAAAGTTAACTGCTGAGAAGGAAAATGTCAAGCAGGCCAAACTGGAAATAGTTAGGGTGGCCAATGAAATTTTTGAGGATGTGTTGAAGCACAAGGTGACCAAGTTTGTCCATAGGGCTAATGATGTCTGGGCCACATATAGGAATATTCATGAGGAAAATACAAAGTATCTACAAGTATAGGAGGCCTTTAGGAATTAATGGAATAATTGGATTGCTAGGGTAAATTCTTTGAAATAAATGATGCCAAAAATGAATGAGGATCTTGAGGCACCCACAAATATTCCTAACATCTTGAAAACTATTGACTCAATAAATGAGATAACTACTTTTCATGGAAAGTTAGGTATACAGCTCTAGAGTAAGTTGAATATGTTCAAGAAGATGGAGGAGTGTGAAATGCCTCAAATATTGAATGCAAAAGGATAATTGCACCCATTTGACACCTAGAAGACAGATTTAGGAGGACTGCTTGGAGCGGCTATGATGACTTTGTTTTTCACTGATTACATCTTGCTCAATTCAAACATTGATACAATGGTGGAAATTGAATAAAAAATGGATATATTTGTTAAGGAAGCCAGGATTTTGATTGATGCAAGGTACTCCTAGTATATTACTAAGGTGCAAGATTTATTGAATGTTAAATGGCCCATTGAGGATGAATACAACACTTGGAGAAATACACAGAGTGAATCTATGAGAGGATCAGTAAATAAGGAGATTAATGGACATGAGAGAAATAATACATAGCCTGAATACAATATAGATTAGGCTTTTGATATAACATGGTAAACTATTATTCTCCTTAAAATTCAAATGAATAACACATGGTGCCAATGTGGATTAACAAATTTTGACTCTTTTTTGCTTTCCTTGCCTTGCTTCATAAGTTTTGTTGTTTTGATTCTCACATAGTTGTCATTTTGAACACATGGGGAAGATCTTGTAACTGTTGTAACAAACTAATGATGTCTTTTGAGGTGGGACCTATTTTCCACAAAGAGTTTAGGTTAATTTTGCCTCATGTTTATTTGCTCCACCTGAAGACTCAAGTATAGCTGAAGGGGGAATATTGTTGCAAGCGGTCCACTGGGATCATGACATGTGTGCTATCTGGTATGAGGTTTGTTTGCTCCTTCATCTCTATAAGAAGGAATTTAGGACCAGTAGCACGAGAGTTGAATTTTTTTTGAGTTAATACTATTAGTTTGTCAAGATAATATGAAGCAAGTTTTAGAGTCTTTGTTTTAAGTTTTTTTTGGAGTTAATACTTATACATGTAAGACTGATAATGATATAGCATTTATAATACAAAGTAATATCAGTTTCATGGTTATTATCTCTCCTTGTATGTGTGTTATGAGTTATGATTGAAAGTAATCAAGGATTTCTTTCATTTGTCTTTGTCATTAACTGATGGATGTTTAGTTTCATGCTTGCTTATTGATTCAATGAATTGATGTAAGTGCTTGTATGAGATTGATAACTTATAATAACTATGTGCTAGGATATTTGTAAGAAGTAATAATCTTGAACATCATAGAGGAATGTTGTAATGCAATATTTCTTGGGGTTATAGGTGCAATTGTCTAAATTGTTATCGGGCTATATAGATTGGTATTGAATCCGTGCTTGGGATAAAGACATTGGTTCATGTAGAGTATTTGTGTTACATTCACAGTGTTGATTCACTAACTACTCAGTCTTTTTAAAAATTAAGGGAATACTATTGTTGTTGTTTTTGTGGTCAAAGTATTCTCTCTCATACTCGATATATATAACATTGATATGTAAGCTGCCAACTTACTTGATGTATATTATTGAGTGGTATCATGAGAGATATCTGTTATTGACAATGTATTTGATTGTAATTGTGAAAAGAATTTAGGTATACATTGTGGGATCACCCTCCCAGGTTTTACAGAGCCCAAAGAGTAGGAATAGAAGTTCAGTAACCTCCATTCATTTGTTGGCCAATCCCTTTGGAATTACTGATAATTGGAGATGGAAAAATCCATAAGTATTTCTGAAGATCAATTTGGTTCTTAAAAAATAACCAACAGGAAGAAAGGACCTTTAAAAAGATTTTGGGTTTGTATGAGAGGATAATTGGGTAGGAAATTAACCCTTGTAAGACAAATGTTTTCATTTTAAAAAAGACAGTGTATTATTTTAATATTATTAATAATTTAGATTTTGATTCTAATAAGCTTCTAGGAATATATTTATGGATGTCATCGATGTAAGGAAGCTAAGGTAGGGGAAAAAATTCCTACACTAATATATAGAGGAGGGTTATACAAAAATAATTAGATCTTTACAATAATTTAAACATAAATATCATTCATACAGAAACACAATGATTCGCATGGAGACAACCCTATTGGGAGAAAACCCACACTCCAAAATTTGCCTAATATATTATTTATAAATCAACAAGGTTACAATATACTTGCAGAGAAAGCTCTCTTAGGAGTATCACTAACCAAAGATCCAAAGGAAACTCAACATCTATAATAATCTTACACACAACCTTCATCTCAAGCACCTAATATATAGAAGATATAATACATGAAATTGTCAAATGGTATTTACAAAACCATGAGATAAAACCACCCAAAAAGTGGTGCCCAATTTATCTCCAATAAAAAATTCCCTATGATGTGTCAAAACACACACCATTATGTTTAACTCCCTCTTACAATTCTCTTTTTTGTGTTCAACACATTACATTTCCCAATTCAGGAGAGCCAACTTTTGAAGACCATAACTTTTGATCCAAAAGTTTGATTGATGAATTGTTTGAACCGTTGGAAATATCATTAAGGCCTCTATTAATATATAATGAGCTTTACTGGTTATGACCAATTTTGGGCCCAAAAAAGGCCTCTAAGTGCTTCAAATTTGACTTTATAACCTTTAAAAAAAGAAATTTAATATTTTGAAAACTAGACATAATCTTTGGTCAAAACTTTACCAAAATATTTTTTTGGCCATTTCATAGCTTTAGGAAAAAATTCAGATCCATCTATGCTCAAATATAAGCTTAGTATACATAGTAACATTTTGTAGTTGTATGGTTGAGACACATTTTTCCTAACAATTAATGGATATATATGTATACATACACAAACACACACACACACACAAACACACACACACACACACACACACACACACACACACACACACACACACACACACACACACACACACACACACACACACACACACACACACACACACACACACACACATATGTACATATATATTAGAGTAACTCAAAGACTCAAGCTCCTAGGATCACCTACAAAATAAAAAATAACCTTATACAAGAGAGAAAAACAAGAGCATAAATTTGTATTAATAGATGCAAAATAATATTAGATCAAATGTGATCAATATGCAATGCAATAGAATGGATTTTACAAATGAGACCCCTTGGTTATATAGCCAAGGTGAGAGATAGGATTAGACAAGATCATGAAAAATTTCTCAACCCTATGAAATGAGATAAATAATGTTAAATGACCTAGGACACACAAAGTAAATGACATAAGATAAGATAAAATCTTCAATGCCAACTAGGACTTCTAGAAATATTCGCCTGACCTAAGTAACTTAACATGTGAATAGGAGGTCTACTAGGTGAACTAGTTATGTAAAATAACATATTCACACCAAAACCCCCCCTTAAGTGCAATAGGGAGGAACAAACCAATGCAAATGATGTAAAAAAGCAAGGATGAGTCTAGGCTACGAGGTCGTTTTAGGTGCCCATGTACAAATACAATCTCTCACAAATAGAGAAAAAAAAAACCAGTAGGAAAAAGCTCCTCCCTAAAAGAGAGATGAAAACAAAATGCTCTTAATGAAGAATGAAAATGAAAAAACTCCATGTGGTGAAAAAGTCCCCCCTTAAGAGAGAATAAGAGAGATCATGCAATTTCCACCCCCACCCCCAATGTAGAGTCTCCTACAAGGATGACAGGTGCTCAACACTAAATGTTGAAGATGATCCAATCTTGTTGAACAACATTCCTCCCCTTAGGAAGAAACAAAAATAAGATGGTATGTAGGATGTCTTCCCATTTCTTAAAGGAAGATGAGGGAGAAATATGATGAGTGATGTGGGGATACCAAAGAATCAATACCATAAGGTATGTGGATAAAGAGATGGATGAAATTGTGACTCCAAAAGGTAACTTAGTATAAATCATCAAATTTTTGGGGATTGAGAAAACACATGTAGGTAAAAAAAATTGGAACTTTGACAATGGCAAGGGAAGGAGAAGGGATTGAGAAGAAAGTATTCCTAAATGGAAAATTTTGATATCTCGACAAAGAAAAAGAAAAATACAAAGTTGGGAGGAAAGACATATCATGAAGGGGAACTCTGAAACTTTGAAAAATTGCATATACTTAGGAAAAAGATCAAAAAACCTTAGATTTAGAAACTTTTGGGAATTTTGCAGCATCCAACACATTGGTAGGTACATGGGAGTGATGAAGAACAACACTTATACAAACTTTGACTAAGGGAAACCCATTAAGAATTTGAACCATTTTATTGATAAAGAGATCACGCTTCAAGACTAGAAATAGAAAAAGTTTAAAATCTTCATAGAATAACAATTATTTTTTATTCATTGAACTAAACATATTTATTTTCTTAATTACCTACATGCCTTAACATTTAATTGCATATTACATTATTAATGTATACCACTAATTACGCCGAGAGGCGTCTACAATGGTATCTAAATATCTTTGTAAGGAAAAACTAATCAAGTTAAATTTGACATGCAAGTGGTAGTAATGTTACTTTTTTAGATTTTAAAATCAATTTAATTAAAAAAATAAATTAAAAGGGTAAGTGCACCAATCTGTGACACAATTTTGATGCCAAATTGCAAAAATTTGCAAAAAAAGGTCAAAATTGAGCATTTGGCGCTCGCCATATTGGTGTGCACCAAATGTAAAATTAAATTAAAATCCAAAAAACACATTTCAAACCTGCATTTCATTTCAACTCATGGCTTGGCTTGGAGGATTTGAGCTCTGCAACTCGCGCTCGCCAAATATCATCCATTTTTTGCCCTTTGAGCTTGCAATTCTTCACAAGGATGCTGCCAACATGTCAAAGAGGTCAAAGATTGCGAAGAGGTATGTATTTTTATTCTATTTATTTCAAATTTGATTTATAATGCAAATTGAAATAGGTTTTTATAATAAAAATTTGTTCAAATTCTCAGGGAATGAATCTCCAACTCGAAACATTGAGAATTCACAATCACCTCCTCACAAAGAGTCTCCTATACAAGAACAACCTGAAATCCCTCTATCAATTCATAGGCATCCTCAAGGAACACAAGAAAATATTCTAAATCAAATTGAAAACAATAAAAGATACATTGAACAATTAATTGGAAGATTAACCGAGCATGTCGAAACCCACCCTTATAGGAGAGGGATTGCCAAATCATTGAAGTCAATTGTATCTCATGTAGGAGAAATGAGCGAGAATAAATTTTTGGTCAAATAAGAGGCATGAGATGAGACAATTTTATGCTAGTGGTTTTTCATATGATGATGTGAAAAAATTAAAAAAATAGAAAATCCAACTTGTGTGCCCTATTTACAGACCCGAGAACAAACACACCTTTGTCTCATGCTTGTAGGAGGTCCCCCATCCATTGGTGCCACCATGAGTTAATTAAAAATAAATTTTGGGAGCGGTGGTGGATGGTATTTGACCAACCTCCATGCAATAACCATGAGGTATCACAATAATTTTTGAGGAAACTCCATTGTGAGTTTGTCCTCAATAAGATGCCAAATTATTTTGACATCTTAGACTTTCAAGGTAGAGGTGGGGGCTCCACACATGATAGACCTGTTGCACGACGTAATCCACAGTTGGCACCGAGACCCTTGGCCAAACCCATGGTAGAGCATGTCGACATTCCTTCCATTGTTAAGGATAGTGGAGAGGTGGAAATGTAGGAGTTGATTGGCTCACTCACCCAAACCATTTTACAATGTATGAGGCCTCTAGTAGAGCCTGATGTGGAGGAGACATGTAGGCCTCAAGCTCCACCCCACCATTGTGGTGCTCGTGGTGTTGTTTTCACATATGATTATCAGAGTGCTTGAGATGTAGCTACATATCCTACATCAGTTGCAAAAGTGATGGCTTTCACAGATGATTTGCTAAATGATACATTTGGCATTGACACTCAGGTAAAATTCAGCAAGTTCATTTAATGTTGTTTATTAAATTTTATTTTGAAATTTAAGAATAACTAAATTAGCAGAATTTTGATATGATGAAATTTCAAAGTCAAAGTGTTCATGAGATGTGCTTCTATCCTACAAACCCTTATTCATTCTCAATGTTGAGTCCATAGGTATGCAACTATTATTAAAGATATTATTATTGCATTTGAACAATTGAATGTTATATTTGAATGTTTGTCTCCTAACATGCTTTAGATTTCAAATAGTTTATTGGTGGACCTTTGACCTCCACACCTCGAAATTCATTTCTTCAAACAACTTACACTCAGGTAGCCTTTATTCATTAATGGTGTTGTAAAACAATGTTAGCTAGTTTTCATAATTTTATCTATACAAATCTAAAAAATTGATGAGAAACACAAACATTGCATTTGTATTCCTTGATCGTGTCACATTATCTTCTCCTAATTCACTTTTTGTTCCTTTATTCCTTCCTACTCCCATCCCATTAACATTTAATAGTTCACCCTATTTTCGGTGAAACCCTCCTAGCCCATCCCACTAATATCTTCTAGTCCATGCTATGTGTCATTATGCCCTTCTACTCCCATCTTATTGTACCCATTCTTATTTCACCCTAGATGTTCCATGATCCCCTATGTTCCACCCTATGTTCCTTTATCCATTCTATGTTATACCATCTTTATCCACGTTTCATCCTAGATAACTCTTCTCTATTATTGCTACACATGGGTCAAGTTTGCACTTCGTGTACTATAGTCAAACCCTAGACACCTCCTAATTCACCCTATGTTGGATTATTCCCTACTAATCGCATCCCATTAACCTCTAATTTTCCACCCTATATTTTTTTATCCCATCATAGCCCATCCCATCAATCTATACTAGTCCATCCTATGTTCCATTAACCCCTTTTATTCCCATCCCATTACCCCCTCTTATTTCACCTTATGTTCTATTATCCCCTCTTGGTCTTGTCCCACTATCTTTCCATAATTCACCCTATGTTCCTTTATTCCCTCCTAATCCCATCCCATTAACCCCTAATAGTTCACGCTATACTTTGTTATCCCATCCTAGCCCATCCCATTAATCTATTCTAGTCCATCCCATATTTCATTATCGCATTTGACTCCCATCCCATTGTACCCTCTATTATTTCACAATATGTTCCATTATCCCTTGTTGGTCTTGTCTCTTTATCCCATCTATGCTATAGCACCTCCATCCAAATTTTATCCTATACACCATTAGAAGAAACATTTCCTTCCACTTAGTATTGACCAAAGTTGTCTTCTCCATTACTGCTACACACCTCAACAACCAACTTCATGTGCTATAGTAAAACCCTAGACACTTCCTAATTCATCGTATGTTCCATTATCCCTTTGAAAGGTGCTTGGAACATAGTAATCCTCACTTCATTCATGTGAACTTCATTGTGGCATTATCACTATGTTGACAACATGCCCTCATTAACATTAGTTCATCAAAATATGCAATACGAATCTCAATGAGCATTGAACTTTGGCATTTGCAAGAGTTTGGACTATCCTAGTGGACTTAGTACTTTCACCATTTTGTGATCTATAAGCACTATATTGTAGTCTCAACTGAGGCCAACCATTTACTCTTTCATTTATGACAGTTATAAAGGGACTACCTAAACTTCTTTATATTACTATTAGATATGTTGTTTCATTTGTATTTTTTGACATTAGACAAACCTGGTGATGTTGGTGGCACGATGGACCATAGAGTTGCTACAACAATAGCCAGTTCTAATCCATTGAGAGAGGTATGCAATAGATTAGTTGATTTGACATTATATTTTCTCTTTTATGGTCTATTATAGAAAATTTTCATGATACTTTTATGTAGCTTAATTTCTATCTTTTTGGTTGCTACATGTGGTTGTCATTCCAAATCATAGACATGGTAATGTTGTAAATGTGCATGATGACTATATGTATGTGGTAAGTGATTATATTTTGTTATATGTCATTCAACAATTCAATTTCTATGTATTAACATCTTTACTTTTTATTGTATCAGTTGAAGGTCCAAAGTGAAGAGAGGACTAGTGAGCATGTTCAAAAGACAAGAGAACCAACAAGAACTCCATCCAGCTGAATTTTGAAGGCAGCATGGGATCTTTTTCCTTCCCCTAGAGGGAAATGACTATGTATTAGGGTCATTTGTTGTATACCTATGTGGCATTTTGGAACATATGTTTTATACTATCAATATATACGTGACATTTTATGTCCATATGGCTCTTTTTAACTAAGCCTGTATGGCTTTTTTGGATATATTGTATATACTTTTATCAATATATATCATTGTATAGCCTTACGATTTTTTGATTAAAGAAAATCTTATTTTGCCACTGCCATTCTTGAATGATGTTATCATGCATGTTGTGTAAATTGTATGCTTGAATGTTGTAGGAATGGATTTTGTTAACATCTAATGCTTAATTAATTATTGTCTATTGCTCAATAAGCCCCATCTAAAGCGTATTGTGTAAATAAGCTCCATTCCTAGTGGTTTGTATCCTTTGTAATGCACAAATTACTTGTGCCTCACTTATTCACATGTATGCTTCACTTATTCACGTGTATGCTTCATGCTTCAAATGCATAGTAGAAAAAATCTTTTGGGGAAAAAATCAAAAAACCAAAAGTATAAGAGTTTTTGAAAAAATCAGGAAAAAATCATATTTAAAAAAAATGTAAAAAATTGTAGAACAAGAGATAAAAACTATTTTTTTAAATTGAAAGATATTTCCATAACATAGAGATACATAGAGCAAATAAAATAAAGATTTTAACTAATGAATTGTAAAAAATAGATTTGTGTAGTTTATATTCATATCGTTGATTAGATTGCATTGCACATCTTTCAAACTCAAAGCATTACTTCACATTGCATAACTAATAACTAGATACTGATAGATGACAAAATTTCAATTACAATATAGTTTTTACAAAGTCAACCTAAGATCTTATTTATTCAATTACTTCACATTGCATAACTAATAACTAGGAGCAGCTGCCAATTGCATTTTCTTATCATGGCATTCTATGAGACCAAATTTCTATGAGGTATTTTTTCAAATAGTTCACTGCCTTGTCTATGTTACCACATTTTTCATACATGTCTACCAAAGCATCTTGTCAAAAATTTCACTGGATTGTTGATATGGCTAAAAGCCTAAAAAAAGTGCTTTCGAACAAGCTATGGATGCTTGGAAAAAATATATCAAAAGCATAATAGTAAGCAATAGCATAGACAAGGCAATGAACTGTTTAAAAAAATGCATCAAATAAATGTGGTGACGGAATGTCATGACAAGCCATAGACAAGGCAGTGAACTATTTGAAAAGATGCCTCAAAGAAATGTGGTCTCATGGTGATGGAATTCCACGATAATCAAATTTCTTTTGATTGTCATGGCATTCTATCACCATGAGACCTCATTTTTTGCGGCATTTTTTCAAAGAGTTCATTGCTCTTTCTATGCTACCACATTTTTCATACATTTCTATCAAAGAATTATATCAAATAGTTCATTGCCTTGCTGCTATGGCTAAAACCCTAAAACATATACTTTCGAACAAGCTATGGATGCTTGGAAAAAATCTAGCAAAGCATAATAGCAAGCAATAGAATAGACAAGGCAATGAACTGCTTCAAACAAATGCTTCAAAGAAATGTGGTTTCATGGTAATGGAATGCCATGACAAGAAAATTGCTATGGATTGTCAAGGCATTCTATTGCCATGATACCACGTTTCTTTGAGGCATTTTTTCAAACAATTCACTACCTTGTCTATGCTACCGCATTGTTCGTACATGTTTACCAAAGCATTTTATCAAACAGTTCATTGCCTTGTTGCTATGGCTAAAATCCAAAAACAGGTGCTTCCAAACAAGCTATGGATGCTTGGAAAAAATCTATCAAAGCATAGAGAAGGAAATGAATTGTTTGAAAAAATGCCTCAAAAAAAGTGGTCTCAATGTGCTTGTCATGGCATTCCATCACCATGGGACCACATTTCTTTGAGGCATTTTATTCAAATAATTCACTGCCTTTTCTATGCTACAACATTTTTCATACATGTCTACCAAAGCATTTTATCAATCAATTCACTACCTTGTTGTTATGGCTAAAAGTCTAAAACAGGTGCTTTCGAGCAAGCTATTGATGCTTGGAAAAAATCTATCAAAGTGTAATAGTAAGAAATAACATAGACAAGGCAGTGAACTATTTGAAAAAATGCCTCAAAGAAATGTGGTCTCATGGTGATGGAATTCCATGACAAGCAAATTCCCTCGATTGTCATGGCATTCCATCACCATGAGACCACATTTCTTTGAGGCATTTTTTTCAAATAGTTTACTACTTTATCTATGCTACCACATTTTTCATACATGTCTACCAAAGCATTTTATCGAACAATTCACTGTCTTGCTACTATAGATAAGAGCCTACAACAAGTGCTTTCAAAAAAGTGATAGATGCTTGGAAAAAATCTATGAAAGAATAATAGTAAGCAGTAGCATAGACAAGGTAGTGAACTGGTTGAAAAAACACCTCAAAGAAATGTGGTCTCATGGTGATGGAATGCCATGACAATCCATAGAAATTCACTTGTCATGGCATTCCATCACACCATGAGACCACATTTCTTTGAGGCTTTTTTTCAAAATTTCACTGCCATGTCTATGCTACCACAATTTTCATACATGTCTACCAAAGCATTTTATCAAATAGTTAACTACCTTGCTGCTATGGCTAAAAGCCTAAAACTAGTGATTTTGAACAAGCTATGGATGCTTTGAAAAAATCTATCAAAGCATAATAGTAAGCAATAGCATAGACAAGGCAGTGAGCTAGTTAAAAAATTTCCTCAAAGAAATGCAGTCTCATGGTGATGGAATTCCATGAAAATCCATAGCAATTTTCTTGTCTTGGCATTCTTCATTCCATTCCATCACCATGAGACCACATTTCTTTGAGGCATTTTTTCAAACAATTCACTACCTTGTCTATGGTCTCATGGTTTTTCTTCATGCGAAAATCAACATATGACATCAAATCATACATCATAGATATTTAACTTTTGGATCTAATGTTTCACTATTACGCTGAGTTTTGAATCTCAGCAAGGGTGCACTATTTGGTGACAACAACTACAGTTCAGACTCTTAAGGGATTCAACCGGTTGAACGTAGCTCGGGGTGATTCAGCATATTTGGGTGTGAAAGAGGACCATACATTGAGTAAACGTACCCACCCAGACACATCGTAACAGTTCATTTTGTCACACGAGTTGTAGAATGAAAGTTGCACCACTTTGCAACTTTCAAATACTTGCATTTAACAACTTTCAACTACTTGCATTTGACAACTTTTTCCCCAAGAAAAAATTCACCACCATGGGAAAAAGCCTCTAAGATAGGAAAAACTGATAGAGGTTATTGTACAGGGGCCCAACGCGATTGCATAGGCTTAGACGAGAAGTTTCTAAGCATCACGGTGTCTGAGTAACAACATGCTGAAGTTTGTAGTTATTTTAAACTTTGGACTCTTAGGGATTCAATCGGTTCAACGTAGCTCAGAGTGATTCCACATGTTTGGGTGCTACAGAGGACCATTCTTAGCATAAATGTACCCATTCGGAGGTATTAGAACAATTTGTTTGGTGACACGAGTTGCAGAATGAAAGTTGCACCACTTTGCTACTTTTAACCACTTGCATTTGACAACTTTTTTCCCAAGCGAAAATTCACCAGCATGGGAAAAGGTCTCTGAGATAGTGAAAACTAAGAGAATTTATTGTAGTGAGGCCCAACGCAAACCCATTGGCTTAGACGATAAGTTTCTAAGTGTCACGATGTCTGAGTAACAACATGCTGAAGTTTGCAGTTATTTTGCACTTTGGACTCTTAAGGGATTCTGTCGGTTGAATGTAGCTTGGAGAAATTTCGTGTGTTTGGGTGTGAAAGAGGACCATGCATAGCGTAAACGTACGAATCTAGATGCATTGGAATAATTTTTTTGGTCACACGAGTTGTAGAATGAAAGTTCTACCACTTTGCTACTTTCAACTACTTGTATTTAACAACTTTTTCCCCAAACAAAAATTCGTCACCACGAGAAAAGGCCTCTGAGATAGCAAAAATTGAGAGAGGTTATTGTAGAGGGCTCCAACATGATCCCATAGATTTAGAAGAAAATTTTCTAAGTGTCACAGTGTTCGAGTAACAACATGCTGAAGTTTGCAGCTATTTTGCAATTTGGACTCTTAAGGGATTCAACCAGTTGAATGTAGCTTGAAGTGATTATGCGTGTTTGGGTGCGAAAGAGGACCATACCTAGCATAAATTTACCCACTCAGATGCGTCGAAACAATTCATTTGGTCACACAAGTTGCATAACAAAATTTGCACCGCTTTGCAACTTTCAACTACTTGCATTTGATAACTTTTTCCCCAAGCGAGAATTCACCACCACAAAAAAAAGCCTCTGAGATAGCAAAAACTGAGAGAGGTTATTATAGAGGGGCCCAACACAATCCCATAGGCTTAGACAAAAAATTTCTAAGCATCGCGGTGTCCAAATAACATGTTGAAGTTTGCAGTCATTTTTCACTTTGGACTCTTAAGGGATTATGTCGGTTGAATGTAGCTCAAAGTGATTTTGCGTGTTTGAGTGTGAAAGAGGATCTTTCCTAGTATAAAATTACCCATCTAAATGCATCAGAACAATCCATTTGGTCACACAAGTTGCAATTTAAAAGTTGCACCATTTTGCAACTTTCAACTACTTGCATTTGACAACTTTTTTCCCAAGCAAAAATTCACCACGAAGGGAAACAGTCTCGAGATAGTGAAAACTGAGAGAGGTTATTGTAGAGGGTCACAATGTGATATCATAGGCTCAGATGAGAAGTTTCTAAGGGTCACGATGTCCAAGTAACAACATGTTGAAGTTTGCAGCCATTTTGCACTTTGGACTCTTAAGGGATTATGTTAGTTAAATGTAGCTCAGAGCGATTCCGTATTTTTGGGTGCAAAAGATGACCATTTCTAGCATAAATTTACCCACCAGGATGTGTCAAAATAGTTCATTTGGTCACACGAATTGCAGAACGAAATTTGCACCACTATGCAACTTTTAACTACTTGCATTTGACAACTTTTTCCCCAAGCAAAAATTTGTCACCATGGGAAAAGGCCTCTGAGATAATGAAAATAGAGAGAGGTTATTGTAAAGGGGCATAATGCAATCTCATAGGCTCAAACGAGAAGTTTCTAAGCATCATGGTGTCTGACTAACAACATGCTAAAGTTTGTAGTGATTTTGCACTTTGGACTCTTAATGGATTCAGTAGGTTGAATGTAGCTTGAAGTGATTTCGGGTGTTTGGGTGCAAAAGAGGACCATTTCTAGTGTAAATGTACCCACCCAGATGGGTCAGAACAATTTTTTTGGTCACACGAGTTGCAGAACGAAAGTTACACCACTTTGCAAATTTCAACTACTTACATTTGACAACTTTTTCCCCAAGTGAAAATTTGCTACAACGGGAAAAGGCCTCCGAGATACCAAAAACTGAGAGAATTTATTGTAGAGGAGCTCAACACAATCCCATAGGCTCAAACAAAAAGTTTCTAAGTGTCACAATGTCCGAGTAACAACATGTTGAAGTTTGCAGCCATTTTGCAGTTTGGACTCTTAAGGGATTCAATTGGTTGAATGTAGCTCAAATTGATTCCACATGTTTGGGTGCGAAAGAGGACCATACCTAGTATAAACGTACCCATCTGGACACATCAGAACAATCCATTTGGTCACACGAGTTGCAGAATGAAAGTTGCACCACTTTGCAACTTTCAACTATTTGCATTTGACAGTGTTTTCCCCAAGCAAAAAATTACCACCATGAGAAAATGCCTACGAGATAGCAAAAAATTGAGACAGGTTATGATAGAGGGGCCCAATGCAATCTCATAGGCTCAAACGAGAATTTTTTAACCATCATGATGTCCAAGTAACAACATGTTGAAGTTTGCAACCATTTTGCACTTTGGACTCTTAAGGGTTTCAGTCGATTGAATGTAGCTCAAAGCGATTTCACGTGTTTGGGTGTGAAAGTGGACCATGCCTAACATAAATGTACCTACCTGGATGTGTCAGAATAGTTTGTTTGGTCATACAAGTTGCAGAACGAAAGTTGCACCACTTTGCAACTTTCAACTGCTTGCATTTGACAACTTTTTTTTCCAAGCAAAATTTTGCCACCACAGGAAAAAGCCTCTGAAATAGCGAAAACCGAGAGAGGTTATTGTAGAGGGGCCAAATGTAATCCCATAGGCTTAGACAAAAAATTTCTAAGCATCATGGTGTCCAACTAATAGCATACTAAAATTTGTAGCCATTTTGCACTTTGGACTCTTAAGAAATTCAGTCGGTTGAATGTAGCTCAAAGCAATTTTGTGTGTTTGGGAGTGAAAGAGGACCATGCCTAGTGTAAATATACCCATTCAGACACGTTGAAATAGTTTGTTTGGTCACACGAATTGCAAAATGAAATTTGCACCACTTTGCAACTTTACACTGCTTGCATTTAACACTTTTTTCATCAAGTGAAAACTAGACACCATGAAAAAATGACTATGAGATAACAAAAACAAAGAGAGGTTATTGTAGAGGGGACCAACGCAATCCCATAGGCTCAGGTGGAGAGTTTGTAAGCATCACAGTTTCTGAGTAATAGCCTGTCAAATATTGTAACCCTTTTGCACTTTGGACCCTTAAGGGATTGCGTCAACTGAACGTAGCTTGGAGTGATTCGACATGTTTGGGTGTGAAAAAGGACCGTTCCTAGTGTAAACATACCCATCTGTATGCATTGGAACAGTTCGTTTGGTCACACGAGTTGCAGAATGAAAGTTGCACCACTTTGCAACTTTACATTGCTTGCAATTGACACTTTTTCCATCAAGTCAAAATTGGACACCACGAAAAAATGACTAAAATCATGATGTAGAGTAGGGGTGGGATCACAAACCAACTCAAAAAAACTACTAGTCAAAACCCTAACACATCAAACAAATGATTTTTCTTCACAAGTTGCCATTATTCCTTCTAGCACAACAAACGGGGTATTTTTGTCATAGCTTTCAGATAAGACCTCCAACCTAGAATCTAATCATTATTCTAGATACCCTTTTTGACGCTTCAAAACATATCAAAATTACAAAGGTGGTTACTTTGGAACACAACCCTCAATTTTTTGTTGCTACACTTCACCATAAGCTTAATTAGGCTTGTTTGATAGGTCAACTATTGGTTCTACCAACTCCAATCCTCAATTATTCATTCTAGGGCACCCAAAATGTCATATGGGGTCTGTACATGCAAATTCTATCAACTAGAATAGTTTCCAAACACCTTTTCTATAAAACCCTACTCCTATGCAACCTTTTATGCCCAAAACAAGAGGATTTTCCACCTAGGGCATCACCTAGTCTTCATCAAACCTCCTCCCCTGCTCCTGAAAACTTCACAAACTCAAAAAACATCCTAATTACCTCTATTCCACCAGTTCTTAGGCCATTTCACTGGTGGAATGGCTCAAAACTCCATTTTATTCTCTCAAAGCACCAAAACCTAGGGTTTCAAAGTGGTATAGAGTAAATTGCTTCTAAAATGTTCAAAACTGAATGAAATTCAATGAAACCAAGTTTTTTGGAAAGTAGATTCAATTCCACATCAACTCCAATCAATTTGATACCACTTGCAGGCCGTACAAGGCCATACAACCTCCTATAGCAGCAAATTACAATAGGAAAATGCAAAAAACCATAACTTTATTGATGTTCAACTTACAAAATTTCCTCCAAAACCTTGATTTGACCATTACATGGTGTATTTAAGATTTTCCAAGAAAAAAAAACCAACTACAACTACCTTTTTAACTCCTAACTGTTCAACTTCCTCGAAATGCAAAAAATGTAAAGTTGCATAGCAACTTTTGGCAACTTTTACAATTCAACTACAATTGACCCAAAAACATCACAAAGACATTAAAAATCATCTAAATAGACATTATTCAATCAAAAACATGACTCAAACACCAAAAACACAACATTAGAATCTTTCATGGATCATGGAGGCCTATGGCGCCCTGCACCACATGATCCCTCCTTTCAAAACTATGTCTTGTCCTCAAGATATATTTGTTATCTCAATCGACTGCAAGGATAGATTTATAGATTTATTTGAGATGGGAAAAGGTGTTCTCCCACTAAAATTTTGTTTTTTGGAGTAGATGGCAAGGTAGGGGCAGTGTATGCCTCATAGAAATGGGGACTCACAGTGATGTGCATCACTGTGAGACCCCATTTCTATGAGGCATACCCTGCCCCTACCTTGTCAACCCTACCAAATTGGCAAGCTAGTGAGCTCACTAGCTTGCCAAGCTAGATATGCAATGTGAATTGTTTCTACAATGCAAGCTATGGATATGATATTAATGATGCTAAGATGGGAATGAGGATATGATCCTACAATGAAGTAGCTTCAACTACAATGCTATGGAGATTGCTACGCTATGTTAATGAGAATGCAATATTAATGATAATGCTAATGCTATGATAATGATAATCCTAATGCTATGATAATGATGATTCAAATACAAAGGAATGCTTTTGGATAATTGATATGAGATTTAAGCAGCATGTAAGTAAGATAGCTCTTGTGCATGTTAAAAATGGAGGTGATTAGCTTCCTTTTATAGGCTAAGGAACTCCACATGCATGTGGCACAAGATCAACAGTTGGAGAATTGGTCTTGTGACATGTACAGTGAGGATTGGATTGGTTGGGATGAGGGAGATAAACTAGGAATATGTTCCTCCTACATTGACAAGGTGGAGTGAAAGGTGGGAGAAGAAGCCATTTCTCACAATGCTCACAAAGACCATAAGGACAAAGGTTTTAGAAGGACTCTTTCCTTATTATAATGTTGGAGGGAATATAGGAGTTATGACACAAGTGTATCATAGTGTCCTTTGACTATGATGACATTCTTTAATAATCCTAATAAAACTCCAACCATCCACATGAAAAAATGAGAAGAGCCTCACAAAACATTGCAATGAATTAACACACTATCTCATATCTGTCTAATCATCTATTAAATCCATATCAAAAAATCACCGTGACACCCCATTTCTATGAGGTATACGTTGCCCCTACCTTGTCAACCCTACCGAATTGGCAAGCTAGTGAGCTCACTAGCTTGCCAATTCGGTAGGATTGACAAGGTAGGCGCAATGTATGCCTCATAGAAATGGGGTCTCACGGTGATGTACATCACCGTGACACCCCATTTCTATGAGGCGAATGCTGCCACTACCTTGTAAACCCGACCGATGTAAATAATAATGATGGACATATTAATTGGAGAGGTGAGTTCACAGCCTTCTGATGCAAATAATAATGATGGAATGAGCTCTAGGGTTTATAGAAGAGCAATAAAATATGCCTTTGTACAATATAAGACATTGTTTCATATTTTGTCATAAATCCACATGCTTTTCCTTAAAGACAACTTTAAATGTAAACCATGAAGCATTACAACTAACTTTAAATGTAATATACACATTTAATTAAGGCATATATTAAAGAATATACACATTTGCATGTATTAATTTCTCATAATTTCAGTATATCAAAAAATACACTAAGTCAATAACAAATATTACAATAGTGATGGAAGAACATCTTGAAAATCTTCCCATTTCTCAATACTTGTAGCAATACATGTAGGTAAATAAACCTCCCATTTGCATCCCAAATCATGAAATATATTGTACAAGAAGAAACAAAAGGAGTTGCTGCCCTGCCCAATTTCTTTTCTCCAATCCACCTTAGGTGGCCCAGTTATTTGCATTCCAAAATGCTTCAAAACATACACATCCCCTGCTCCCTTGGAAACACATGGGTAGTAGCCTCTTTGTGGTTGTGTACTCTCACTGCAATTTGGTCCACAAAAACATGCAAAATCCTATCAATCTAAAACATGGACTCACATAAAAATCATTAAAAGAGAAATAACTGAATAATGTCAAACATACACCTAATGAGATCTATTATCACCTTCATGCATGCTATAAGTAGATCAATTGAAGGTCCTATAATGGTGATGTGGCCCATCTTTCGCTACTTTCTCATCTCTCGATGATCATACGAATAAATTTCAAATATATCACTAACAAAATTAACATAAAACATGTAGCATATAAGAATCCAAGAAATGTATGAGATGGAAAGGAAAGAGAAGATTGAGAACCAGAAAATGCACCAGCAACTAATGTTATTCTTTTCTTAAGTTGACAAACTTAAGCATTACCTACAGTCACAAATGGATCAATGACAGTCGTAAATGCATATGACATCAAACACCAATAGAGAATACCAACTTAAAGGTGGTCAATAGAGAGTAGCATATAACCATCATTTTGCAAATTAACAATAATGCAATTTTGCAAACCCTTCTACAATCAAACTTAAACACTTGAAAGAAAGCAATGATCAATAACATGACTTTACAACAAGAAAGCATGGATAGTCCATGTACTTGCATTGGATCTTCTATAAGAGTGTAGCTCGCTCGATCCTGATAGTGTACAACAATCCTAATATTTTGAAATGTTAGTATCATCTATGAAATAAAAAAAATCTACGAACTAAAGAATTACCTTCACTACCTGGACCCATTGCATGATTGTACCACTAGATAATTTATCTTGCATCTGTCAACTTTATACTTTCTTTGTACTTTAACTCTTCTCATGTTAGGGCTCTTTTGATACATGCACTTGCTCCATCATGCTCTCCCTTTCCATTCCCATCCTCTAAGAAGTTCCACATATGTTGAACACCACTGATTATATGCATCCTGCTCAACCAGTAAAACATTCTAGAATTCTTGATTTGCGATGTACAGTTATCTGACCATATGATATGCTAACTGAATGATATGCCCCTACTAGCCAGATCATCATAGAACATCTGAAAGCAACCTTGCACAAACTCTGTGGAATGTGTGTGATCATCATTGATGTAAAAGTGATACTCCCTCAATACTTTCCTATTTTCCTCTATACTATCATTTGCATGAATGAATGCTATATGCATAAAATATAGCAATTTGCATGGAGTTGTAGTACTGTGATTACACCTCGTTCTATGGTTGTAGTGTGTAGTTCTTCATGAAGTTGACAACTGAAACAATGCTATGAAGTGGAAATGTCTCCTTGCATAACTTGAACTGTGAGTCCAACCATTAAGTTGTGTGTCTATTCCTTGCATACTCATAGACCACTTGATCATGAAAAATGTCCATAAACTGATACACTGGAATCTTATCACTGACCAATTCACACTTCTTTGCTTCTTTCCCATCTTTTAGATTGTAGGCCACTGTCTTGTATTTGCCAAATTCCACAATTATGTCTCCAATTGTGTGTGTACTAGCCATGTGTTGGAAAATTGGAAAATGTTGCATGCCACCACAATGATCACATGTGCCATCCAAACATGACTTGTAAAAAATTCGACCATCCTCTCTTTCACATAAAATGGAAGATAAGAATTCCCTTAAGCATTTAGGTGGAGGCCTTATGTTACATTCCTACAAAACATTGTCAGTATGCATATCTACACATATACGTCGATAAAAATCATAATGGTTAGAAAAATCAATATGAACTCTACAAAAACAAGTAGTGTGTATGTGATTTATTTTGAAATAAAAAGGCTTTAGCATTTCAAAATACCTTTGACATATTTTAATTTCAGGAAACTTCTATACAAAATCAGCAAAAAATTGGGTTTGAGTGGTATCCAAATAATGCTTTGGATGTGGCTCATAGATTTTACTACCAATTCTCTTTCTTACAACATCTCTTTGATTAGGAGAGGTCCTTGTGTTATCCTTCCAATAATATACTATTAAAGATCCTCCACTCTTTCACACCTTCCTTTGGCTCTCATTAGAGATGATCTACTTATTTTCAAAGACTTACTTGCCTTTGTAAGGTTCACCTTGTTCCTTGTTTAAATGCTTAACAATTTTTTTGTCATCACACGTCGTGTGGCACAACTATCCTTCGTGTGTGAGGTAGAACCCACGCTCTCGTATGCACTCATCAAGTTCTTTAAAATGGAATTCTCACTTGAGTCATTCACCCAAGAGCCTTCATGGTGGGCCTAAATTTGAGTTTCCTCATCATTTCAACAAATATTTGGCATCTTCCACCCTAACTTAGCTTCTCAAAAAATAAACTCCATATCCTCTGTGCATATCTTTGACATGTATGTTTTGGAATCTTATCAGGCATCCATTTCAAAACATTGGAATCAATATCAATCAAAAATCTAGGTTTTCTATGCAAAACTCAAGGAGGAGTTCTCAAATGTAAATTTGTGTCAACGTTATGAATGTCAACAGCATTGGGGATAGATCATGTACCTTCAATCAGAGGTGCAATTGATGACATACCTAGAGATTCACATGTAAACGATGTTGTACCTCCAACTTGAGATGTTGTTTGTGGAGTGCCTTCAAATAGAGATGTGTTTGCTGATGTACTTTTGAAACACAATGTTGTTGATGGTGTGTCTTCAATTAGAGATGTGATTTCCGATGTACTTGGAAAACCACATGTTGTTGTTGGTGTGTCTTCAACTGGTTATGTGCATTGAAATTCACCTATGGTTGATGATGTGCCTCCAACTTTAGGATCCATTTGTGTCCTTCCACATTATTTGTTCATTCGTGCCCTTTATTTTTCCAATTGGACATCTCTCTTAGATTGCACGGGAATTTCTAGTTGTATGGGCTGCAATTCCTTTGCTTCACGAGCTACAATTTTGTATTGTCTTCTCCTTGCATTTTTAACTACACGTTCTTCTAGTGTTAGAAGCTTTGCTCGTTTCCTCGGCATGACATTGAATGCTACATGTTCACAAACACACATAGAACAAAAGTAAGTAATGTATTTTATGAAACATATTGATAATGCTGATTACATTGCATTTTAAAGAACACACCAAAGCATTTTATGAAAGAAGGAAGTGAGTTGTTTGGAATTATCAAACATGTCTATGCTACAACATTTTTCATACATACATCTACCTCCATACCGTAAGAAAAGTACTTGTAATGCATTTTTTCAAACATATCCATACCGTTGATTACATTGCATTTTATGAAACACACCAAGCATTTTATGAAGCATATTAATATCAATGATTACATTGCATTGCATATCTTTAAAACTCAAAGCATTACTTTACATTGCACAACTAATGTGACTTATAAAACATTGTTGTCCCCAACCTAGGGTTTATATCGAGCTTCAAAAAACCCATAACTTTTGATGTGTCTAGGGAAAATATCTAAAACTTGGTACTAATTTTTTGTAGGCCTATATGCATGTGCTAAGAATAGGAGGGTTGCTAAATCATCATTTTGTGTCAAACCCAGGGTATAAGTTGCTGCCACCTTTGGAAACTAGAGAATCTTGTGCTTATTGTTGTCAAAAACCACATTGTGATTTTCAACCAAGCCATGAACATAAATTCAAAGAAGGGTTTGTGATGCTATATCTTGGAATTATTCACTATTTCTTTGGCAATGAGGTAACTTAGAAAGACAAAAATCATTTTCAATTGCACAAATTTTTTTCCTTTTTTTATTTCTTAGAAAGGTAAATGGTATGAATGAATGGAAACTTGCATTAAACCAAATATGTCTTGAGTCACTTGAATTTATCTAAGCTCATGATGAAGGTGATTTTTTTATGACACAAATAAATTAATGGAAACTTGAAAATTAACATTGATGAAAGCTCTTAGGTTTTCCAAATTAATTGAAAATAAAAGTTTTCCACAACCATCACTAATAATGAATTTGAATCTATTATGTAATGTTTTCCATTTTATATCTTCAAGCTCCTAAAAATTAAACATTTACATGCAACATCCATCTAATTTAATGTTGAATTCTATGTGTAACAATGAAGATTAATAAGATCATAAAATGAATGGTCTATAAATTGTCAAAACAAAACAAAAAAACTGAATATAAACATCTACCTAAAATGAAATAGATTGAATTCCACTATCCATGCTGGAAATGGACTACTACAAGCAATGTAAATAGAATTCATAAGAATTTTTTTGTTGAGTTGATGCCATTTATATAAGTTTAAACATGAATTCATCTAAATTATGTCATGTTTTTCATTTTTTTTCTTCAAACTCATAAAAACTAATCTTTTTTATGCAACTCCCATCTAATTCAATGTTGAATTATATTTCCAATTGTTATGATTAATAAAATCATTAAAGGAGTTTCTAGTTTATTGTAAAAAAAAACAAATATACTAAATATAAACATTTCAATATTACCAAAATGAATATATTACTTGAGAGAATGCAAAATGATGTAGAAACTTCAAAATGTCTTCATTTGTGTTGTCTAGCATGAAAATTACTGGTAAAAAGGTGATGGATCAAGCATAGAATGGTACAATAGGAGTCAACTGCATAAAAAAGGAGTTTATGAGTCAGATAAAGAGTTGAACCAAACAAATGCAAAAGCATGTGGGCCTAAACCACGGGGACAACCCCTATTTTACCGTTCCAAGGTAAAACAAATTTGGCGCTTGCCAAATTTGGTGAGCACCAAATTTGTTGCTTAAATTTTTTTTCACAATATACAGAGGAAGCGAGTGAGACATGAGATAGAAGGAGAGGGGATAGGAGTGAGAGAGATTAGTCTAGGTAGCATGGTAGGGACCGTGACCTGATAGTGATAGAGACTTGAGAGGGATAGAGAGTTATCTAGTTAGGGTGGGAGGAAAGACCTAACAACAGGAGAAGGGTTGGAGTGAAATAGATTTGTCTAGGTAGGGTGGGAGGTACATGAGACATGATAGAGAGGGAGTGTGAGAGAGGGGATTGGAGTAAGAGAGATTAGTGTAGGTAGCACGAGAGGGAGTGAGACCTAAGAGAGAGAGAGAGACTTAAGAGGGAGAGAGAGTTATTCAGTTAAGGTGGGGGGAAGACCTAAGAGAGGGAGTGGGAGGGGAAGACCCTCTACCCTCAACCCTCTACCCTCTACCCTCAACCCTTTACCCTCAACCCTCAACCCTTAAATTGTAAAACCTCGACCCTCAACCTGCCCCTCTCTCTCTCTATCAACCCTACACCCTCTACCCTTAAACCATAAATTATAAACCCTTAAATACTAAATCATAAACCCTTAAACCCTCTACCCTCTACCCTCTACCCTCAACCTTCTACCCTCTACCCTTAAACCCTCTACCCGTAAATCGTAAACCCTGAACCCTCAACCCTTAAACCCTAAACCCTAAACCCTTAAACACTATTACCTCTACCCTTAACCCTCTACCCTCAACCCTCAACCCTCAACCCTAAAACATAAACCCCCCATCTCTCTCTCAACCCTACACCCTCTACCCTTAAACCTTGAACCCTTAAACCCTAAACCCTTACACCCTCTACCCTCA